>VDFB02058242.1:476157780-476192749 GCA_007258455.2 Sequoia sempervirens
TCTATTTATGTAATGAACTTATTTGTCCCTATACTACATATGTTCTATTGTTTTCCACATATTCCACACAAATAAATTATAGTCTATTTCAAAATGTACATAACGCTAATTTTATTTTACATAGAAACTAGTATCAAAACAAAGTACTTTTCTAGCTTTAATCCTACATTTTCAACAAACTTTCCAATTTTTCCTAGGTTTAAACTTGCATCCTTAGTGTCATCTCAAGTCCTATAATTTCATCTTAGTGTCTTGAAATCAAAAAAAAAAAAGTGATGAGTCTAAGGGTCATCCCTTGAAAGTCTTAAAACCTCATATTCTTTGAAATTCATCTCACCAAAAAAGTATGGTTTTAATTCATATGTGCAGAATCATCATGGAAAAAAAAGCCACTTAAGTGGCAAAAAATTCAGAAAAAATAGAGTTAGGAAACTTGACGTAAAAATTTGAATAAGTTATCTATATTATTTCAAAAATATGTAAGAATAGAATTTGTATCAAATTGAATGTAGTTTCTAAACTACTAGGTTTATTTTCTTTTTTTTTTTAAATCATTTGGTGAAAATTTGAAATTTCAATGCAATAGTACTTAAATTTTAGGGAAAAATAAGAAGTGGGTGTTTGTCTGGCCACCCTAACCACAATAAAATTATAATTTTTTTTATAATATTTTAGATAAAGTAGATGACTCATGTCCCAATGTGATGCATATTTTTTTGTAATTTTTTTCCAAGTAAATAATTAATTATGAATTTTTTATTACAACGTTTAAAAACTAAAAAAATCTTATGTCTAACCACCTTAACTTGGTCAAAACTTCATGAAATTCATTTTGTTTGTTTTTAATCCTATAGTATGCAAAGCATAAAATGTGACACATGTTTTGGATTCAAAAAATGTGATAACGTTTGAAAGCTATAAATATTTTTCAATTAGCCTATTATTCAGGACTTTAGTTGTAATTCAAATAGAAAATAAATAATAATTATTTATTAAATTCAAAGTAAAGCATAATGTATATTAGTGGAAATCTAAGAATCTCCTTTAAAAACCCTTTTCGTTTCATCAATTTTGGGTAAAAAAAAGTCGTCAGCCACATACCCTACAAAAACCCATCATATTGCCACTTTTTGGCCCATCATGATCCTGCACATACTATTAATTTTTTATAGTTAATATTCAAATTTCTATCACCATCATTTTTCCTTTTTTGAGTTTTAGTAATTTCATTAGAGTATGTTAGTCCTTTCAAAATTTTATCAAGTAATCTTCTTTTAAGGTCAAAAGATAGAAAATATAGGGTCTTTCCATTTGCAAAATCTTGTAAAAAAATCCAAAAATATAGATTAATCTCATACTAGTCTTACATTCTTTCCAAAATTTTAAAATTCAAAAACATAGATTAAACGTCATAATAGTCTCTAATTCATTTAAAAATTTCATAAAAAAAACCAAAAACATCTTAAAATCCAAAATCCAAAAACACAAAAATGTCTAAAAATACCAAAAAAAACTTAAATATCTGAAAAGTCAAAAATTCAAAACAAATTTGTATATATGGTTGCCACACGCTACCAAAGAAAATGTAAAGGGATGGATTCTACATCTAGCCACATGTACATCCCCACAAGTGGCATTCACTTTGGGTCAACCTCTAATGATCAAGCAAAATCATAATCACAAACTCTGCCTTCATTTGACAACTATACCTTACATGAAGTAGAACAACAACTAACACCATAAGAAATAGACAATGCTTCGTAAGATCCTAGGATCTTGTGAATCATAGATGAATTAATAGTTGTAGACCCTAATAAATATTTCAAGTAGCAATTGCAAAAAGTGGAGCTTGGATTCCAATTGACTTCAGCATCTCCACGATCATAGAGAGAGCACCTAGCATATTGTCACAAGGACAAGGTTCCATTAATCAACCACCCTCAGAACCTAACACATAATCACAATAGTTGAACATAGACTTGCCAACTGGTCAAAATTGAAAATTTACATCAATGATTAAAACATCCCACCAACACCCACATTCAAAAAGTAAACAACAAATCTATTTGCTTCCACCTCTCAAACTATAGCACAATAAACTAACACTACAAGTGTAGCTCATAATTCCACACATCAAAAATCACCCACTAAAATACAAAGGGAAAACCCTTCATTTTTAGGACCACAAATGAACACAACGCCCACTTCACAAAAACAAAAATACCTCTGACATGGACAAAATTCTTTTTCAAATCAAGTCAAAATACCAATTTCAATCAACCACCATAACAACAACTAGTTAATCTTGGTTCAACTTTCACATCTGGTTTTAATCAACCTCCACCATAATTCAATTCCACTTTCACATCACACTTTCATCAAAATATCCCACCCATGTAACAACATCACTTTGGTATGACAAGTCAAAACATGGTTGGATACTTGTTCACTTCACACCATCAAAACACCAACCCATTTGAAAACCCTTCACATGGTTCAACACAATATGTCCAGTCTTAAACACAACTCCTATCACACCATCACTTATGGATCTTATAGCTCAACAGGTGCAAGTGCTACAACAATAGTGTTGAACACTCAAAATGCTAAGAGGGTGGTGAATTGATCAATACTCATTGAAGGGTGCTACCACAATAGTGGTTTACACTTTCTTGGAGATCTTGATTTTTGCTAAAATCACATATTTTTAGAAAATATAATGATTTAAGCCTTAAAAATTTCCATTTAAATGATTTCAATTGAATAGGGTTTGATGAAACCACCTTAGACCAAGCCCCCTTGTATAGAACCTCATTAGTTTTAAACCATACCTATAACAGAGTCTCATTTACACCTATCAAAATGCTTATAAAAAACCACTTTTGATTTACCCTTTGGGGGATCAAATGAATTCATTTAAAAAACAAAAAAATTTAATTATGTAGTCCTTATTATAAGCTTCCAAAAAAGAATACTTTTAATTAAATTTAATTTGAGTATTATACTTATTTTTTATTTCTTGTGAATGTAGGTTTTTCACCAAAAATCAAGCTCTCTATTTTGCACATGGAAAAATAGAAGATTATCAAAAAAAATATTGAAAAATATGAGTGCACCAGATATTGGAGTCCTTGATCTAACAAAAAAAAATTAATTGAATTTTGATACATAAAAAAAAATTATGCTTTATACGGTCATGCTATGTCTAAATTGTAATTGGTTTGACTTCAAAACTTCATTAAAGAAATAATATTAAATAAAAAACTATCTAACCAAGTGGAAGTACTAGATATCAGAGTTACAAATCTAAATTTGAAAGAATTGGAATTGTATCCTTTATGGAAAAAAACGGTGACGTCACTTTTTAAAAATGCTATTTTCTAAGAAAAACTAGTTTTCGAGAGAGATGGAAAAAGAAGTGCAATCTGATTCCAAAATTTTTGAAAAAAATATATTTATAATCTATAGACAAAATTTCACAAAACTCTAGTTTGCATCATCTTCAAATTCCTCACAGTTTAGCCACTATAGGTGCCCGAAAGTGAAGATTTAGTTAAAAAAATATTATTTCAGTGTCCAGTTTGGCCAAAAATTGTAAACCACTATTGTGGGATCACCTTGAAATTCATTAACTTCATCCATTTAAACATCCATTCAAAGAATCACATTAAACTTGTAGTAATGGAAAGGAAAATATAAAGCATGCATCACATCAAAGAACACAAGAACACCATATTTACATGGAAAACCCTTGAAACAGAAAAACTATGGTGAGGATTAGCTCACAATATATTATAACCCATTACAATATAGAGATTACATAATGGTGGACTCATTGTCCAAGGATTCATTGTCCAGAAAGAAAGAATGACTCACTATTGATGGCTCACTATCAAGGGCTCACTTCTCAAAATATAAAATGATAGAGGAAAGGGTGGCTCACTACCAAAATGAATTGATAACAATGCATCTACAACATGTCGAAGATATAGTTCCAATTAAGCTCTAAAAATTGACTTAACACACTCCATACTTCACCATTACACCTTTTGCACTTCACATATTCTTCATGTAAGGAGATTCATCATAGAAAGTCTCTATAGTCGTGATCCCAAAAAACCATATAAAATCCTTTTGTTGGGCTTACCATTTTATTCACAAAGGTAGTCTAATATTTATAAATTTGATTATGACAAAATTATTTATCAAAATGTGATTAGGCTTGAGATCTCTATAAATAAATTCTAATTTGTTAAGATAAGTCAAGGCCTTTACTATGTCTTTTAATATTGTTGCAACTATAGACTCTTCAAATGGACAAATGAAAAAACTAATATATTTGGTAAATCTAACCCACATATACGGTATATCTATACACAACCATTTAAAAATTAGAGGTGGTTTCTCCCCTAGTAAAAAAGACATGACCCCATGTTTAAGGCTAAGAGAACCAAATAAGTTTTATGTCATATAAAATATTTTGTTATTAATGCAAGATGATGTTATGATGTGAAAATTATTTTAGGACCTATGGGTAATGGGCCCACAATGTACTTACACTAAACATGTCAATGTGTTGGTTTTAACTAGTCATAACAAGTATAGTGCTTAGGTCACATTTCATTGGTCAGAATAGGCAAGTCTTGTTGGTGTAATTAATTAAATACATTTTCCCTTTAGGGTTTCTTTAGGGTTGCACATTTTCCTTTTATAATTATTTTTTCTTTGTAATTATTCACTTTTTCTCTCTAAATAATGCATTTTTAGCTATCAGAGCACCTTTACCTTGTGTCTCCAATGTCTTCTTTCTGTGAAAGGTTATTTACATGCAGGTGATCTTTAGGGTCTATGAGGTTGGCTTTCACAACTTCAACATGGTATCAGAGCCTTGATTTGCAGCCCCTTCTTAGATTTTTGGAGAAAATTAGTGCAAAGTTCATTTGGGATTCCTCGAGGGTTTCATACCTTGAGATTGTGTCTCTATTTGGGTGCTCTTGCATGGTCATTTTTGGTGCACATTGGAGGAAATCTGAGCTCATTTTCAAGTCTAGGGCTGTCGAAAAAGTCAAGATCTATTAAATTGTTTCACCTAAATCTGACATTTTATGCCAAAGTTATGAGGGTTTGAAGATTTTCCAAATCTAGGAGTTGCGAAGCTTTTGGTGCATTTTCAAGTAGATCAAATATTGCCATTAGATCTAGAGCATCCAAAAGATGAAAATCAACATATAACTCACCTATATTTAGCATTGACTATTCATGAGGCAAAAAAAATTTACCTAGCAGGTCGTATGGCTCTGCCAGGTACAGGGTACGATTTATTTTTGTAGAATATAAAAAAATTCAAAAAAAAATTCTGCAAATTTTTTATATCGGGCTTTATAAAAAAATTTATGGGGACCTTTGTAAAGTTTTTGAGAGATTAAAGTTTTTGGTGGCATTTTTAAATAAATTGGGGGATGTTTTTTCTCTATGGATTATTGGTACTATGGTATCATTCATGTCACATCCTGTAGGCGCCATATCTTCTACCCTCTGTCGGCTTTTCTCCACCACTACCAGTTTACTCTCATCAATCGAGATCTCATCTACCAACTCTTCTCCAAAAACCACTATCTTTCTCAGCCTTTGTCCATGGTTTCTTTCCCACCAACAACCTAAAGTTCTCCAGCCTTTGCTTTCCCTCATGTCTGCTAAGCTATTTGGCCTCGCTACCTGAGCATCAGTCCTATTACCGACCGGGGGCTCCGCCCAAGGGGGTGGCGCTGCCCCGGCCGCCGCCAGCTCTTAGCCTCATCGCCACCACTAGCGGTAGGCTCTTTTTTTTTTCCCAACCTCCTCTATAGTCATATGGAGGACCGAGGGCTTATTTTTTGTGCTCGATTAGCCTTCCTATACCCTAATGTGCCCCAATATAACCCTTTTTTTCATTTTCACATAACTTTTGATCCTGAAGGTGAAATTTTTCAAATGAGATATCGACGGAAAGCTAGCAAGCCCAATTTTTTGATGGAGTAGTTATTTTTCAAATATTTTTCTATTTGGTGAGATTTTTTTCTCGTTGAAGCTAGATATACATTTTTCACTCCTAACCTCATAACTTTTGCACCGTTCCTCAATTTTTCGCGATCTTTGCGTCATTGGAAAGGTCTCTCCAAGCTCTTAAGAGTTACTCATGCAATTTTTTCTATATTTGTCCCCAAGTATAATTAATTTAGTTTTTTGCTTTTTGGCACTCTAATTAATTACTTAGACATGTTGGCACTTGGAAACTTTTTGTTCACATGGGATGGCTTCATTTGGGCTACTTTATATATTTTTTTAGTATTTTGTCTTTTGTGGGCATTTTGAGTATCATTTGTATGCAATCTTCTATGTAAACGCACTGAGATAAAGTGCCACACTATTGTACATGTATTTTGGGGGATTTTGCAAATAAGGTTGTGTCATATTTTGTACTTGCACTATATTATAAAGTGCCATGGGGGGGTTATGTAGTGCCTTTGTTTTTGCCATCACACCTTTGTTCAATGAGTGTCACTCCATGACAACAGTGGATCCATATGATTTCAGCTTCATGCATGTGTGCTTTGTTTTGCACACCACTTTTTCAGTTGCAAGTGCTTTCATGCGCACTTTTAGATGTTGACTCTTCTCCTTCATGCACTATAAGGTGTTTCATAACATTTCAGTGGATCTGTCAGGTTCTCCCAGTCAGTATTATGGGGGGTATTACCCTATTCATGCTAATGCTTCCTTGGTTTCACCTTGGAAGGAATCTTCCATTCTTAGTTGATCAGTGTTCTTCAAACTATTGGCACCTGTATTTTCAACTTTCATTTGTTAAGTAGTGTCGTTGGGGTCACTCGTACAATTCTTGTGCCATCTGTATCTTCATTCCAGGTGTTTGCCTTTGTTTTCCATCTGATTCGAGTAGTGTCATTGGGGGCACTCATACAAATTATTGTCTTCTTGATCGTGATCATCCTATCTTCAAAGGAGGTTCTTTGGCACCATAGTAGTCATCTTTCGATAGTTGTTTGCAGCTTCTTCCTGCTTCAGTGATGTTCTTCATGTTCTTGTGTTTTCTCTCTTTTGGAGAGGAGTTTTCTCCCATGTGGCTTTCTCCTTTTCTCTACTTTATGAGAGATTGCATTTTATTTGCATCTATAAGTGGGTGCCTAACATGGCCTAGTTGTCGGGACCAATAGTAGTTTGAATAATAATCTTCTCCCTAAGTTGCACTTGTGGGGGGGTGTTGGTGTAATTAATTATTTAATTACAATTGCATAAGTTTACTTAGGCATATTTTAATTCTTAGGTTATAGTTTCCATCCTTATCTAGTTGAGTTATCTTTTTGCTAAAGATAAGATTAGGGTTGTGCATGCTTGTTTTTATAAGCAAGTCTCATCTCCTGTAATCATTGAATTCCTAAATAATATTATTTGCACATCTTTTTGCAATATCTTTGCTTTTTTCTGATTTTCTCTTATGTGGAAGGTTTTTTGGTTTACATGTCTAATCTTGGTTTCTAACAAGTCTTTGCACCTCCAACAAACCAAAGAATTTTTATCTTAAATAACCAAGGAATGTTATAAAATATAAATGACATGTCTTGGAGTTCAATAAAAAATTCAACCATTTGATTAGGTCATGTGACTTAGCTTGGTGACATGGCATAAAGATGATGTTTTAACGAATTTATATTTTAAGTGAGACATCTTGAATATTTTAATTTTTAAATTTATATTTCCTTTACATGTATGAAAATCTATAAATACTTTTTAAAGTTGTTAGAGAAATTTATCTGCATCAACTTAGAGATTGAATAAAAATAATAATTATTTAAATAGAGATATGAGTAAATTAATACTTCAATCTCTTTCTCAAAGGAAGCATAATTATATCGATATCATAATTATTAGGGATGAGAGATCTTAAAGTTCCAACACTACCCATCTCTAATAAAGTTATGATTTTCAAACTATCTAAAGTGTGAATAAGTTTTTATTGATACTTTACAATTTTATATTAAATCATAATTTTGATTCATGAATAGTATCATTAGTCAACATGAATCAATATTGAAGTCTATGATGTAAACAATATGCAATAAATATTTGAATAATTAATCACTTATTATAGAGGATCTAAGAAATTATGTCTAATAACTTAGTTGATCCAAATTTGATGTTGATGTCAAATCAGATTGAATTACACCCATAGAGAAAATATTGTAAATTAATTATTTTAGAAGATGGATAGAAATAATAACGATCATTGCAGTTTGATATCTTGTAGGAAGAGCCATGGTTTTTTGTTGTTGTTTAGACATCATTGTCAAGTTAGATATGCTTTCAATTGATTTGTTTGTATTAGATGTTCATCTAATCGATGTGTATATATCATTTTATAGCTAGAGATCCTTGTAAAGTAGGGTAAGAAAAGTAACTCAATGCTAGAGACCAATGTGACATGATAAAAAAATGGTTAGAAAATGATTTATTGGGAACCATTTATAGAAAAAAGGATTCAAATGATTCTCTTGAAAATGAAAGGAAGTCGGGTAAGTGAAAGTAGCTTCCTACACTAACCTAAGTAGGAGAGACTTGCAACAATTTCTTGAACACCTTTAGTTGTTGCATATTTAGATGCACATACATATCATAAATAGATAAACAATGAAATCATAACACAAAATTTTACATGGGGAAAACCCTTTCGAGAGAAAAACCCCACACTCCAAAACATAGCCCAATTATATTATTCAACAACAATAACAAGTTACAATATAATTGCAGAGCTATGCTTTTGTAGGAGTCTTCACAGTTCTTCATGATTCTAGAGTAATTTTGACAGCATAACGATACTTCAACAAAATAGCAACATACGACTCCAAAATACAAGTGCTCAATATATAAGAGCTTACAATGCATAAACTAGAAATTTCTAAAACAACTACCAAAGGTTGAATGTGGAACATGGAAAGCACCAAAATAATGTAGACGCACAATGGTAAGTTTCCAATTGTCACCACATGCCAATCCACAAAATCTGCACTTGCCAAAATAACTACACCTCAAAAACTCACATTCCATGTAAACTTAACACGGAAATAGAAAAAAAAAATATGCACAACTTGACATGTAAAATCAACTTTCCAACTTGACTCCTCATCCAAATAGAAATTGCAAGTTGTAACTCACAAAACAAAGTGAGAAAATTAGCAATATTTAATATTATGGAAAAATCAATTCTTATGGTTCAAAAATGAAAGGTTGAGACACCTTATTTTTCCAACATTTTCCCACTTGTTGAACACCTTTGAAGAGCCAATGAAATAACAAGATTTAATTGCTAGAGGCCATGAGGCCCATAGACTCCAAACACCATCTGAACTTTTTTATGCTCACTAGCTTTGTCAATGCATCTACAACATTCATCAAGGTGTCACCTTTCTCCAACTTCACCTTTCTATCTTCCACCATATCATGAACAAAATGAAATTGAATATCAATGTGCTTTGTTCTGACATGGAAAGTAGGATTCTTTTCCAAACAAATGGCACTCTGACTGTCACAACAAATAGTAATCTACCTTGCATCAAAACCAATATTAGAACACAAAAGATTAAGTCAAATGGCTTCCTTAGAAGCATGAGTAGCTTCCATGTACTATGCTTTTGTCATGGACAAAGTGACTACAACTTTCCACTTAATCATCAAATTAATTCCACCACCATACATTGTGAAAACATAGCCACTGGTAGATCTTTTGTTGTCAATGTCACCTACCCTTTGAATCCACATATCCACAAGCACTCACGAAGTGTTGAGGTCCAGTAGGATAGCCATGAAAGCATAAGGAATACTTGGACGTATCCCACAAATATTTGAACATTCTCTTCACTGCATCCCAATGTATCCATCCAAGATTAGCCATGTAAACCAACTAAGGACTCCCACTACCTGGGCCATGTCTAGCCTTGTACAACCCATAACATACATAAGAATACCAACAACACTCACATATGGTACTCTAGTAATGTCCTTCATCTTAGTAGGATATTTTGGACAATTCTCCACAAAAAGCTTTGTCCCCTACATTACAGAAACAACTAATTGTCTGCAAGTTGTCATGTTGAACCTCTCCAACACATTATTCACATACTTGCCCTAACTTAACCAAAGCTTTCTATTAGCTTTGTCTCTTTTGATCTCCATACCCAAATATACCTTGTTGCACCTAGATCCTTCATCTCAAACTGTGTTGACAACTGAGACTTCAAATCTAAAATCAAACTTTTACCATTCCCAAAAAACATATCATCTATGTACAATGTAATTATGAGAATGCGACCATTATCAGATTTGCAATAAACATAATGGTCTTATTTAGATCTCAAAATATTTTTCTCCAATGACAATACGTAGGTATTGAACTTCTAGTACCATATTTTAGGAGACTGCTTAAGACCATACAAAGACTTTTTCAACTTGCAAACCAGATTTTCTTTATACCTTTAACCACAAAACACTCTGGCTGTGAGATATAAATCTCTCCCTCCAAGTCACCATGTAGGAATGTTATCTTCACATCCATCTATTCGACTTCTAGATCATATGATGTTGTAAGTGATAATAAGAACCAAATAGATGCTAGCATCGCAATAGGAAAGAAAATCTCACCATATAGTCAATTCCCTCCACTTGAGAATATCCCTTAGTGACCAACCATGTCTTATGCTTCTCAACACTATCGATTGGACCAAATTTTCTCTTGAACACCCATTTAGATCCAATAGGTTTTTGTCCTTTAGGAAAAGGTACTAGATCCCATGTATCATTTTTCTTCAATGTAACCACTTCTTCATCCATGGCTTTCAGCTAGGAATCTGCATCACTCATACCTGTGCAACCTTTCTAAAAGTCCTAGGCTCGTCAATGTTATAAATCAAAGCAAAAATGCTATTGGAATCCAATGATGAATAACCAAATCTTTCAGGTGAATATCCAAACCTATTAAGATACCACGTATCTCTAGTAGACCTCTTAGATTGCTAAGGTTGAGGTTCTTCTTCTTCTTTTGAACTTTCAGAGCTTCTCAAACTCTTTTCATCATCAAGTTCAATAGTACATAGTTCTTTTTTCATTGGAGTAAGTGGAACTTGAACTACCTCCTTTTGTTTCTCCTCTTTTTCTAACTACAACTAGAAGGTTTCATCTCTTGAAAGATCACATTTCTACTATAGAGAACCTTTTGGGCCACTGGATCCCAAATCTTGTACCCCTTCACACCAACACCATAGCTGATGAAGATACATTTAACTACTTTTTTCTCCAACTTAGACCTCTTCTCAATCAAAACATGAGCATAAGCTTGAAAACCAAATACTCTGAGATGTCTCATTGAAGGCTTTTTACCAGACCATGCCTCTATGGGTGTCTTATCAACAAGAGTTGATGTAGGATATTTCTTGATTAAATAACATGCAGTGGCTATTGCTTCAACCCAGAACTTCTACTCAAGGTCAGGACCACTCATCATACTCCTAGCCCTCTCCATCAATGTCTTATCCATCCTTTCTACTACTCCATCTTGATGTGGGGTTTATAGATTTGTCTTATGTCTCTCAATATCATGCTCTTTACAAAAAAATTTAAACTATGTTGAACAAAACTCACCACCATTGTTAGTCATCAAACATTTAATCTTTTTACTAGTCTGATTTTCTGCCAAGGCTTTAAACTCCTTAAATTGACTAAAGACTTCAACTTTTCTTCTAAGAAAATAAATGAATGTCCTTCTACTGTAATCATCTATGAAAGAAATGAAATATACAAATTTTGACAATGAAGGATGTTCATACATAGGACCAAACACATCTGCATGAACATAGTCCAAAACCCTAGAAGACTTGTGAGAACTAGAATGAAAAGTAACACGGTTTTGTTTAACATAAACACAATGTTCACAAAAGTCAAACTCGAGATTACAATCATCAAGGCCTTCAACAAGGCTCTTAGATTTTAGGGCTCTAAGAACCTTCTCACCAATTTGACCAAGTCATTGGTGCCACAAAATTGTCTTCTTTGTGGGAAGCTTCATTTCCAAGGAATGAACACCCTTAAGTACCCAAAATGCATGACCATTAGTTGTATCTACTACAGATTTCTCTACATTATCTGATTGAGAGGATGAAGACTCTAGAGATTTCTTCTTAGGTTTGTCAAAGAAACTATATTGCACTAAACCATGCATGCATCCAACTTGAATAAGGTGTCAATCTGAACACCCTTAGCTAACACCATATCTCCTCTCGTCATCTTGCATCCTCCACTTGAGAAAACAACTTGTACTCCTGCATCATTTAATTTACTCACAGAAAGCAAGTTTCATGCCAAACCCTAGATATGCAAGACCCCATCAATCCTCTTTACTCTTCCATCAAGGTTCATCTAATTTGTACTCATTCATGACCAACGATCTTCAGGTGAGATTCATCACCCAGATACACCTTTCCACCATCATATTCTTTATGTACATCGAAAACCAACCTTTGTGAGAGGTCATGTGGAAGGAAGCAGCCAAGTCTATCAACCACACATCTTTTGATGCATGCATTGTCAATGCTGTGACAAGTGCATCTGCATCATTTTGAGAGGATTTATTAGAGTTGGAATCTAAGAAACTCTTTTTATCATTTTTATTTTTCTCTTCCTTGCACTCTTTTCTAAAATGGCCAAATTTTCCACAACTCCAACACTCAAAGTTTCCACCGTTAAACTTCTCCATTTTGATTCTACTAGATGTGCTTGTCATCTCTTACCTACAACAAGGTCACAAAATACCCTTCTACAAAACTCCCACTAAAACAAATATCACCTCAAAAAACCCTTCAAACCCAACAACAGAATTAGAGCTAGCCAATCTCTGATACCAACTAAAAGGAAGTTAGGTAAGTGAAAGAAACTTCTTACACTAATCTAAATAGGAGAGAGTTTCAAAATTTTCTTAAACACCTTAACTGTTACAAATTTAGATGCACATACATATCATAAACAAATAAACAATGAATTCATAACACAAAATATTACATGGGAAAAACCCTTTCAAAAGAAAAAACCCACACTCCAAAACACATCCCATTTATATTATTTAGCAACAATAACAAGTTACAATATAATTGCAGAGCTATGCTCTTGCAGGAGTCTTCACACTTCTTCACAATTCTGGAGTAATTTCAGTAGCATAATGGTACTTCAACAAAACAACATACAACTTCAAAATACAAGTGTTCAATATAGAAGAGCTTACAATGCATAAATTAAATATTTCTAAAACAACTGCCAAAGGCTAAACATGCAACATGGAAAATGCCAAGAACATTGTAGATGCACAATGGTAAGTTTCCAATTGTCACCACATGCGAATCTACAAAATCTATACTTGCAAAAATAGTTGCACCTCGAAAACTCACATTCCATATAAACTCAACACAGAAATAGAAAAATATTTTATGCACAACTCCACCTGTAAAATCAACTTACCAATTTGACTCGTCATCCCAATAGAAATTGCAAGTTGTAACTCACAAAACAAAGTGAGAAAATTAGAAATAATTAATATTATGGAAAAATTAATTCCTATGAAAAAATCAAAAGTTGAGACCCTTTTTTCCAACAAAAAGCAAGGTCATATACAAAGCCCTTGGAAATGTTTTGATAAAATGCCTCAAAAGGAATATTATCCCACGGGATGTAATATATTACTGGACTATAAATTTTGTAAGGAAATGTAATAGGTGGCAAAAACATAGAACAACAAGAAGATGCAAATGTTGGAGGAATCTACTAATTTCTCCACTACTTTGACTATCAGTTTCATAGGATAAATTTAGTTAGTATTTATTTTGCATATTCTGCACCTCTTTCAAATTGGTATCAGAGCCAGGAGGGAATGAAGTTGTTAGACAAATAAAGAGAAAGGAGATAAATCACTACTTAAGAAGAACATGGCATCAAGTAACAATTTTTTGCAGCCTTCGGTCTTTACTGGTAAGAATTATGAGTATTGGGCTATTAAAATAAAAACATTGTTTTGTTCACAAGGTATTTGGAATTTGGTAGAAAATGGTTTTGTAGAACCACAGGGTCAAGCAGCATATCAAGCATTAACTAGAAATCAAAGATAACTTGAAACAAAAAGGGAGAAGGATGCAAAAGCTCTATTCTTAATCCAACAATCAGTTGATGAGTTTATTTTTCCAAGGGTTTTAGAAGCAACTAGGTCTAAGAAAGCTTGAGAGATCTTGTAGACAACCTATCAAGGTACCAATAAGGTGAAAGTATCTAAACTACAATCTCTTCAGAGAAATTTTGAAAATTTACAAATGACTGATTCAGAGTCTGTAGATCATTTTATGAATCAAGTTACAAATGTTGTGAATCAAATTAGATCTAATGGAGAAGCTATATTAGATTAAAAAAAAATAGAAAAAGTTCTCAAGAGTTTTCCTAGCAAATTTGATGCAGAAGTTGTAGCAATTGAAGAATCTAAATATTTGGAAAAGTTATCAGTAGATGAATTGATGTGATCTTTGTTATCACATGAATCTAGAATGAATAAAAATAACAATACTTCTTTTGAGAATGTTTTCAAGTCTCAGGAATCATCTGGAAGGGGAAGAGGAAGGTCAAGTTTTAAAGGAACAGGTTATGGCAGAGGTGGAAGGAGTTATTCAAACTAAGGTGATAAGAGTAATCAAGGAGAAAGAATAAACAAGCAAATCAACACAATAACAATAGAGGACGTGGTATATATCATTTTTAGCAGCATTCACAAAGGTTCGATAAATCTAATATTCAATTCTTTTATTGCAAAAAATATGGGCATGATGAATATCAGTGTAGAAAGAAAAAAGAGGATATGAATAAACATAATGCTAATTCCATAGGTGAATCTAATTCTAGAAGTTTATTTATCACTTTCCATGTTGCTCAAGAAAGTGCTAAGGATATTTGGTTTCTAGATAGTGGGTGCAACAATCATATGACAGGGCATAAGGAATTGTTTGTTAGTCTTGATAATTTTGTTAAATCTGAAGTGAAATTGGGGAATGATACTATACTACCTGTAAATGGAAAAGGGGTAATAAAAGTTTTGACAAAGAATGGTGAAAGCAGATTTATTTTTTATGTTTATTTTATGCCTGGTTTAAAACATAATCTTATGAGTGTTGGTCTTGTAAGACATCAAGGAAGATGGAGTCTACAGAAAAGAGGATTTGTAGTTTGAAGTTCTGAAGAAATTGAAGATCTACAAAAAAGAGGATTTCCAGTTTGAAGTTTTGCAGATTTGAAGAAATTGAAAGACTGCCACAACAGTGGGTGTGAGTTAAAGATTAATAGATCTTGAAGACAATTTGAAAAAAAATGCATCATTAGGCATGAAGATCATCAAGATGGCAAAGAAAGGATTTGAGAAGTCTAAAGACTTGGTTGCAACCTCAAGACAAAGAAGAGAAAGAATGACAACAGTCAATGGCAAAGGAAGAATAAAAGAATTTGGAAAATGTCATAGCATTTGTGGTAGAAATTAGGGGGGGTGTTGGAGGAATCTACTAATTTCTCCACTACTTTTACTGTCGGTTTCATAGGCTAAATTTAGTTAGTATTTATTTCACATATTCTGCACCTCTTTCAACAAAGCCAAATACCTTGACCAATGCAATTTCCTTCTTAACTGTGCAAAGAGACTTTAGACACGATCATACCCAAGCAAGTCTAGAATTTGATGGTCTATGTGACCTTTTTGCATTTTGGACCGTATATTACAATCTAAAAATTTATTAGACCATATTATTTGACTTGCTATATTTTTATATAATCGTAAATATGACACTTAAAATTATTATTAAACCGTAAAAATATATAATGTTTATGATAAAAATATAAATTAGTTTAGAATTTGAATAATTCTTTCTAATTTCACTTTATATTAATATATATGATTTATTATAAATATATTTGTTAATTCAAAATCTATTATTAAATATAGTTCTTTCTAATTTTTTAAATATTTTTAACAATAAATTTAAGATTTTAACATTTTTATTAATAGTTATCATTGTTTTATATTAATATATATGATTTATAATATTTATTATAAAAATATATATTAATACAAAATCTTTTCAAAATAGAATATAATTGGTTTTTAACTTTTGGAATATTTTAACAAGATTTATTTCCTATATCAATTTAGAAACTTAAGATTTTTACATTTATTTATTATTATCAATATTTTCTAATTTTACATTTTTTTTAAATATATATTCATATGAATAACATAAAACAAATTTTCACTTTTTTTAACAGCATTTAGTTTACAAGTGATTCTAGCTTTGATTTTTTTCAAGATAATACAACATTTGTGTTTATTTGGCTTTTACAAACAATTTATGTTTTAGATAGATGAATTTAAGAATTAAACTATAAAAAATTTCAATAACATTTATTTTATGCCAGCTTTGATTTTTTTCAAGATAATATAACATATGTATTTTGGTGAGCAAGTTAAAATTTTAGATAATGAGTTGAATAAGGATTAAAATAATTTTAATTTTATATTGAATAGGTTTGAAATTGATATTTAAATTTTTTAATAGTTAAATTTTTTCATAAAACATAAAATGACAGACATTTAAATGAACAAACCATAAAAAAAATTTCATATGACAGATAGGGGTGGCCGTCAAATTCCACCCTGTACCCAAGTGTTCTATTGGACACGCACGTAGTATGAAGAAGCAACAAAACTATAAACGCAGCCCATTTCTTCTCATCGACATCGTGACAATCAGTTCAGAATCTTGAGGTAAGTCACTCGCCATGATTTAGTGAAAATTTTGGGAAATCTGTCCATGGCCGGATCACCTTATGTTGTGTTTTATTTAATTTGCGTCTGTGAGAGATGCGTTTGAAGGGCGATTAAAGGCACCGAGAAGAGGGGCCATAAAATGTCCATTAATCAAAAAAATTGTAGAAGGTAGGCAATGACAGACAGGTAGGCTCCGGTTGATGAGAAGATTGCTCGAGACGAAGCCTTCATAAAGGAAAATTTTAGGAAAATTGAAATAAAAAAGCTGTTAGCGTTTGATAGGTCCACTACGCCATTATCGTGATATTTTCCTGCAAAATCTACTCATTTTTGTTTTTTTTTCATTGGCATTGTTACTAGCGCGGAAAGATTTGTGTATAGTCTTGAGGTAATTTCTATCTTATTTTTGTGTTTTACTTCATTGAACGATTCTTTAACATTGTTTTGGGTGGTTCTAAAATTTATTTGAGTTGAATGTTTGAGATACCAGAAACTTTCAAAAGAGAAAAAAAATATCTGAGAAGTTACTAATTAAATTATTTTACCTATGTGACTCAACCATAAAATATGAAGTGAATAATGTTTTACCGTGACAGTTAGAGAAACAATTTATTTATTATTTTATTTTGTGTATTTTATAAGTATGCAATTCTTTGTTGATAAAATTTATTATTATATTTTCCAAGTTCTTTGTTAGGAAATATTTCTTAAAATGTAGAACCCTTTCCTCAAGAAAATAATTTATAAAAATCCCAATTTTTTATTTTTATATATTTTTTGTATTCTAATGTGTAAATCAATAAATGTGCAGCAGATAAATGTGTAGCACAACAGGAATGAATTCCAGAGTAACAAAAAATAAAATAAATAATATTACATGCAATATAAAATTAAAATTGAATGATTGTTATCATATCCTCACTCTAATACCAATGACTAATTCTCAATAATTCTTTATGCAAAAATTTAATATAACATTTAATTCCCAAATTAAACAATTTTAAAATAAAATTGAATATAATGAATAAATCAATAATTGCATTCAATTACACTAGATTATGCACACAATAATCATTAATTTGTCTTTATTGGACACACTCTATGTGCCCCCTTCTCCAATGCCCATAGCCTACTAACCCAAAATCTCACTCTCAGCAATCTTTCCACCAATTTCTTCTATGGTCTCCTGCTTTGTTTTGTACTTGATTATTTTCTCTTTTATTTGTGTCCCTTACTGTCTCACATAAATGCTTATATAAGCCTTAACTAGTGGTTTCCATACCATTGCACCTTTTCACAAAGGCTGTCTTTTAATAATTAGTTAAATAAATAATTATTCTTCCTCCTTTTAAATTTTTTTACAAATGTTATTTATTAATCTTTATTTTAACCATAAAGGATCATAATATCCTTTACTTTTCTATCTCCCTTTTAATTCTAAAGGGTTATTTCATAATTTTCTTTTATTTTGGGGAAAAAGTCACACAACACTACATCAAATTTTGCACACACATACACATTCTTCACATAATGAATCAACCTTGCATATATACTGTAACCAAAACAAACCTATCAAATCAAAAGTCCATTCCACACACTTCACAAAATAAACCAAAATATGTACACCTCCAAAATCAGTTAGCATGACCTATAATCACTCCCATAAATTTTCTCCTTACATACTTCAACTTTGCATGACCCAAAAATCCTTAGGTCAACACCACATAGAAAAATTGGTGAAGTAATAACTAAATGAATCAAATTTTCATTCACAACTTAACACGTGGACCACCAAAACCCTTGCCACTTGGAGCACACATACTTCTAAAATTTGTAAACAATTCTTCAAAAGTACATAGCATAATATTCATCTTCTATGGAATGTGAAGCATTCCAACATGCACTCTATCCCAATAACATTGTCATTACAAAACTCAATACTCTATCAATATTATCTTCAACTATGAAAGACATACAACCTTGAAACTTTGGATCTAAACATCTTCAATACACATCATCAACACCTCAAAACTATATGACAAGATATTGCATAGCATAGCAATGCAAACCACAAAACTGGTTCATTGTGACACTAAAATTATACTCTAAGACAGCCAATTATCCACCCCATTTTTTCTTCTCTAAACCAACACTTCTACATTTATACAATGGTTTGACATCAATGACAACACCATAAACCATCCATGTACCATCATGCTCATGTTGCTAGCAATCTTCCCCTTTTTCATTGACGGCAATGCACTCTCACTCTCCAAAATTGCTCAAACTACTCCCCCTTTGGCATCAAGGGAAAAGGGATCACTATATCACTCTCCCTAACTTATATATATAAATGAGAGTGTATCCCCCTTTAGATACTTCTCTTTTATACTCAACATACTTTTCTTGCAATCTTTGTTTAGGAAATATTTGCATGAAATTGGCTCCCCCTAACAATGTTATTTTCTCAAAAATCACCAAAAAAGTACCACAACACCATCAACTACTTCCACATATAGACATTGAAATAAAAAAACTATATATACAAAATAGAAATGTACACCTTCAACTAGCAAAGGGTAAAATACCCTTGCAATACACCTTTTGTTTGGCAATGTGTGCCTCCCAATCTCTCTTAGCTACCTCCCAATACTTCTTAGCGAAGGAAAGTAAGGAATTTTAACTTTCATATTGCACATGGAGATATTCTCCCTCTTCTGTAGAATTAGGCACTAGATCCTTTTGTGTCACCTTCTCTCAACTAGCTAAAACTTTGGTTAAGGATGTAACTTAGATTAGGATTTACAATAAAAAATGCATGATTGATCTACTAAAGATAATGGCTAAAGCTATTTTAAAAAATATTTTTTAGGTAGATTTATCTACATCATGTTTATCACATAATATTTTTAAATTAAACTAGCATCAATATTAAGTGGGAAAAATATTATATGTTAGGCTCATAGATATACATGGTGAAATTTTATTAGGTTTAAGTTTGTTGGTTTTATCCATGTTGTCAAGATTTTTAGAGGGTTAAAATTGTTGCAAAGACGATTGTTGCTGCACCAAAAGATCAACTTGTTAATGCCTAATACAACCACTAGAATTAATGAATCCACGGCTAGTCGTTAAGCCATGTCATGAACCTGAACACTGTATTACATTGCACAAATATTCTAAGGGTGCACACCTCACAATAATTCCCATAGCGCAAGCGAGGGGTTCAAACCCATGGCCCAAGCTCTAATACCAATTTTTACAAAGATGGTTGTCATTGCACCAAAATATCGACGTATTAATTCTTGATACAATTGCCGAAGTTAATGAATTCACAAGCAACGATTAAGTCATGTCACAAACCTGAGCATTGCACTACACAAAACAAGGAGGCAAAGGGCACACAACTTGCAACAAAAATATGGTCAAAATTTATAATCAAGGTCTCTAAATTAACTAGGGTTAAAACCAAGGTTATTATAAGATTGATTAGGTTTTAAAATCGTCAAATTTATCTAAGTTTAAAAATTAGATCTAAAATCTAAAGTAAAGAATTTTAAATCAACTCAAGAGTTATGGGTTATAAAATTTCTACCAAATACCAAAATAATGAATATTATAATAAGTATAGTTTTGAATGCCTTGGAAAAGATGCAATTAAGTATGGAAGAGTAAAAGGGCACCCAATATCAATATTATCTAGCAATAATTTTTTTTAAGCATATTAAAGATTTTGTACACTCCTATGCTTCCAAATTTTGTATACATATCTAACAAAATAATGTAGTTCAAAAAATGTATGGTAGGCTTTTCGGTTGTGTTTGCATGTTAACCCTATTTAGATTTGGGTCCTTTTTATACTTGACTAGTAGACTATAATAGAGGAACTACTTTGATTATGTGATAAAAATAGTTATAAATTTCTTACAATATATTTAGCAACATTAAAGGAAGAAGATGAAATTAAAAAAATAAAAATAAAAAATGAGACATTTCATAGCCCTCATAAAAAAATTATACCACCAAAGGACTACCACATTTATATTATTCAAAATTAAAGGATCTAACACAAAAATATGTATAGAGTCTCAATCCATTGGCTTAAAGCATACTATTCTTCTATAATCATATTTAATTTACATCAATCCTCACCATATTTTTCAAGCCCAATGTAACATAAGTATATCTATATGTGCAAATAATTAGAACTATCGAAGCATCCAATAAGGAATCTTAATTTTTTGACTACCACATAGAATACCAATATTCACATAATAATCTCATAAATATATCATGACATCAACATGCTACACATTACATGTAAAATGACCTCCACATTACTAACAACAATACATAATAATATGCTACCATTCACACTTTGTCAAAGGGAATTGATTTCCTCTACCTAAGCCATGTAGTTTTCTTCCTACACTATAATTAAACACTTCCATGGATACCTAAAACAAATAAATAAAATTTATAATCCATCTCCTTGCAATAGCACTAGAAATCTTCTATAACATTAACATACCCTTAGCTATCACTACATGTATTATAATAATTCCACAAATGCAATTGCACCATCACGAACACTTACAATGGAAAACCTATAATTATGTAATTGTGAGCTTTCTTTCAAAAGATTTATGATTCAAACCATATCACTAATAGAATATAAGCCCTCAATAGAACTTTAAACAATCCTAATTCATCCTATGTAATTTCCATGTATCTCTAAGATCCTTTGAATGTGTACTAGGACATGTGAGATAAAAAATATATATATATATTTTCCTATGATAAATTGTAATTGCATTCATAGAGGTGGACACATTTTTGGTGATGGTAATTACAGGACACATTGGTAGAATATTCCTTCTAAGGTCCACTTTCGAGGTGGGGACTACTTGGACTTGCATGTTTGTGCATGTTGGTATATGTCATTTGTATGTTACCTTTAGTGGGGTTCCAAGGTTTGTATCTTTGGATTTTTAGTTGTCAAAGTTGTTGAGGAGTAATAGAGAACTCGATATTGACAAAATTTTATTGGTTGTGGATTGGTCCCACATGTCAATGCCATGTTATCATTTAATTATTTATTTTTTATTTTTATAGGTTTCACATGAGGAGGTGAGCATATGCTTTTTTTAGGTGGTTTTATCGCCTCTTGGTACATAGAGATACCATAGTGGTGTTCTCACATCCAACTCATCTATAAACTAGTGACTTTGGCTAGTAGTTTCATAAGTTGTTTTGTGATTTGTTAGAGTAACAATTTTTTTCAAAATTATAAGAGAGAAGCTGAATTTTTTTACACTCATTTGAAGTTTAATAAAAGGTTTGGATCTATTTGGGTGTGGATTCTTCCCAAACTTGTTTCTCCATGCAAATTATGAGTCACTTGTGGTATTTGATGATTTTACTTTATTATTGAATGCTGCTAAATCACATTATAATCTTTGTGGGTAATCTTTGATAAGCATAATTTCATAAATGCATCACTTTGTGAAATTTAATATTGTAGTAGTTTTGTCATGATTTTCAACAAATATACAATCAGTATTGTTTATCCAATTTAAAAATAAACTCCACCATGATAAGAAAAAATTTACTCTAGAGTTCATCTCAATTAAATCTAAATATTATCTTTACTTGTGTCCAATGTTTCTTACTTGGCTTAGCCATGAACCTACTTATTACTCCCACTACTTGGGCAATGTCTAATCTTGTATATACCATTGCATATATAAGAATTAAAACTATATTGGCCCATATAGAACATTTCTCATGTCTTCCATAGCCTCCATAGAGTTAGGAAATTGTTTCAAACTTTGTATCAACTTGTAGAGGATTTTTCTAACCATTCCCTTTAATTAATCCATGCTAAATTAGATGGATTCCTTAATTCATCCAAATAATTTTCTTTGGAATTTAAATCCATCCCAGGTCTCTAATATTCCTTTTTGCTAAAGTTTCTAGATCACCTCCAATTATCCAAATAGCTCAAATTATGAGTCAAGGGTGTCATGATATTGAAAATATTTTTCATCAACCTCTGGAATCTCAATGTCATTCACAATCCCTTCACTAGTTTTTGGTTAAGTATTCAATCTTTTGAAGGAGTGACCAATGTCATGATAATCATTTTTTAAGACATCCCTTGCCTAGGAGACCCTTCTTTACATGAGCCCCAATTTTATTTCATGATTTGACAAACACTATTTTGACTCGTGTAGTGAATTTGTAACCCAAAACCCATTTTTCCATTTAACATCCATCCAATGGCATGGGTGATTTTAGAGGTCTTCACTAACTATTCCATATTAGAATCCTCCTAGATGCACTATCCATTGATCTTCCAAACATATTTGATTTTGTACACCTTCCTTCACACCATCCATTTGGCATGGTATCATGTCTAACCTTATAATGGGCCCTATTTTAGGAGCTTTCAATATTCCCTTTATGCGAGCTTCTTTCTTACTATCATAACTTGTAATAAAATCTATCATATGTAAATCCATAATTCAAGCACTCTATTTTAAATATTCAAACCAATTAAAATATTTCTTATGGCATAATAATATTGGTCAAGATTCTAATTTCACTCCTATTAGTAAATAAAATTACCCTCATGATATTTCATAAAAATTAGTGTGACTTACCCAAATGATAGAATAAGAAACTACAAAAATTACTATTGGATTAGCAATTTTACTATGTTTGAGAGGGTCAGCTACCCAATAAGACTATTGAACAATTCTCATGCATTGGTTGTAGGTGCTAATTTTTGGAGAATTTTTCAAATACTAAATGAGAAAGGTTTTCCTCCATGTTTGAACTTGTTTATACATGTTAAGCAAGACATTAAAACTTCAAACTCTGAAAAACTTACCTTTGATAATGTTTCCATGACTAACCAATGGGGCTTTGATATTGATCTCCTTTTAACCTGTAGGAGACCTGCCTATCTCTAAACTTTGATTTTGTTGCTAATTAACTAGGGTTTGAAATTTTTTTAATTTTCTCACAGATTGTCAGGAAGGAAATAAAACACATAAAATAATTATAAAACCCTACTGCAACAAACTGATAATATTATTGATTTACTATTGAAAATTTTTACAATCCCAAAAATACAATCTCCTATAGATCTGAAGCAATAAATCTGATGAAGCACGAACTTGACTTCTAGATGAAGCCAACAGTGAGCACCTTTAGCTAATACTCCACAACCTCATAATCTTGATACAATGGAGAGTTTTTGTTCTCCAAAGCCGATACACTAGAAGAAACCCTTGGGCTCCCTTCCCCAAATGCCAATGAGAAATTATCAAACAAATATCCAATAATCAATTCTGAATCCCCCCAAATGAGCCCCTTGAGATTCTTTTATATTTTTCCTACAGGAACTCGTACACTTTTCTCACCAATGTGGGAGTAAAAGATAATAGGCCAATCCCCTCCAATTTTCCTTTTAAATCATTTTAAAATAATATAATATTTTCACTTTGGAATATTAAAATATGTCCTTGAAATTGGCACCCAAGTAATTAATTAAAATGGCCCCCTTTTTAATGATGAATGGACCCTCAAGTCCTAAAGTGCAAATATAATATTAAAATATTAATTATTATTAAAGTCGCCTTTAATAAAAATTAAATGTTATAAGTTAGGAAAAACTCCTTATTTCACCAACTCAACTAAATTTAGGAATTGACACTGCCAACATGTGAACTCTAGGTGCCTGCTATAAATAGAATTGCTTGCCAGCTGACTTACTATAAATAGTATGTGAAACTAAGTCAACTGAAGGCTAAACTTGAACTCACACAAGAGGCTAAAGGATAAATTCCTCTAATCACTACCAAAAGAGACCTTCTACCCAAACATATCAGCCTATGAGGGCTAGGAATAGGCTAAATCCCTGGAACTCTGATGCTCGCAAAATTGGGGACATTACATAACCTAATGAATTTGAAACTTGTAGCATGCACTTTTCTTAAGAACATGAATCCTTTCATTCCTTGAATATATCTAACATTCTTGCATTACAATATTGGAAGCTATTATTATGACTGTTAAAGAGAATTTTGAAGCTTCAAGCCAACATATATCTATACTTATAATATTAAACTCCTTATACCAATATCATTACCAAACTCTACTTCTATCATAATAAATTCTTCAAATCTTATAGCTTCAAAGTAATATTGTTAACTATAAGAATTTCCATGAACAATAACTAACACAAGCAAGTACTAGTGTTCCCTTAATGTGGGATGAATTGTACCTTGCATAAGGATAGATAAGGTTCCACCAATTGCTTTATCATAAATAGTAACTAGATCTCTAGCCTCCTTGGAATAAGCAAGTGACACACCATGTGCTTTAAGAATATTATAAACTCTATTCGCATTTAAAAAAAATCAACTCTCTCTAAAAGCTTTATCTCAATTGAATTTTTAGAGTTTTGTCCTCATTAATACCATGAAGGTAGAATTATGTGTTACATTCATTACAACCTTTCAACAAGATGGAATTGTAGCATACTTTTAGTACAAATCAGGTACTCTTAATAAGAAACCAATCTTGGAATTTTCTCATCATCACAAGTGTAGATAAAACTTAATTAATTGGTGAAGACTTTAGATATTGAACATTCTCTTCTTTCATCATCAATGTCTTCCCAAGAATGTTAATAATTTCTTACCTATCTTCACATTTCATGATGAATGGAGGGAATGTCACAATTGTATCCCTAGTCACACACACAAGCATTCCCGTTTCTATGCATTTCCTTACAAAATGTGTTCCTATACCTCATGTAACCAAAATATGTCATTCTAGGTGAGTTATTATCTTTAATATTAAATCTTAACCCATTTCATGATGCTAAAATCTAATTACCATCTTTTAGAATTCTTCTATATAGTCTTTTAAGCTCATGTCTTGTTTTAAATTTTGAATTTTTTTGAACAATTCCAATTCATAATATCCGAGAATAAATTTGGTCTTTAATATAGCAACCATTTAAACTCACCAAGTTATCCTCATTTCTCAATTTACTACTCTTTCTCTTTACAACTCTTTCCACAAAAGGCAGCATGTCACATAACTTTTGTTTGTTTCAATCTTACCCATTGTCAATTAAAAACACTTTTAAATTCAAAATACTCTTCTAATTCACTAATCCTATCTATTGGCTCCTCAAGATTTAATTTACTTGAGAAATTTGGAACCTCCAACTTATGACCTCCATTGATTCTAACAAAATCTCTAGGAACCATTCTTCTCACATTCATTAGTTGTTCAGTTTTTCCTCCTTCATTTACAACTTCTTCATCATTTGTATGTTCATCTTCTTATTCAATATTTCTTCTCAAACTTGCAACCAAAGTTGTTGATTCATTTTTCATATCATTCCAAATATATTGAAACATCTCCTCCAATCTGGGATTTATTCTTTTGGGGGGCCTTTTATTCCTCTCAACCCTTTGTAATTACAAGTCTCCTCTTACCTACAAAAAAACTATATTATACCCAACAAAAATTTTAAAGATGTACTTCAAAACCCTTTCTACCCACTCTCTCATAGTAGAGGACATTTGTAAACAAATTGTACCTAAATTTATCTATGTTGGTGGATAGCACCACAATCTTCTTAACACTTCTCCCAATGAACTAATTGGTCTAATACCATTATAATGTAAAACAATGATGAAGCGGTTTAACAAACCATCAATCCAAATAGCAATCTACACAAATTCTTCAAAATATTAAAATTTATTTATGAAGAAAAAATTACAGCTATAGCAAAGTAAAAAATTATTGGGTGTTTTTTCCAGTTAGGCGCCTCTTTTCCTTCACTTCTCACCTTATTTTTGGTTTTTTCACATTTCTTGGAATCTTTATCCCTATGTCTAGTAATGACTTTCTCTCAATCCATAAATTTTCTAGCCATAAAATCTTGTTAGATTGAGAAAAATGAAGTTATAAATGTCTTTGCAAAGTGGTTTTGACTCTAGCCATCATATTCATATATATATATCAGTTTTGGTTGAGTCTGTGTAGCTGTGACTAGGTAAAAATGTCAAAAAATAAAGCCTAAGTCAATAAAAGACTGAAAACAACCTTCTACGTCAAGATGAACTAAAAATTATCATAGAAATTAGTTTTTTTGGATGTAAGATTGTCTATGGATCTAAATGCTCCTACATCAATCCATTTGACCAATGTTCACATCTATCAAAACAAACAAAAAAAATCAATAATTTAAAAATCTATTGTGCATTCATGATCTTGTATTATAACCAAGGAATTAATCTCTAAATATAAAATAAACTTATTTTATGTGGATTATTTTGCATAATTGAATCAACTATATAGGGGTTTTACACAAAGGGTATTACTTAACCTAGTGAAAACTTTAAGGTCAAGTAAGTAATTTAGATTTAGTTGTTATTGTTGTTAGTTGTTCATTCAATTTTTTTAAAATACCTAGATTAAGGTATGCCCCTAGGAATACCCTCCTTAGTATAATATGAGTTGAAAGAATAGTTTAGAGAAAACCAACTCTTGTAGAGTTGACCTTTAACCCTCCATGGTTTGTGGATAAGCCTTCATGATGACAACCCTAGCCTTGAAAATGAATTTTCTTTTAAGTGGAGTAGTGATTTTGGAACTCAATACAACCAACCTAAGATGCCACAACATCCTTGATTGGGATGAAGTTACACTAGCATACCTAGATAGTGTTGATGTGGCTATCCTATACAAAGTACCATACCACACTCTCTTTGAAAGAACCTAGTTACCTCTTGCTAATTTGTAACTTCTATCAAATTAACATGTATAATTGAGTTAGTGATGTAGGATAATCCTAGGGTGTAAGAACAATCTTGCATAACCCAAAAAAAAATTGGTTCACTTGTTTGTTATGTTTATAGGTTTTCATTTACATTCCAACTAGCAATTATTCATCATAAATCCTACCACATTTAACTGCTCTTGTATATTCTTACTTCATAATGGGGAAGGCATACTCCAAACTAACCATCTATGTAATATCTAATATTTAGAATGTCTTGATCACAACAAATGCAAAAGTCACTTTCAAACTAATTACTAGGCATGACAAGTTAACACTCAATTTCACTATTTGAGGTCTACAATAATGTTTTGAAGATTTTAGCAACAAGGTAACTCATTTTAGGATACTTTTGACCCAAGATACCTTATGGTATGAACCATATCAAGATCATTTAATCCATAATTACCACATTCATTCTAAGGGATTCATTTATATATTTGGCTAACTACACATTTATAATGAATTGAAATTTGCAACTTCTTATGGTTATTGAATACGCTTTCAAGGTTAGAAACTATTTTATAACCATTAGTTACGATCATTAGAAGGGGTGAATGTGCTTTGATAAGTCAAATTTTGGATCTTAGCTTAGCATTGGAATTATATTGCAATACCATTCAAATTTTGTAATTCTTAAATTTATAATCAAATGGATAAGTCATAGAATGTTAGAAGCCCATTATCATAGATTGTAACTCATTCATGACTAAGAATCAATAAAGTTCATATTGTTGATTCATTTTTTTATTGATTTTTCATGATGTAATTATCTAATGTTTTATTTCACTGCATGGTTGGATAATTCTTCATCCATGGCTACATCAAGTTGTATCAAAGTATAATTTTTGAATCCTAAAGGTTCTGCTTGTAAATAGATAATCAAAATAAGGAAATCTACAAGACAAGGACATCATATCAAATAATGTAATAGATAGATTACCACTAGTAAGGAGTATTATTCTTCATATAGACCTCATATCAAGAATAATTTTACTAAATAAAATGTTGTAAGGGATTACATCAATAGAAAATTAAGAATTGAATCAACAAGTGTAGGAGTTGTTGAAAATAATGATTTATTAAATAAATTTTGATTATGTGTTGTACCTATTATTCTAGTTACACCTAAGAAGGATGGTGAGTAGATGACATGTATAGACTCAAGAGAAATTAAGAAAAACTCTAGAGAGTATAAATTCTCATTGCTAAGGATGTGTGACATAATGGAATGTTTAATTAGATAGTAATACTATATTATTGTATAAAAATCAAAGAAGAAGGTGAGTGGAAGGAAGCTTTAAAGACAAACAAAGAGTAGTATGATTGATTGATTATATTGTTTGGTTAAATATTGTATATATTACATAGAATTACCTCTCTTTTATTTTATACTTATTTTAGTGTGTGTGTTTTTTATGTTTTCTATTTTTTACCCCTTATTTTGACCATTGTTGTTATCTTCCTATTCCTAATCATAGTTCCCCCTTCTCATCGTACCATTTTCCTACTTTTTTTACTTTATTTTAATGTTCTTAAACTTTTCATTACCTTCACCTAGGTTTTTTTTCAATTTCATGTTCCTTAAACCCTTTTCTTGTAATTTCCTTTTGACCTTTTACCAAATCAACCATTTAGATCTTGTTTCCTAGGTCTAGAATATAATCTCCTCCTTTTATATTTTAAAATATGTATCCCAAATTTGATCTTACTTATTTACCACCACCTTTAGATGGGACCCTTTACCTTTGATATGTCATAGAAATTAGACCTCCTCGAGCTCATGGACAAGTGTTTCATAATGGGTAGTTACTACTCAACCTAGTCTTTTTCTCCAATAATTTTTTTTTTTTTTTTAATAAGATGTATATTAATTAAGGAAAATTGAAATGGTATGGTTTCCCTCCACAATTTTCCTCCAAAATGTTAATAAAAATGGCCTCCTATGCCTCCTTTTTATATAGCATACACTAAGTTTTCACTTGAGAGTTGTAGTTAAGAAATATTATCTAAAATAGTGAGCTTATGTTAGTGTTTACTATATTTCTAAAATATTAGCTTTCATTTATAGGTTTACAATGATTTTGAAGAGTAGTATATCAAAAAATAGATCATACCCATTTGCTTCTAGATTATAGTAGTTTCTTTTTTGTTTTACTAACAAATCCCCTTCATTTTCCCTATAATCTACCTACACCTCCCTTAATTAGTCTCCATCTATTATCCTTCATTTCTCTTTATATTTTGTTGCATTTTTCATCTTTTGTGTCCTCCTAGCCTCCCTTAAAGCCTAGGTAGCCTCTCCCTAGGCTTTGTTTCCATTTTTCTCTTAGTTTTCTTACATATTTTTGAACCCTTTTCCTACTTCAATTATATTAGTCCCACATTTATAATTTAGATTTTCTTTTGAGTCATTTCTTTTGTAATTTTCACCTTTATTCCCTCTTTAATCAATCTTTATTCCCTCTTTAATCATTTGTAGGTCATAAACAACGTTTTCCTTAGGTTTTACCTCTACTTTCCTTCAAAAATTCTTACCCACTCATTAGAACCCTCTTATACTTCTATCACATTAATCATACCCACTTTTACTTTATATTTTTAACTTTTTTTCTTTTTCCACCCCAGCATACTATCTCCTTTAGAAACCCTTAAGTAGCTTATTTCAATTGTAACTCCCAATTCTTTTTGAAGCCATACTATTTTTCCTTAAAATTATTTTTTCCACCCCTTGATCTAGCACTCTTTGTCCAAATTTCCCATATATTCTTCTCAATCTTTCTCTGAACACTGTCTTTTTTATGTATTTGTCAATGTTGTCATTTAGGGGAAATGTACCAGTAAAGGCTAACTTCGTGCATTTGTGTATAGTGCAAAATATGTCTAATTTGAATTTTTTTTTTAGGCTTCTTCGTAAGCGAGTTGGGACATTAAAAAGAAAATTTTGGCTTATGGGTATTTAAAACGCGCCTTGTATAACCCGTAAAGCGAAAGGTGCTCAAAAAGGGTGTTTTTAAACTCCCATTCCCTACATCTTTACCACTTCACCACTACCTGTTCATTTAGACAACCAATAAAAAACCACAAAAATTTAAGGTGTTTTCAATAGTTTTCAATGTGCTTTCATTTTTTTGGTCAACTACACATTTAGTAGTGAACATATATTGGTGTAATTTGCAAATTTTTATTGGCATAATTAAAACAATGTAATGACTAAAATGTAAACAGTTACTGGGGGGTCAGGTGAACAAGGAGTAAACAACAATTGGATCATGAATGACAATTGGGGGTTTTCCCCTACCTTTTATCACCGGATCTTCTATTTGTACCTAGATTTTTATTTTTATTTTGGCAAAATACCACGAGTGAGGGTGGTGCTCATTCACTACTTTGGAAAACTGAAATTACATAGATTTCATAGATATTGCCATTGCATAGCTACTACTATTACATGTTGTTATAACATAGAAATTGATGTTAGTACATACATACTGCTTAAGCGTAGGCCTCACTCATAGCTATCACAACCGTACCAAGCTCCGTCCTTCTCCTAATTTGGAACTCTTCTAGTGCGCCCTTGTTTTCAATTACATAGTTGAGGAATAACTATAGATCCTTTGCTTTGATGGCTTCTTTAAATTTAGCAACTGCATCCGTCACCTCCTTATTGCTATGGACCCTCTCGGCTTCAACGATGTCACAGACAACCCCCATTTTTGGCCACTTTTCGATAGCTTTAACAGTCTTGAGGGAAAAATCCATATGGATAACCATCACGCTACGAGCTATAGATTTGGCAACACTCTTCCTTTAGACTGAACGAAGCACGTTCATGACTACATAACCCATCATGTAGCCATCGTAGATGTGTTCACTTCTGAGCCTGTGTTCCCCTACCACCTGTTTCATCGCCTTGATGACCTCCTCAGACTCTATTTTGAATAGTCTCCCGATTTGCACCTCATAAGTTTCTAGGGAATCCTCTGGACCATCTTCCCACGACCAGCTGAAAGCCTATAGCATATGCACATAGCAAGGACCTCCATGTTTGACTCCTATTTGACACCCCTCATTGAGTTTTGAATGCTCTTTATGCTAAGCGCCCCCGCCCGTAAGTATTTTATAGAGGCCTAGAAAACTTTATGGAGCTGAGTGAAACCCAAAGCTTGCAGTACCATGGAGGAGACATTATGAGCTACAGATTTTTTGAGATTCCTTTAGGACAATTCTCCCATCCGCAAGCCAAACAATGGCAAAGTGCCAGCGTCCTTGTTACATGCCCGAATCATCGAAAAATTTGCCAACACCATTCTAACAACAAAACCATATCCCCAAAAGATTTTCCTTCTACCATTTAATTTCTCCCTCGAAGAGTGAACCACCTTATTGCGACCAGCTTACAGACCATCCTTATTACCAGTTTGAAAATATTACGGCCCTTATGACCATGTACCACCTGATGACAATGTTAATAGTGTTGTGGGAATATTTTCACTTCTGGTTGAGATTCGTTTTTCTTACTTTTCCAGATCTGTCCACCTACTCATATTCTCCGAGAGGATCCTCTCCTCGGGTTGCTCAATTCCAAGCTTTGATAGGTAATCTGATGACATGTTTGCCTCTCTATAAATGTGCTCCATCTTGTAATCTTGGATACTACTAAGTGCCAAGTTCATAGTGTCCACCCACATTTTAAGTTTCCAGCTTGGCGCTTTCTTGGACCCCACTGCTCTTATTACAACCTGGGAGTCCCCTTCTATACCCAAATTATTCCATCCTTTTGATATGCAAAATTTAATCCCTTCTAGGAGCGCTACGCATTCCGCTTCATTATTCATGCCCCATGGCAATCTGGTTGAAGCCACAGCTATAACTTGACCATTTTCATTTCTCACTATGAACCCTGCTCTAGAGGGCCTCAGGTTCCCCTTCGAGGCCCTATCAAATTTCAGTTTTAACCTTCCTTTTGGAGGAAGGACCCACTGTTTTTTCTCTCTGGACGCCTTGTTCTTGCAGAGGTGGCCACTAGGAGGCTTGATCAGCTTCCAATTATTTACCATTTTGTTGTCCCAAGCCGAGAAGAATTGGTAACTGCGTTTTTTAATCTCCAATTAATATGTTCACTGATTCTTGATTCTATCTTGAATAGAATACCTTCCAAATTTGTAGATTTCTCATTAAATATTCTTGTGTTGTGCTCTTTCCACAACTGTCAGACAATCATCACATAGATTTCACACCAGGAGACCCCCTAGTGCCACCCCTCTATAGATGTTAGGCCAAGATTCAAAGAGCACCTTTAGCTTGTTTGGTAGAGGACCACTCCACTCCACTTTGGCACACAAATGTAGCCAGCAAGCTTGCGCCATTTCGCATTGCAAAATCAAGTGTTGTGTGTCCTCTGAGTTTTGTTTGTAGAGAACACACAAATGAGGTCCGCAAATACTATATATGTTCAACCTATCGCTACTTAGAATACGCTCGTGCAAGGCTACCCTCACGAAGGCTCCCACTTTCGGGAGGATGTTTTTCCCCCAACATAACCACTTAGGCCACTTTGGCAACTCAAGTTCATTTTTTATTAGCTTGTAGCCCGTGCTCACTGAATAACCCCCAGTTTTAGAGGCACACCAAAGAATTTTATCTGGAGAATCTAAAATGAACACCCACCTTTTTGAAAGTTCATTCATCAAGGCCAATCTTATTTGATCCTGTAAGAAATCAAAGCTCTTCCACGACCAATCCTACTGCCTGTTTGTGTTCCACACATTAATATAGTTTCTTAAGGGAACACCATATACTTCCTTTGACAGTTCAATTGCTTCTGTTAGAACAAGGAGTTCGCTCAGAGTGGAGTAGGTGTTCCGAGACTCATCCCAGAAAGAAGTTTTCCTCCCGTTGCCAATGTGCCAAGTTAGGTGATTGCATATCACCTCCCTGGAGCTAAGTATAAAATTGCAAATGGCTGATTCCCTTTGGGGGTTAGCCACAATAAGAATCCTTTTCGATTTGTGTGAGTCAAGATACCTATCTCTGAGAATTTTTCTCCACAGTGCTTCCGGGTTTTTAAACAACTGTCATGTAAGTTTTGCTCCCATTGCCTGATTTTGGATCTTCATATCCTTAACACCTGCTCCACCTTGTTCTTTGGACTTCACCACCGTCTCCCATGCTAGCAGAGGATGTGTTTCTTGTCCTACGTTCCTTCCCATAGTAGTTTATGTTAGATCCTTGTCAATATTCTTATTATTTTATTCGAGGCTTCAAGGCATGAGAACATATATATGGGAATAGTCACTAGCACTGATTTTACCATTGTGAGCTTTCCCACCAAATTCAACTAGCGCCCTTTCCAATTCTCTGTTCTTGCACTACATTTGTTAACTGTGTCTCCCTGATGGCAAATTTTTTGTTGCCCCACTAGCAGCGGTATACCTAGGTATCTCGTTGGTAATTGGCCTACGTTGAAACCCAATATGTTTGATATTCTCTGTTGTATTCCTCTTGTGGAGTGTTGAAAAAAAATATTAGATTTATCATTGTTCACCTATTGGCCGGCTTGAGTGCAGAACTTTTGTAGAATTTCCTTCTGATGCAGGACCATCAATTTCAAGGTGTTTTTATGCTTTATTTGGATGATAGGAGTCTAGTTGAGTTGATTTAGGTTTGTGGATTCCATTGGGATCATAATCCAATGGTTAGGTTAGGTTGAAGATCTAGAAATTCAAAATGCTAAGTTTTCCACCAAAAGGTAATTTGAATCTTTAAAGTATTTTTGGTGTGTTACAAGATTGAGATTGGTCCCTCAACTCTTGTTTTTGGATTTTATGGGTTAAATAAGGTTTTTAAAGGACCATGGTGGTCATGTAAGGTCATTTTGATGTGTTTTGTTTACATGTTGTGGTTGAAAGTTACACAAAGAGGTATGATTGTCAAATTTTATGTAATAATCATTAGGTTTGTATGGAAAAGGATAAAACAACTCATGTGTAACTATTTTGGAAGGTTCTTGAATGCTAAATCAATAAAAATACACTCCAAGAAAGGAGAGAGAATTTTGGTGATAAACCTTGTTTTAGCAAGTTTGGGACAGTTTTTGTACTAAAATAGTTAAAGAATGACTGTGTACAGCTCTGTACAACCAATGGACGTGAATGCAAGTTGATCGAAAGTTAGATTTCTATTTTTTATTTCCAATGCAAGTGGTTTGGTTGAAT
>VDFB02058242.1:476192849-476205890 GCA_007258455.2 Sequoia sempervirens
GGATATGAATAAACATAATGCTAATTCCATAGGTGAATCTAATTCTTGAAGTTTATTTATCACTTGCCATGTTGCTCAAGAAAGTGCTAAGGATATTTGGTTTCTAGATAGTGGGTGCAACAATCATATGACAGGGCATAAGGAATTGTTTGTTAGTCTTGATAATTTTGTTAAATCTGAAGTGAAATTGGGGAATGATACTATACTACCTGTAAATGGAAAAGGGGTAATAAAAGTTTTGACAAAGAATGGTGAAAGCAGATTTATTTTTTATGTTTATTTTATGCCTGGTTTAAAACATAATCTTATGAGTGTTGGTCTTGTAAGACATTAAGGAAGATGGAGTCTACAGAAAAGAGGATTTGTAGTTTGAAGTTCTGAAGAAATTGAAGATCTACAAAAAAGAGGATTTCCAGTTTGAAGTTTTGAAGATTTGAAGAAATTGAAAGACTGCCACAATAGTGGGTGTGAGTTAAAGATTAATAGATCTTGAAGACAATTTGAAAAAAAATGCATCATTAGGCATGAAGATCATCAAGATGGCAAAGAAAGGATTTGAGAAGTCTAAAGACTTGGTTGCAACCTCAAGACAAAGAAGAGAAAGAATGACAATAGTCAATGGCAAAGGAAGAATAAAAGAATTTGGAGAATGTCATAGCATTTGTGGTAGAAATTAGGGGGGGTGTTGGAGGAATCTACTAATTTCTCCACTACTTTTACTGTCGGTTTCATAGGCTAAATTTAGTTAGTATTTATTTCACATATTCTGCACCTCTTTCAACAAAGCCAAATACCTTGACCAATGCAATTTCCTTCTTAACTGTGCAAAGAGACTTTAGACACGATCATACCCAAGCAAGTCTATAATTTGATGGTCTATGTGACCTTTGTGCATTTTGGACCGTATATTACAATCTAAAAATTTATTAGACCATATTATTTGACTTGCTATATTTTTATATAATCGTAAATATGACACTTAAAATTATTATTAAACCGTAAAAATATATAATGTTTATGATAAAAATATAAATTAGTTTAGAATTTGAATAATTCTTTCTAATTTCACTTTATATTAATATATATGATTTATTATAAATATATTTGTTAATTCAAAATCTATTATTAAATATAGTTCTTTCTAATTTTTAAAATATTTTTAACAATAAATTTAAGATTTTAACATTTTTATTAATAGTTATCATTGTTTTATATTAATATATATGATTTATAATATTTATTATAAAAATATATATTAATACAAAAAAATTTCAAAATAGAATATAATTGTTTTTTAACTTTTGGAATATTTTAACAAGATTTATTTCCTATATCAATTTAGAAACTTAAGAATTTTACATTTATTTATTATTATCAATATTTTCTAATTTTACATTTTTTTTTAATATATATAGGATATTCATATGAATAACATAAAACAAATTTTCACTTTTTTTTAACAATATTTAGTTTACAAGTGATTCGAGCTTTGATTTTTTTTAAGATAATACAACATTTGTGTTTATTTGGCTTTTACAAACAATTTATGTTTTAGATAGATGAATTTAAGAATTAAACTATAAAAAATTTCAATAACATTTATTTTATGCCAGCTTTGATTTTTTTCAAGATAATATAACATATGTATTTTGGTGAGCAAGTTAAAATTTTAGATAATGAGTTGAATAAGGATTAAAATAATTTTAATTTTATATTGAATAGGTTTGAAATTGATATTTAAATTTTTTAATAGTTAAATTTTTTCATAAAACATAAAATGACGGACATTTAAATGAACAAACCATAAAAAAAAATTCATATGACAGATAGGGGTGGCCGTCAAATTCCACCCTGTACCCAAGTGTTCTAGTGGACACGCACGTAGTATGAAGAAGCAACAAAACTATAAACGCAGCCCATTTCTTCTCATCGACATCGTGACAATCAGTTCAGAATCTTGAGGTAAGTCACTCGCCATGATTTAGTGAAAATTTTGGTAAATCTGTCCATGGCCGGATCACCTTATGTCGTGTTTTATTTAATTTGCATCTGTGAGAGATGCGTTTAAAGGGAGATTAAAGGTACCGAGAAGGGAGGCCATAAAATGTCCATTAATCAAAAAAATTGTAGAAGGTAGGCAATGACAGAGAGGTAGGCTCCGGTTGATGAGAAGATTGCTCGAGACAAAGCCTTCATAAAGGAAAATTGAAGGAAAATAGAAATATGCACTCTCAATATACTCAAAGCTGCTTTAGATTACCAGTAATTCAATTTAACAATGACGACTGGGAAAACTCTATCATATTCTAATGTAAACACTCTCCTCATAACGGTGCAAATGTTAAGAATTTTAGAGTTCGTGAACAGGAAATTTGCAGATAGAAATACTGATCAGTATTTATTACAACGAAAGATTGATTAAGTTAAATCATATATGGTTAATCAGTCACCTACTTTATATGACCAAACATTAGAAGATCTTTGAATGATGGATGCAAATTTTGTTTCCAAATAGAGATTACAGTGAAGGTTCGCGTGGGTCAATGCATTTCTCTATTAGATATTGAAAATGATACTCATGTATTTAATCCTTAATATAATATTTTGTAACATGTAATAAATCCTCAAATACCTTATCGTTAGGCTGAATATAGTGATTGATATTGAAAAAAAAAAAATGTTACCGTTTGATAGGTCCACTACGCCATTATCGTGATATTTTCCTGCAAAATCTACTCATTTTTGTTTTTTTTTCCATTGGCATTGTTACTAGCGCGGAAAGATTTGTGTATAGTCTTGAGGTAATTTCTATTTTATTTTTGTCTTTTACTTCATTGAACGATTCTTTACCATTGTTTTGGGTGGTTCTAAAATTTATTTGAGTGAATGTTTGAGATACCAGAAACTTTCAAAAGAGAAAAAAAAATATCTGAGAAGTTACTAATTAAATTATTTTACCTATGTGACTCAACCATAAAATATGAAGTGAATAATGTTTTACCATGACAGTTAGAGAAACAATTTATTTATTATTTTATTTTGTGTATTTTATAAGTATGCAATTCTTTGTTGATAAAATTTGTTATTATATTTTCCAAGTTCTTTGTTAGGAAATATTTCTTAAAATGTAGAACCCTTTCCTCAAGAAAATAATTTATAAAAATCCTAATTTTTTATTTTTATATATTTTTTGTATTCTAATGTGTAAATCAATAAATGTGCAGCGGATAAATGTGTAGCACAACAGGAATGAATTCTAGAGTAACAAAAAATAAAATAAATAATATTACATGCAATATAAAATTAAAATTGAATGATTGTTATCATATCCTCACTCTAATATCAATGACTAATTCTCAATAATTCTTTATGCAAAAATTTAATATAACATTTAATTCCCAAATTGAACAATTTAAAAAAAAAAATTGAATATAATGAATAAATCAATAATTGCATTCAATTACACTAGATTATGCACACAATAATCATTAATTTCTCTTTATTGGACACACTCTATGTGCCCCCTTCTCCAATGCCCATAGCCTGCTAACCCAAAATCTCACTCTCAGCAATCTTTCCACCAATTTCTTCTATGCTCTCCTACTTTGTTTTGTACTTGACTATTTCCTCTTTTATTTGTGTCCCTTACTGTCTCACATAAATGCTTATATAAGCCTTAACTGGTGGTTTCCATACCATTGCACCTTTTCACAAAGGTTGTCTTTTAATAATTAGTTAAATAAATAATTATTCTTCCTCCTTTTAAATTTTTTTACAAATGTTCTTTATTAATCTTTATTTTAACCATAAAGGATCATAATATCCTTTACTTTTCTATCTCCCTTTTAATTCTAAAGGGTTATTTCATAATTTTCTTTTATTTTGGGGAAAAAATCACACAACACTACATCAAATTTTGCACACACATACACATTCTTCACATAATGAATCAACCTTGCATATATACTGTAACCAAAACAAACCTATCAAATCAAAAGTCCATTCCACACACTTCACAAAATAAACCAAAATATGTACACCTCCAAAATCAGTTAGCATGACCTATAATCACTCCCATAAATTTGCTCCTTACATACTTCAACTTTGCATGACCCAAAAATCCTTAGGTCAACACCACATAGAAAAATTGGTGAAGTAATAACTGAATGAATCAAATTTTCATTCACAACTTAACACGTGGACCACCAAAACCCTTGCCACTTGGAGCACACATACTTCTAAAATTTGTAAACACTTCTTCAAAAGTACATAGCATAATATTCATCTTCTATGGAATGTGAAGCATTCCAACATGCACTCTATCCCAATAACATTGTCATTACAAAACTCAATACTTTATCAATATTATCTTCAACTATGAAAGACATACAACCTTGAAACTTTGGATCTAAAAATATTCAATACACATCATCAAAACCTCAAAACTATATGACAAGATATTGCATAGCATAGCAATGCAGACCACAAAACTGGTTCATTGTGACACTAAAATTATACTCTAAGACATAGCCAATTATCCACCCCATTTTTTCTTCTCTAAACCAACACTTCTACATTTATACAATGTTTTGACATCAATGACAACACCATAAACCATCCATGTACCATCATGCTCATGTTGCTAGCAATCTTCCCCTTTTTCATTGACGACAATGCACTCTCACTCTCCAAAATTGCTCAAACTACTCCCCCTTTGGCATCAAGGGAAAAGGGATCACTATATCACTCTCCCTAACTTATATATATATAAATGAGAGTGTATCCCCCTTTAGATACTTGTCTTTTATACTCAACATACTTTTCTTGCAATCTTTGTTTAGGAAATATTTGCATGAAATTGGCTCCCCCTAACAATGTTATTTTCCCAAAAATGACCAAAAAAGTACCACAACACCATCAACTACTTCCACATATTGACATTGAAATAAAAAAACTGTATATACAAAATAGAAATGTACACCTTCAACTAGCAAAGGGTAAAATACCCTTGCAATACACCTTTTGTTTGGCAATGTGTGCCTCCCAATCTCTCTTAGCTACCTCCCTATACTTCTTAGCGAAGGAAATTAAGGAATTTTAACTTTCATATTGCACATGGAGATATTCTCCTTCTTCTATAGAATTAGGCACTAGATCCTTTTGTGTCACCTTCTCTCAACTAGCTAAAAATTTGGTTAAGGATGTAACTTATATTAGGATTTACAATAAAAAATGCATGATTGATCTACTAAAGATAATGGCTAAAGCTATTTAAAAAAATATTTTTTTGGTAAATTTATCTACATCATGTTTATCACATAATATTTTTAAATTAAACTAGCATCAATATTAAGTGGGAAAAATATTATATGTTAGGCTCATAGATATACATGGTGAAATTTTATTAGGTTTAAGTTTGTTGGTTTTATCCATGTTGTCAAGATTTTTAGAGGGTTAAAATTGTTGCAAAGATGATTGTTGCTGCACCAAAAGATCAACTTGTTAATGCCTAATACAACCACTAGAATTAATGAATCCACGGCTGGTCGTTAAGCCATGTCATGAACCTGAACACTGTATTACATTGCACAAATATTCCAAGGGTGCACACCTTACAATAATCCCCATAGCGCAAGCGAGGGGTTCAAACCCATGGCCCAAGCTCTAATACCAATTTTTACAAAGATGGTTGTCGTTGCACCAAAATATTGACGTATTAATTCTCGATACAATTGCCGGAGTTAATGAATCCACAAGCAGCGACTAAGTCATGTCACAAACTTGAGCATTGCACTACAAAACACAAGGAGGCAAAGGGCACACAACTTGCAACAAAAATATGGTCAAAATTTATAATCAAGGTCTCTAAATTAACTAGGGTTAAAACCAAGGTTATTATAAGATTGATTAGGTTTTAAAATCGTCAAATTTATCTAATTTTAAAAATTAGATCTAAAATCTAAAGTAAAGAATTTTAAATCAACTCAAGAGTTATGGGTTATAAAATTTCTACCAAATACCAAAATAATGAATATTATAATAGGTATAGTTTTGAATGCCTTGGAAAATATGCAATTAAGTATGGAAGAGTAAAAGGGCACCCAATATCAATATTATCTAGCAATAATTTTTTTTAAGCATATTAAAGATTTTGTACACTCCTATGCTTCCAAATTTTTTATACATATCTAACAAAATAATGTAGTTCAAAAAATGTATGGTAGGCTTTTCGGTTGTGTTTGCATGTTAACCCTATTTAGATTTGGGTCCTTTTTATACTTGACTAGTAGACTATAATAGAGGAACTACTTTGATTATGTGATAAAAATAGTTATAAATTTCTTACAATATATTTAGCAACATTAAAGGAAGAAGATGAAATTAAAAAAATAAAAATAAAAAATGAGACCTTTCATAGCCCTCATAAAAAAAGTATACCACCAAAGGACTACCACATTTATATTATTCAAAATTAAAGGATCTAACACAAAAATCTGTATAGAGTCTCAATCCATTGGCTTAAAGCATACTATTCTTCTATAATCATATTTAATTTACATCAATCCTCACCATATTTTTCAAGCCCAATGTAACATAAGTATATCTATGTGTGCAAATAATTATAACTATCGAAGCATCCAATAAGGAATCTTAATTGTTTGAATACCACATAGAATACCAATATTCACATAATAATCTCATAAATATATCATGACATCAACATGCTACACATTACATGTAAAATGACCTCCACATTACTAACAACAATACATAATAATATGCTACCATTCACACTTGGTCAAAGGGAATTGATTTCCTCTACCTAAGCCATGTAGTTTTCTTCCTACACTATAATTAAACACTTCCATGGATACCTAAAACAAATAAATAAATTTTATAATCCATCTCCTTGCAATAGCACTAGAAATCTTCTAGAACATTAACATACCCTTAGCTATCACTACATGTATTATAATAATTCCACAAATGCAATTGCACCGTCACGAACACTTACAATGGAAAACCTATAATTATGTAATTGTGAGCTTTCTTTCAAAAGATTTATGATTCAAACCATATCACTAATAGAATATAAGCCCTCAATAGAAATTTAAACAATCCTAATTCATCCTATGTAATTTCCATGTATCTCTAAGATCCTTTGAATGTGTACTAGGACATGTGAGATAAAAAATATATATATTTATTTTCCTATGATAAATTGTAATTGCATTCATAGAGGTGGACACATTTTTGGTGATGGTAATTACAGGACACATTGGTAGAATATTCCTTCTAAGGTCCACTTTCGAGGTGGGGACTACTTGGACTTGCATGTTTGTGCATGTTGGTATATGTCATTTGTATGTTACCTTTAGTGGGGTTCCAAGGTTTGTATCTTTGGATTTTTAGTTGTCAAAGTTGTTGAGGAGTAATAGAGAACTCGATATTGACAAAATTTTATTGGTTGTGGGTTGGTCCCACATGTGAATGCCATGTTATCATTTAATTATTTATTTTTTATTTTTATAGGTTTCACATGAGGAGGTGAGCATATGCTTTTTGTAGGTGGTTTTATCGCCTCTTGGTACATAGAGATACCATAGTGGTGTTCTCACATCCAACTCATCTATAAACTAGTGACTTTGGTTAGTAGTTTCATAAGTTGTTTTGTGATTTGTTAGAGTAACAATTTTTTTTCAAAATTATAAGAGAGAAGCTGAATTTTTTTACACTCATTTGAAGTTTAATAAAAGCTTTGGATCTATTTGGGTGTGGATTGTTCCCAAACTTGTTTCTCCATGCAAATTATGAGTCACTTGTGGTATTTGATGATTTTACTTTATTATTGAATGTTGCTAAATCACATTATAATCTTTGTGGGTAATCTTTGATAAGCATAATTTCATAAATGCATCACTTTGTGAAATTTAATATTGTAGTAGTTTTGTCATGATTATCAACAAATATACAATCAGTATTGTTTATCCAATTTAAAAATAAACTCCACCATGATAAGAAAAAATTCACTCTCGAGTTCATCTCAATTAAATCTAAATATTCTCTTTACTTGTGTCCAATGTTTCTTACTTGGCTTAGCCATGAACCTACTTATAACTCCCACTGCTTGGGAAATGTCTAATCTTGTATATACCATTGCATATATAAGAATTAAAACTATATTGGTCCATATAGAACATTTCTCATGTCTTCCATAGCCTCCATAGAGTTAGGAAATTGTTTCAAACTTTGTATCAACTTGTAGAGGATTTTTCTAACCATTTCCTTTAATTAATCCATGCTAAATTAGATGGATTCCTTAATTCATCCAAATAATTTTCTTTGGAATTTAAATCCATCCCAGGTCTCTAATATTCCTTTTTGCTAAAGTTTCTAGATCACCTCTAATTATCCAAATAGCTCAAATTATGAGTCATGGGTGTCATGATATTGAAAATATTTTTCATCAACCTCTGGAATCTCAATGTCATTCACAATCCCTTCACTAATTTTTGGTTAAGTATTCAATCTTTTGAAGGAGTGACCAATGTCATGATAATCATTTTTTAAGACATCCCTTGCCTAGGAGACCCTTATTTACATGAGCCCCAATTTTATTTCATGATTTGACAAACACTATTTTGACTCGTGTAGTGAATTTGTAACCCAAAACCCATTTTTCCATTTAACATCCATCCAATGGCATGGGTGATTTTAGAGGTCTTCACTAACTATTCCATATTAGAATCCTCCTAGATGCACTATCCATTGATCTTCCAAACATATTTGATTTTGTACACCTTCCTTCACACCATCCATTTGGCATGGTATCATGTCTAACCTTATAATGGGCCCTATTTTAGGAGCTTTCAATATTCCCTTTATGCGAGCTTCTTTCTTACTATCATAACTTGTAATAAAATCTATCATATGTAAATCCATAATTCAAGCACTCTATTTTAAATATTCAAACCAATTAAAATATTTCTTATGGCATAATAATATTGGTCAAGATTCTATTTTCACTCCTATTAGTAAATAAAATTACCCTCATGATATTTCATAAAAATTAGTGTGACTTACCCAAACGATAGAATAAGAAACTACAAAAATTACTATTGGATTACCAATTTTACTATGTTTGAGAGGGTCAACTACCCAATAAGACTATTGAACAATTCTCATGCATTGGTTGTAGGTGCTAATTTTTGGAGAATTTTTCAAATACTAAATGAGAAAGGTTGTCCTCCATGTTTGAACTTGTTTATACATGTTAAGCAAGACATTAAAACTTCAAACTCTGAAAAAATTACCTTTGATAATGTTTCCATGACTAACCAATGGGGCTTTGATATTGATCTCCTTTTAACCTATAGGAGACCTGCCTATCTCTAAACTTTGATTTTGTTGCTAATTAACTAGGGTTTGAAAAATTTTTAATTTTCTCACAGATTGTCAGGAAGGAAATAAAACACATGAAATAATTATAAAACCCTACTGCAACAAACTGATAATATTATTGATTTACTATTGAAAAATTTTACAATAGCACATACCCAAAAATACAATCTCCTATAGATCTGAAGCAATAAATCTGATGAACCACGAACTTGACTTCTGGATGAAGCCAATAGTGAGCACCTATAGCTAATACTCCACAACCTCATAATCTTGATACAATGGAGAGTTTTTGTTCTCCAAAGCCGATACACTGGAAGAAACCCTTGGGCTCCCTTCCCCAAATGCCAATGAGAAATTATCATTTACAAATATCCAATAATCAATTCTGAATCCCCCCAAATGAGCCCCTTAAGATTCTTTTATATTTTTCCTGCAGGAACTCGTACACTTTTCTCACCAATGTGGGATTAAAAGATAATAGGCCAATCCCCTCCAATTTTCCTTTTAAATCATTTTAAAATAATATAATATTTTCACTTTGGAATATTAAAATATGTCCTTGAAATTGGCACCCAAGTAATTAATTAAAATGGCCCCCTTTTTAATGATGAATGGACCCTCAAGTCCTAAAGTGCAAATATAATATTAAAATATTAATTATTATTAAAGTTGCCTTTAATAAAAATTAAATGTTATAAGTTAGGAAAAACTCCTTATTTCACCAACTCAACTGAATTTAGGAATTGACACTACCAACATGTGAACTCTAGGTGCCCTGCTATAAATAGAATTGCTTGCCGGCTGACTTACTATAAATAGTATGTGAAACTGAGTCAACTAAAGGTTAAAATTGAACTCACACAAGAGGCTAAAGGATAAATTCCTCTAATCACTACCAAAAGAGACCTTCTAACCAAACATATCAGCCTATGAGGGCTAGGAATAGGCTAAATATCCGGAACTCTGATGCTCACAAAATTGGGGACATTATAGTCCGCCCTCCCTGAAATTTCTTGTCCTCAAGCAATCTCTATTGAAAAGAAACCCAACTCCTCGGAAGGCACAAAAGAAGAACTATGAAGTGTCCCACACATCTCTTACTGTCTCCTATAGCATCAACAAAAACACAACTACGCAAGCTATCCCTAGATCCCAAACCCAAAATGAAATTTTGTCATGTCTAACATCCTTAGACTTTCGATGCACTCTGCTGCCTCCAACTTCACCATGTTGTGAGTGGTGAAGTAACCCAAGGGGACCCATCGAATGCTCAATGCCAAAGTTGTCACCACTTCGATCCCAATACAATCTAAATTCACATCCATCTGTCATGCGGAGATAAGAACATCTAGAAGCATCTGCTACACTGAATCTCTCCCTGTCCTATGCTAAACCCTCATGGATGTGATAACTAACCAAGCCATCATGCCAATTGATACCATAGTCATCCTATAACCATGTACCCATCAGAAAACTTTGTGACATAGAAGTAGCAAACCCTGTTGGATACATATCAACATGATGTGTAACTGATAGTTGTCCCTGTAAGTAATCCCTCACAAATAGCTAAGTCAGGCGCTTGCAGCCACTAATCCCATCTTCTGAAGATGGTGAATACCCATCCAACAATGGATGGTATAACTCTAGAGCCAATCCACACCGATGCATCATCAAATCCTCCATATGTGGACCAAATGAGAAGTGATGAACACTCCTCACTATGCAATCAAGATAAAATGCTCCCACCTCTATCAATGGCTAACCATCATAGTCCTGGGGAAGCAAATTAGCTGCATGGCATGAAGTGACCGAATTGCTTCTAGGTAAGGGTAACAAATCAACATAAGTACAAATCTCCATACTCGATGATGCCCCACATATCTCCTGTGACGATGATGGAGTAGTGACGTGATCTGTCACACAACTCTCAAAAAAATTGACTATCTCATCACAAGAGCTCTTAACCAAAACACTCATCCCATCTGAATTAACTACACCAATATCTATGATTTATGTAACCACATCCACAACCTGCTCACAACTATGAACCATGGGTGTTTGCTCGCCACCAACTGTTGCCATGGAAAACTGAACTATATCAAAAGATGGTGAAGACTGTGCTAAACTCAACGCCATGGTAAGCTTCTCAATCTGTAACTGTGACTCTTGAAGGTCCAACTGGGCACTCTGCAATGAGTCCATAGTCACCTCAAGCTCATGAGTGAGCTTTTCAACCCTTTCTTCATTTCCCTTCAATGCATCATAACAAATACAATCCCACTCGAGAAGAAAGTCCCTATCAGTAAGTAACTGCAAATAATGATGTTTAATTAATCCAATAGCTTCTCATAGTGTATGGAACTCTACTAGGGAGAGGCTACTATCACCATGCTCATCTGACATAGGAGCACTCCAACCATAGGTCATCAACATCTATCGAGCAACATCAAAATGCTCCAAAGCTGTAACAATCATTTCATCACTAACCTTCAACTGCCCTGCCAGATGATGATGTGACTCATCATTTCCACCCAAATCCGCACTATAGTAAGAGGCTGAATCCTCATCACTCACCTCATGATTTTTAGCATCATGTGTGTTGTCATTAGTGCACACATCAATAACCAAGGTACTGTTGTTATGTACCTCAATGGATGGCTTAATTAATAAGGTAGAAGTTGTTGATATGACACTATCTTCACATACTTCCACTCCCAATGTAACTGTATTACCTTCCAACTCATGATCCTGGGATCTTGTGCCCACACATGAACTTTTTAACTTATTTTCTAAGATCTAATCTAAAAAATTGGACTCATCATGACATGAACCCATATCACACATTGCACCATTAGTGCCCAAATCTTGAGTACCTTTATGTGACAACTCAATAGAAGTATTTTACACATGTGAAATCACGGTTGTCTTATGTTGTTGGAAAGCTTTATCACTACTGTAATGAAAATCAAAACTGTTAGCAATGTTGATAACATCCTTTGGAATGTTGTCAATATCATTTTGTGGCTCCACCATACTATTTCTTGATGTAAAATTTCCTTATCAACCACCATTTCATTTTCAACCCCATGTCCATCTGTAGGTTGAAGATTGTGATTTTCTAACTTATCACATTTTAAACCAAACTCATCATAGAGACTTCTGGTTAATTCCCTTGTAAAGACCTCATGTTTTGACTCAACTTTTTCACAATTATTTTGTTGGTCAGATTTTTTAGGTTCTGAATCCTCATGGGGTGCCCACATTATTCTATTCGCCTTGCCTTTAGGTCTCAAAAGGAAATCATGGTTTTCATCGTAAGGTCCTTTGCAATAAAAACAATTCTTTTTGTTTTGCGGTGTCGGACCTTTGTTGGTAGGAAGTGAAATTGATTCTTTAGGCCGTCCAAACTTCGAAAGTGTCTTCTCTAAACATAGCAACTCTCGACTGAACTTGTATTGTGATTGTTCAAGCTCTTTCAATGCTTGTTTATTGTTGAACAATGTTTTCATGAAACCCATTTTTGCTGCCAAACTGAAAACCCAAATCCAACTAACTTGATTTTAGGCCTTCACTATACTCTCCCTTACTAGTTACAATGTAATTTTTTTAATTTGGTGCCTTGGACATTTTGTCAAAAAA
>VDFB02058242.1:476213286-476477835 GCA_007258455.2 Sequoia sempervirens
ACACTCTCCCACCCTCTCTCACTCTTGAGTAACTCTCTTCCACCCTCTCTCCAATTCTCTCCCACCCTCAACCACCCTCTCTCCCACCCTCTCTGACTCTCTCCCACACTCTCCCATCATCTCTCCCACCCTCTCCCACTCTCAAATAACTATCTCCCACAATCTTCCACTCTCCCACCCCTATCCCACTCTCTCAAGCCCTCCCTCCAACTCTCTCCAACTCTCTCCCAGACTCTCCAACCAACTCCAACCCTATCTCCTACTCACCCACTCTCTCCAACCTGTCTCCCACACTCTCCCTCCCTATCTCCCACTCTGCCACTCTCTCCCATGCTCTACCATGCTAAAACCTCTCCCACTCCCACCCTCTCTCCCATAAACATACATACATGACACACTAGTATACATACACATACAAATATACAAACATATTAAGAAACATTCAATAAAGTGGCATTTAACTAATGGAAGACATAACGCGAGCGCGGTATTTTTTGCTAGGAAAATGTCAAAAGAAAAACATGACACGCTCGCATTATATTTTTCATTGGAAATCCCCAAGCCTTAGCTTTGGTATTTGCCTTGGAATAAAAACCTAAAGGCTTGGAGGGAATTCCCAAAGACCAAAGACATGTTTTTTTCCAAATTTAACAAATTTTCACATAATCGAGTTCGTGCTCACCATCAAGATTGCATCTGGTTCAATATCAAGAAAATCGAAGACATGGGTAATGTTAGGTTCTTTATTAGCTTTCCAATGATGTAATTTTTTTCACTTTCTAACAATGTGAAGCCTTTCATCCATAATTTCTTTTGTTTGTATGTCTGTTTTTCTTCAAAAAGCAATGTTTGGTATTTTTTTCGCTATAAATTAACCGTTCATCAAAATTTCAAATAAATTACATTTTTAGAAACTAGACTCCATTCTACAATTTAAAAAAAAAAAATTTAAAAAAAATTTAGGGGAGCAGCCAAAATTCTGCTTTTAGGAAGTGCCCACTTACAAAATTAATAAAATCAAATATTCATTAAAAATTATCAGAAAATATCCAGTCCTTACTACATATTGTTATCTAACTTCTGACCAGAGCGATTTTAAAAATACTAAAAAAAAGTCCACCGTGCTCGGGTCACACAAGAGTTGCTATGTTATGTTTTTCTGACAGAAACAACATCAATTTGTGTGTGTCCCTCTTTTGAACCCCTTAATCTCAACCATTTTCAAAATAAATTAGTAGTTTAGAAAGTAGACTCAGAGCATTGCAGTCCTTGTTTTTGTTCCATCAAAAAATTTTGAGTGTAGCTATCCTCAATTTCACGTCCAAGGTCAGTATTTCCTGATTTCAGAAAAAAAGTGGCCACTTAAGCCCCTTTTTTGGGAACCATCTTGGTGCACTTACCCCTAAATCTACTAACTCTGAAAGTTGTGTGAAGGAAAGTGATCTAGAGAAGAAGGAGAAAGTTGAAGGTACTTTGGTATCTACTTTTCATGTTAAAGAAGAAGAATTATAGGGTTTTTGAAAGTGGATGCTCTAATCACATGATTGGAGATGAGTAAGTTTGTTAAACTTGCAAAATATGATGGAGGACTAGTTAAATTTGGAGATGATTCAAGAGCTAAGATTTTGGAATAGGTTCAATCAGTTTTGATGGAAAGCATAACACTAATAATGTTTACTATGTTAAGGGTTTAAGGAATAACCTTTTGAGTGTTGGACAAATGTGTAGCAAGGGATATAATCCTGTGTTTAAGGATGAAACATGTGAGATCAAAAAAGGGTCTGGAACTTTGATTGCTACTAGTAAGAGAGTAAATGGGAACATTAATTAGCTTAAGGGTGCTAATGGAAATTAATTTATGTCTCATATTAGTGACAGTTGGCTATGGCACCAGAGGGTGTGTCACATGAATTTTAATAATTTAGAAAGAATTAGCTTAGTTCATGCAGTGAGAGACCTACCAAGAATCATAAAGCCTATCAATGTTGTTTGTGAGAGTTGTTAATTTGGAAAACAAACAAGAAGTAGCTTCAAGGTACAAATAGATATTTGTGGTCCTACAAGGGTGATAATTCTTCAAGGTGATTGGTATTTTATGCCTTTAATTGATAATTATTTCTAGAATGACATGGGGTACTTTTCTTAGAGAAAAATCAGATGCATTAGATAAATTCAAGGAATTTAAAGATATTCTTGAGAATGAAATGGATTTGAAAATAAAAATTTTGAGGTCTGAAAGAGGTTGTGAATTTACCTCCAATGAGTTTAACATGTTTTGTGAAGTGATGGAATAAAGAGGCATTTGTTTGCCCCTACAACTCCTCAGCAGAATGGAGTTGTTGAAAGAAAAAATTGAATTGTTCAAGAGGCCACTAGGACTATGATGAAAGAGGAAAATCTACCAAAATTCTACTAGAGAGAAGCTATTCATACTATTGTTTACATACTTAATAGAGTTCAAGCTAAAGCTAACAACACAAAGACTCCCTATGAGTTATGGTATGGAAGGATTCCTACTATGAAGTACTTTAGAGTATTTGGAAGAAAATGTTATATCAAAAGAGAAGAAGAAAGTTTAAGAAATTTTGATGCAAGGTTTGATGAAGGTATCTTCCTTGGATATTCTACTAAAAATAAAGCTTACAAATGTTACAAAAAAAGGTTGAGAAAGATGGTTGAAATTGTAAATGTTAAAGTTGATGAAAACTTGCAAAATTCAATTGCAGTGGATGGATATGTGTCAAATGAACTTGATTGTAGAATAAAAGAAGAAAAATTTGACGAAGAAGAAGTGTAGAATGAAGAAGAAGAAGCTCTGGAGAAGACCACTAAGTATGTGAAAAAGAATCATTCCAAAGAATAGATCATTGGAGACAAACTAAAAGGAGTATTGATAAGAAGAAATGTTGCTGAAGTTGAGCTAAATATGTGTTTACTTTCCAAATTTGAACCTAAAATAGTAATTGAAGCATGTAAAGATGAACATTGGATGAAGGCAATGAAATAAGAACTTATGCAAATAGAGAAGAATCAAACTTGGGAATTGGTTTCTAGACCGAAAAACAAGAATATAATTGGAACTAAGTGGGTATTCAGAAACAAGTTGAATGGAAATGGAGAAGTGGAAAGAAACAAGGCAAGAATTATGTGTAAGGGTTATTCGCAAGTGGAAGGAATAGACTTTGAAGAGATATTTGATCTTGTGGCTAGGATAGAATCTATCATAATGTTTTTGGCATTTGTAGCACATAAGGACTTTAAAGTTTATCAAATGGATGTGAAGTTTTTTTTTATGAATGGTGAATTGGAAGAAGTTTACATGGAACAATCAAAAGGATTTTAGTTGTTAGATCAACTAGATATGGTATGTAAAATAAAGAAGAAACTATATGGAAGACAAAATATTGATAGTAATATTTACTTAAAAATTAAGGAAGACAAAATATTGATAGTAGTTGTACATGTGGATGATTTTATCTTTGGAGGAAATAAAGCTATATGTAAGAAATTTACTAAAGAAATATAGAAAGAATTTGGAATTTCAAAGTTTGGGGAGATGAACTTCTTCCTTGGGCTACAAATCAATCAAACAAATAAAGGGATTTTCATTTCATAGTCTAAGTATGTCAAAGAGATGTTTGGAATGGATGACTCCAAACTAGTATGCACTCCTATGGTGACTAGTTCTATATTGAGAAAATATGATGATTCACCTAAGGTTGATCAAAGCAAATATAGATCTATGATTGGTGGACTATAATATCTAACTGCTACTAGGCTGGATATCATGAATGTAATTTGTCTTGTGGCTAGATTTCAAGAAGATCCTAAAGAAACACATGTTGCATAAGTGAAGAGAATATTTAGATATTTAAGAGGCACTCCAAATTATGGTTTGTGGTATCCTAAGGATACTGATTTCACACTAAGTGCTTATACAGATACAGATTCGGTTGGTTGTGTTGATAATAGGAAAAGTACAAGTGGTGGTGCATTCTTTCTTGGATGTAGATTGGTGTCTTAGTTGAGCAAGAAGCAGGATTCAAATTCTTTATCTACTATAGAGGTTAAGTATATATTATAGTAGCATCATGTTGTACACAAGTTTTTTTGGATGAGACAAATATTGAAGGATATTAGAGTTGTATATGATGAGCCTATTTTTATCTTTTGTGATAATACAAGTGCAATTAACATTTCAAAGAATCCAGTGATGGATTCAAGAACAAAGCATATCTCTATTAGGTAACACCTTTTGAGAGAGAAGGTTATGGAGAATGAAGTGAAGCTTGAGTATGTTCCTGCAAAGGATTATATTGCCAACATATTTAATAAAGCTCTTCCTAAGGATACTTTTGAGTATCTCCGGGAGAGGTTGAGGGTTATTTCCCCTCCCTGTTTGAACTAGATGCATATAAAGATGCATCATTCCAATGGATCTATGGATATATCTCTTTTTTGGACCAATGTTGGTGGCTACCTCTTAGGGGGAGTAGGTAGTGTCATATGTTGTCATTAGGTATACTCCTAAGGGGGAGTATTTAGAGTAGGCATTCTGGTTTTTTGTCAAAGGGGGAGAGAAAGTATCATGTGAAAAAGTTTATCTACTTAGAGGGAGTGAGTGTAGGAAATCTAATAAAAATAAAGAGGAGAGTGTAAATGTTGTCTCTAATGTTTTTTTTCACATCTTGTGTTTCCATCAATGAAAAAGGGGAAGTCTATTACAAGTATGAAGGTGTTTTAAATGATGCCAATAGGAAGTCTACTAATTGGTGTTGTGATTGATTTCAAATGTGTATTAAGGAAGTTGTTGCGTGATGAAGATGTCAAGGATAATGAGAAAATTGTGAAAAAGAGGAAAACATGGTGTTGCAGGTTGTGCATGTATAGTTGAGATATTGAGGAAGTGTTATGAGTACATGGAGCTATCTTTTTGTTCTAGTACCTAAATATGAATTGGAATGAATCAATGAGCTGAGATGATGTATCTGGTACTTGGTTTCGAAGTGCTTTCAAGAAAATTTGATAAATAGAGTAAATTATGTTGTGCAAGTGTTCATAGTGTGCTCTGGTATTGTGCTCTATGTTTTTGTATTGATCTTATGCCTATGTAGATATGATATGTTGTTCATGGTTGTTAGAGGTTTCTATATTCAAAATTTGGGTTTCTGGATTACTGTACAGAGTGAGATATTTTCACCAGTGTGTGAACTATTTTTTTAGTGATGTTTTCTATGCCTTGGGATAAATGTATTTGCTCTACGTTTCTCCACTATTTTGACTCAAGTTTTTCAGATTTGAGAAGTTGCTTATAATGTTTATATCTTTTTTTAATTCAAGATCTTACTTGATTTGGTGTAGTACAAAGTGAGTTTCATTTGTCAGTGTGTGAATAAGGTTTACCAGTTGTTTTGAGTTGAAGTATTTGTTTCATGCGAGCTTGGATGAAGTGTTTGATGAATCTCAAGTGATTTTTGGATTATTATAGATTATGTTCAAGTGAATTTTTCCATCTAGAAGATTCGAATTGATTTAAGGAAGTGTACATACTTAATGATTATGGTGTTTAACATAGGTATTGGATGACCTTGTGTTAGAACTACATGTAAGGCTTCTAAAAGTGTATTGAGGTTTTTTTGGATCTATTTGGGTCCTAATTAAATATTTATGTAGGTTTCCTTCATTCCTATCTAGCGTGGGAATGTTTAGGTGCCAACCTAATTTAAATTTGTATGTGTAACAACTAGACGTTGACATTAGAGAAGGTTTTTGAGGTTGAGGTTGATATAATAAGTGTGGTGTTATTGTGAGTTGGAAGGAAGGATGAAGAGAGAAGCAAGATAGATGCGAGTGATGTGTGTGATGCCCATTTGAGTAGAGCAGTGTGAATTTCAAGTGTTTGGGTTCCTAAAGGTAGTGAGCTGGATGCATCTGAAATCATTCAAGCAAGACTATGAGATTATTGAAGCATTGTGGTGGATTCCTTGCTGCATTGAGAAAGTGTTCTTTGTGTAACATTTCTCTTCTATCTTATTGTATTTTTTTATGTGGCAGTGAGACCTGGCTATAAGCCTTTTTGGATGGTGTATCCTATTCTGGTAGTGAGCCCTTGTATCAATTTTGAAATTACTTATATTGTGAGCTAATCCTCACCATGGATTTTCCCTCATTGGGTTTTCCATGTAAATCTAGTGTTCTATTATGTATGGTTTTGTTACTTCAATTTTTTTTATCTGCATTTCATGCTTAATTACATTAATAGAATAAGGGTTTAATGAATGCATGTGGATTTGATTACTGTTGAGTGTTTTAAAGGTTTAATTTTCTACAACTATTTCACTCCCCGGGCTCTCAGTTGTCTTGTTCATTCAACAACAAAACCCTAGGTGTTAAGAAGCAAACTACATTCATGTTGTCTACATAGAAAAAAGTTTTTAAGATATTCATACTATTTTGTTAAAATTCCATGTTGCAAAACCCTAGGTGTTAACAAGCAAACTACATTTGTGTTGTCTAAACTACAAAAGGTTTTCAAGACATTCATACTATTTTGTAAAAAATTATGTTGCAAAACCCTAGGTGTTAAGAAGCAAACTACATTTTTTTTGTCTAAACAACAAAAGGTTTTCAAGACATTCATATTGTTTTGTAATACTCCATGTTGCAATACCCTAGGTGTTAAGAAGCAAGCAACCCACCATGGTATAACCCTTTACATTTAAACAAGGAGATTCAATCATATGAAATTTAAATCATACCAAATTTATTTCATGCACTTTTTTTTCAATCATAGAAAAGGTTTTCAAGACATTCATACTATTTTCCATATTACATTTATTTTGTTCACTTTTTTTTCAATCATAAGAAATTTAAATTGAATTTTTACTCAAATTAAAAGTCCTTATAAATTTTGAAGGGGCCTTTCAATATATTCACACTGTCTAAATTACAAAAGCTTTTCAAGAAATTCATTATGTTTTGTAATCATTTTGGAAAACTCTAGTTGTTAAGAAACAAGCAACCCACATTGTGTTTTAAAACTCTCTTTAACCCAATTGGTTAGTACCCCTCACCTCGATTTGGTCAGTTTTCTCCCCCAACTCCTCTATGTGCACTCCAACCTTCAACTTTCAATGTGTAGACTGAAAACACACTTCAATTTGGTTAGTTTTCTCCTCCAACTCTTCCATGTGCACTCCAACCTTCAACTTTCAATGTGTAGACTGAAAACACAATTCAATTTGGTCGCTTTTCTCCTCCAACTCCTCCACATGCACTCCAACCTTTAGCTTTCAATGTGCAAATAAAAAAAAGAAAGTGTTTTCCACCTTCTTTCTCCAAATTGAAAACACACATGTCAGTCTGCCTCCAATTCTCGTGCCAAAAAAAAGTTCCAAAAATGATAACTTCTCATGCAAGCCATGGGCCTAGTTTTATTGGTCGACAAAAGGCAAGAAAACGGACCAAACAGTGCTATTATCTCCTTGCTTCCATTGTCGTAACATTTTCTCTCATATGTTGGTTTCATCACATTTATGCCTTTTCTAGCAAGCCTTGTACTACATTGTCTCATTATGTTATGTATGTTTCTATGTATGATTTCATTTGTTTTTGTATGTACATAGGTGTGTTTTTTCAAGAGGTCAGATGTGTCCTCAATGCAAAATGAAATTTATTATATTTTAAAAAGATTGACTAGTTTATTTAAATTTATAGAATATGTTCTCTTGGAAATAAGAATGATGGACTCCATATTATATCGAGAATTATTTTCCTTGGCATGTTAATATTTTGTTTGGATTTGGGAATGCAAAATAGTAGAAGAAAATAATCAAATCCTAAGCAATGCTAAACATAAGCTTCACATTGATCGTCATACAACACATGAGAATCACATCAAAATTAAAGAATAAATAAAAAATCAAAACTTGAAGTACTCGGCACATAATTCAAATGTGATTATTTTAACTATCCTAACAAGGTGCCAACCCATCAAAATCTACCTTATTTGATTAGAAGGTATTAATTTATTGTCATGAGGAAAAAATTGTCTTAAGATCTACTAGAGCGAGTAGGCAATGTAATTTATCCATTTTTTAATTTTTATGTTATATATGCTAAAGTGTTGCCATATGGAATTATTAGTACTTAATGAAGCATAAAACTATGGGTGATAAGTGAATACATTTAAAAAAAATGATTTTGACATTCTATTAGTTCATTTTGGTTCATTAAAGTTGTTTATTTACTTTAGTTGAATGGTTGTTTTCATAATGGACCATCTTACATTGGTTCATCAAATAGTATATATAATTTTATTAAATAGTTGTTTAGAAAAGTTTCTAGATTCTTCTTTATTTGACTCTCCAAAAGAATGATGTCAGATTAAAGATTCATTTTTTCTATTACATGATTTTTTTTTGAATTATTATACAAAAAATTACAATTTTTAAAGTTGACTGTTTGTAATAAGTACTTAACAATTTGACTCTTTAGTTTATAATTCTTACAAAACAAAGCTATTAATGTTCACATTTATAATATAAAAATTAACAAAGCTCAAATACAAAAGAGTCTTATTAACATGAATAAGGATTCACAATTTCCTACACCTACACCATTATTTCCTTTTATATCAATTGCAATAATAACTTATATTTAATTAATTATTATTTTATTTAACCATTGATAGGTAGCTAAGACAAGTAGTAGATTGAAATGTAAGGTGTGTTATAAGGGAGATGAAGATATCTTCTTTATGTCATTTAGAACAAAATGGTTAGCAAGGCCTAGATCAAATGTTTTTAAAGATTATAATTTTTCATAGTCAAACATAATATTATGTATTTAAATATTGTTTAAAACTTTTGATTCGAAACTTTTGTTTATTTAATAAAATGTTTTATGCTTATTTCATTTTAGAATATGCTTTCCAATATTTCTTTATATACAGAGACCTTTGGAATAAAAATAAAATAAAAATAAATGAGAACTTAGAAAAATAATGGTGGAGAGACTATAGATTGTAGGTTGACAATCCTATTAATGAAATTTAAAAAATAAATAACTTAAGAAGGATTGCATGAGAAATAGACATTGTCTTTGCTCCTAACGTACAGAGTAAAGGTTTTCAAACTATTTGGAATGCTATTGTTATACTTAAAAATGATCAATTCTGTCTCATGTCCCTTATGCCATGATTGACAAATAGGCGAGAGATTACAACTACTTGGTACTCTAGATGCTTAATGCATAGATAAACATAATCCATTAAGCATGTTGTTTCAATCCATCTTCAAGTTGAGTGTTGGATTGCCAAATTACAGATTCTTCCTTTATATCATATAAAATTTTATTTATTTATGAAAAATTATAATCTCTAAGAGTTGACTATTAATATTAAGTCCTTAACAACTTGACACATATTTTAGTTAAGATTCTTACAAAAAAATAGTTATTATTTAATATTTTTATATAAAAAATAAAGGAACTCAAACATAAAATAATCTCTTTTTTCATGGATAAGCATTCACAAATTCCTACATGTACACCTTATTTCCTTTTATATCAATTGCAACAATAAACTTTATTTAAGTAATAGTTATTTCACTTGGCTCTTGATAGGTAGCTACAACGCTAAATACAAATACTAGATTGACATGAAAGGCCTATTTTTTATTATATAAGCAACATTTACAGGGTGTTGTACCCTTTACATGACGATCCCAAAGGGCCAAAAAGGAGAAAAACCATTAAACATAAAAAAGAATATAGTAACATATGAGAAACACCTTTTAAGGGTAAAGCCTTGCATTGCTCTTCTTTTGCCCTTACTGTTATTTGTGGGCAGGAGGTGTTGGATAAAGAAGATTATTTCTCTCATTATGCTCTTATATGTAGATTTAATGGTTTATGGCCTTCCCTTCCAAATTTGAACAAATGGGTTTTGGAGTCTTAGAGGCCTATTATTGAGGATAGGATTGAACTCTATCCTTTGGCTAGGGTTTTTTTTGTGGTTGCTTTTCAATTTGAGGAGGATAGGGCTTGGGTATTGGAAGGGGGTGTTTGGTTGTGGAGAAAGCACTCGCTTTCTCTCCGGCCTTGTTTCCCTTCTTTCAACCCTCTTTCAAAATCTATTAGTGTTGTTCCTACTTGGGCCAGACTTCCTAATTTTCCTTTTTAGTTTTGGGCTCCTTGCTTTGAATCTATTGAAAATGCTATTGGTAGGTTTGTTATGGCTGATTCATCTTCTCTTGTCTATGATCATCCTACTTTTGCCTACATTCTTGTGGACATTGATACCTCAAAATATTTACCTGGGAAGGTCATTTTGATGGCGGGGGATAGACCATGGGTTCAGATTCTTGATTATGAGGGTATCCCTTTATGATGTAGGAGATGCTTTTCTACAGGTCATTTGACTACAAACTATCAAAAATCTTGTCATACTTATGCTACTTGGTGGAAACATGCTCTTCGTGAGTATCTTACTATGGGTGAATCTTATGTTTTGGGTGATGATTCTAGGGATTATGTTTTGGCCTCTAAGGTCATGGTTTCTACTACTAATGGTTCTCAATTGCCATATGTTGTTGTTGTTGCTACTACAAAGTTTTCTGCAATCGTTGTTGATGCTACTAGTTTTACTGTTGTTGGTGTAGTTGGTTTTTTTGCAGTTGCTAGTTTGTTTGAAGTTGCTACTAAAGTGGTTGGCTTGGCTATAGTTGTTGTTGCGGTTGGTGAGGTTGCTGCTAGTGATCGTGCTGCTATTGTTGTGATTGCTAGTTTTTTTGCAGCTCTTGTTGCTGCTGTTGGTTGTGGGAGTGATACTCCTATTTCTCTTCCTTCTTTGCCATTATTGGATTTTCCTTCGACATCCCCTTGCTCTAATCATTCAAAGGAGGAGCTTTCTTGGATTGTTGTGCAAAGAAGGAAGAGAGTTCTTCTTAAGCATAATCATTCCTCTCAGTCCCTTGTAAAGTTTATTTGTAGTGGTTAGAAGGTTGCACGTGTGGTTTAGCTTTTCTTTTCCCACTATTGCTTGATGTTGTTTGGCTGCTATTCTTCTTTGTTTATGTTTGAAGCAGTTGTTTGTTTTTTCTATGGTTTTGGGTTTTTGGATGTTGTTGATTGTCTAGTGTAGTATCTTTTGAGCAACATTTTGTACCTAAAGTTGTAAAGGGTTTTGGGTCCCTTCAAAACCTATTTTTCCCTTATAATCAAAACAACATACGAGATACATAGACACAACCAAGTAACAACAGAGACACAACACATCACAGACCCAACCACTAATTGTCCACACCCTCCCATTTCTTGACCAAGAGGTTTAACACATCATCCACAATCTAGTTGAAATTGTAATAGTTATTTACTTTACACAATTTAGAACAAAATGGTTAGAAAAACCTAGATAAAATATTTGTAAATATTTTATATTTTCACAATCAAACAATATCATGTATTTTGATATCACTATTTAAACTTTGATTCAAATTTTTTATGTTTAATTTTTTTTGAATATGTATATTGAAATCCCTATGAATGAAATTGACTAAGTATGTTATCGTATTTAAATTTTGAAGAAAAAAAGACATTATAAGAGATTCATCATAACATAATTCATTCATACAAAAATAGAATATGGTATCTTAATTTTAAAGTTATTTGCATTTAGCACTATTGTAGAGATAGAGAGAGACGAAGACACATCATGCATAATATCATCATTTTTGAGAGAGGGAGACATTTTAAATTTCATCTAACCAAGAATCAAATTTATTATCTATGAAATTATCAATAATCTCATTTTCATCACATGTATTAAAATAGGCATCCTTGTGTTCAATAAGAAATTGTGGGATTAGTTTGGTTAGAGGAAAGAGGTAACAAGTCATACAAAGGTGGGAGGGAGAAACCAATAGGTGAAGTAGAGATGGTGAAATGTGCTTAATAGTAGTGTGGTAATCAAAGATAGATCAAGAGAATAAGAACACTAAGGTGGGTCCATATCTAGATGGAAAAAAAAATACTATAGAGTAGTAGAAAGTGAAGGGAAATATTGTGAGGCAATGAGAGAAATAGAAAATAATAGGTAGATTAGAGGGGGAAGACATTGAGTCACATGTTTATCTATGTCAGGATTTTTTTGGAAAAAATGAATGGGTATAGAGATAAGAGACTGAGATTTGATATTGGAATATATTTAAAATTATAAGAGAATGTGGCATGAAAAGAAGATGGGATGAGATCCAAGGTGGGAACATCATCATTTCTAGAGGAATCGATGACACCCTTAGTGGAATGGTCATCAAGAAGAGTATAGTCATAGGTTGGAAGCATGCCAAAAAGTTGTACACCATCATTTTTAGAAGATTAAAGAATACCTTTAGTGGAATGGTTATCAAGTAATATATAGTCATAGGTTGGAAGCATGCCAAAAGTAAGAATGGGAAAATAATTATCATCTTGATTTAGGGGTAACAAGACACACTAGTGAGAAGATAAACGAAATGATAAATCGATTATACTTGATGATTTACTTATATAAGGAAAGCTACAAATAAAATAAAATCATGTAAATCAAAAGGGTACACCTAATATTATGACACATGCACACTATATTTAGAATGTACAAGCTATTATAGACTTGCAAACTTAATTTCAGCTAAATCAAAGCTTAAGACATCCACGTGAGGAGTTGCAACTTGATCTTGGTTAACAACTTGGTCCATACCTTAGAATGAACCCAAATTTTACTTAGAGATTCATTTGATCACTTTTAGTAATCTTTCCTCTTGGAATTCTTCAAGATTCTTTGTAGTTTCTCTTAAATTTCAATTGCAAGACTAAAATGTATAAAATAGATCCTCCAAAATAGAATAGTTAAAGGGGACTATGCCAAGGGCTTAAATTTGACAATCGACCTTGTTTGTCAACAAATTTTTTTAATGACGATTATCTTTTGAAAGGTGTCCTTAAAACATTATAATATACCTTAGCGTAAGTTAAATTATATATAAATCAAATATATATATCATTATAATTCTATATAAATTTTGACAGTCTATCCAAAATCTCTCCTTTCAATTTTCTTAAAATTTTGATTGTATTTTGCGACAAAAATCTTTAAATACGATCATATGACCATCAAATTTGAGCCCTGACTATGCCTTAATTAGTCCCCTTGTGAGAATTTAACCAAGATCCACATGACATGAAATATCGATATAAATATTGAAATAAATTATATGCTTAGAATATAACTAAATCTAAGTACAAATAGAAGATGTTAGCTAGCCGAAGTTAGGAACATCCACAAGATAGAGAAGTGATTGTACATAAAAATTCTTAAGAAATTGAATATCAAATGAAGTTGGAATAGTTTCCGGAAGATGGTGAAGCAGGACAGGGTCTCTGAGATTCATGGCGTGGAAGGGGGAAATTCCAAATTGAATGAAGAAAGCGAAGAACACAGAGGCATGGATGAGAATAAAATCTCAGAGGAGGTCACGGTGGATGTATCTGCTTTTGTGGAAAGAGATGCAAAATATCTTGAACAGAAAGCTGATATCGGTGGGTTGTTGGGGAAATGGTTTTCAAGAAAAGAAATTGGCGAATGGGTAATGGAAAACTGGAACATGGATCCAATTATGAAATTTCTTCCCAAAGGATTCTTTGTGGCAGTGTTCAGGAGTGAAATGGAAAGAGAACAAATAATGGGGAAGCTAGTTTGGAAGGACGGCTCTTATTTCCTCTTTCTTCAAAAATGGGTAAGAAATTTTAACCCATTGGACTTCTACCCACGCAGTGGCCGAACATGGGTTCATCTATGCAATCTTCCCTTTGAATAGTTGTTGGGGGGCTGCATATCAAGAATTGGAAATCCTATTGGGAAAACTCTCAAAGTTGATTTGAAGGAAGGAGAATCACTGATCTATGCAAGAATATTAATCCTCTGAATAAAAGAAATCCCTCAATCAATAAGCTTATAGTATGGTATGAGGAAATGAACGCAAAGTATTGAGATCGAGGAACCCAAGTTTTATTGCACAAAATGCAAACGAAGAAATCATAACACTGATAAATGAAAACGGTTTCCTCCAGCAACCAGGGAAGTTTGGAGGGAAAAAAAAAGTGAAAAGAAGGAAGAACATTGCGGGGGTGATCAAAAAGGACAATGCAAGCGCAATGGAACAGAATGGGTTTAAAGCCTCCTCCCTTGTAAAGAATTGGCAATTAATTCTGGCAGAGACGATTGAGGATCTTTGTCTTGAAGAAGAAATACAAAACGAAGAGGGGGATATAGGCTATTCAGGAGATGAGCGAAAGTCTCCTCTAGGACTGCTCGAATGGCACACAAATGATATCTCTGAAAACTTTGATCAATTATCTGAAAAAGACAATATGGAGGATTTGGATTTAACTAAAACAAGAAGAATCAGACAAACAGTGAAGAATGCCTCAACATCTGAAGTAGGAAGGAAAACCAATAAACAAAAAAGAGAAGAAGAGGCCCTCAAAAGTTTACAACCATCTATTAGATCCTGCATGACGTGATCCAAGGGAGCAAGTGCCTTCCTAGGAGGGAGATAGAGATTCTCTTATGGAATGTTAGGGGCATAAATCCCCTTAACGAAAGGTGACCAGTAAAACACCAATTGGAATGTCAAAATCCAAACATCATCTTTCTTCAGGAAACAAAGATTGAAGGTGAAAAAACCATTGCATTTATCAAATTTTGCAAAAGCTGGGAAGGCCTATTGGTGGATGCAACTGAAGCCTCAGGTGGTCTTGAGGTCTTATGGTGATCAAGGAGAATCAAGGTATCACTCATAAAATCAAACATGCATTGGATGAAACTTGAGGTAATCAATACTCAAACAAATTCAAACTATGAATTACACAATGTGTATGGACCAATAAAAGTTGAAGAGAAGAAATTATTATGGAATAATTTATTGATCTATTTAAGGATCTAGGACTTATTGCTTACAGAATGCTTAAACGTAAAAGATCAATTATTACAATGTTTAACTTAAGTGATTACAAATTAAATGCTCAAATGAATAATGAACATAACATAATTAAATAAATGCCAAGATAAACTGAGAAAGAAAAGAGAGAAGAATAGAGAGACGAAACCAATTGATAACGGAGTTCGTCCCTAAGGACTACGTCTCCGGGTCCCTCTCCAATGGAGGACCGATCCGATTAGCTCCAAATTCAATTACAATGGCTTCGAGATTGTGTCCTTCAAGCATTCAGCAACATGACAGTACTCTGATATGCAGAAACATCTTCAAGAACTCTCGAGCATTCTCTCGCTATCTCCACCTGGACTTGTAAAACAAAGGGCTATACCCCTCCTTTTATACAAAAAAACTTGCCTAATAAGGCCTAACCACTCAATTAATTGCATAATCTCACTGATTAGCTCGTATCAGGTCTGTTTTATCCTCTGACATCTTCTTGTTCCAGGAGGTTAGCATAAATCTTGCTTGTTTGGCTTAATATGCCTTTTGTTAGGCATTCGGCTAACAAACTTACATCAAAATGCACCGGGCTCATAAACATATTTAGAAGGCCCGCGTGGTGCAATGGTGGATATATGTTTTGGTAAAGCGGCCGGCGCGGGTTCAAACCGCCGGCCGTTTGTTTTAAACAAACAAATCCTCCGAAAATTTCAACAAAACAAATGCATCCCATATATAAATCGAAGCCACTGTTTGGTCTAACGGCTACCGATTGTTGCGGGCTGAGTGGAGGTCGGCGGTTCGAGCCATATCCGGAACAAAACTTTTAGTTAAAACAAACTAACAAATCTGCCGATGAGGTGAAGGAGAAACTTGCCACGTGTCAAAACATTATTCGCAGAGAATGCCAACGTGTCCACTGACGAAGCGCCGTCTAGACTATGACTGGAAGCCACGTGTCTAGCTCTGATTCGCTGAAGACGCTGACGAGGCAACTGACGTGTCAGTGACTGGACTGCCTTGTGGGATGCTGACTGTGCAACCGTACTGTACGGCAGGGACACGTGTCACATGTTGATTGGCTCCGTACGATGACTCACCTGCCACATGTCTCGGCCGAATTTGCCCATATGGAATCCGTACGGTACGGATGATCTGCTGACGTCAGCATCCGTACAATCAGCTAGAAAGTCAACTCAAAACTTTGACTGCTTGTATCTTGAGCATGCGATGTCGGATTTCGACGAAACGAACGCCGTCGGAATCGTCTCGACGAGCTCTTCGCGATGACGCTGATTTCGTCGATTTCTGAGATGATTATTTTTTTCACCTTTTGGATGCCCCTAAAGCCAGTTTGACTGGAAGTTTGACTGGCCGTAACTTGCACAAACGGAGCCCTTTTCGCCCCGTTCAAGTTGCGTTGGAACCAGGACGTCGTTCTCTTTCTGATGAAGCTGATATCTAGAGCATTGGGAACACTTCAATTTTCATTGAAAATTTGTCCCCCGGATCATTTATCAAATAATCTAGGTGTAGACACGTGAAATTAGTATTGTGCACTTAAATAGCATCACATTCATAAACCAAATTCACATTCATCTGCTCATTAAATTAATCAAGCTCATCAAATCTATTCACCAAGTAAATCAGGACTATTTAATTCATTCCTAAGGTTATTCATTTAAATTAAATAAATCAAAGTCTCACATCAACCTTTTAATTAAATAAATCAAGACTTTATTTAATTAAATACCAAAAGTCATATTTCTCCCTCTTGATTTAAATAAATCCCTAAATCTAAGTCAAATGGGTCAAAATCAACTAATCATCACCTAAGCTAATCTAATCCCAATTAACCTAATCTAATCACCCATCACATCCTCTAGCTTTTCCCACTTACACTAATAAATCATTTTAATTCATTTACAAATTCATCAATTTCTTTCAACTTGGCATAAAAATGAAATATTCCCTCAAGTTTGAATATGAAGACAAGTTGACTTGTCCCTTCCAACATTTCAATAACTTCTCTATTTCATGTCCCCCACTCAACATTTATTTCACAAATTCAAATTTGAATCTCCCCCTCTTGGGCACATTGGCCAAAACTTGCACATTCCTCAACCTATCATAATGTGACAAGTGGCCTCATCTCATTGGTCCAATCATTATCCCACATTGTTCTATTTTGAGCTCTCTTCCAATTTGAAAATCTATAAATAAAGGGTTGATTCTTCATCAAATCATCTACACTCTCATGCAAAGTTACTCTATTAAATTGAAAACTAATTTTGCTCATCACATTGCATTACATCATTTCAGTTTTAGTACAGATTGGGAAAGGGTCATTGGCACATTTGACACCAATCCAATATGGAATAGGAACTTGTCTTGCTTTTGCAATGTCTTCTTGATCCTTTTTGTTATTTGTGGAATTTCTTGAGCATGGACATGTTATTCCATAGATGTATTCATAGATTTGCATATATGTAAACTAACCCTACTAATGAATGTTGGAGATAGTTCATTTGCAGATTTTATGGTGCTTCATCATGGCGCTAGAAGGAGGGAATTCAAGTTATTTCAGATCTTTTTTCTATTTTTTAGAACCATTATTTAATTAGTCATGGTGTTTTGCTTACAAGCTTTTGTGCAATCTCTGACTATACATGGAAATTATGAATTATGTCAAAAATATTTTGAACTCTAACCATCATTGGATAGTACTACACCTTGAAAGAAGAAGGTTAGCTTGTAAACCATCATTCAAAAATTCTAACTCTGAATCAATAAACATTTGATTCATCTATCACAACTTTAACATTGACATTTATATTTCTTAGGTATCCACGTAGAGACCTTCAGAGGTATGTCGATTTCTTAAGTTTTAAACAAGTGGGTTTTTGGATGCAAGTAGTTGTTGTGTACTGACTTTATCAATGCAAGCTGCTAACATGGAGGAAATGATCTCTATCCATATAGATTGGTTTCTATTTTTTAGTAGTCAATTGCACTTATATTAGCTATATACTTGAATATTGATTAAATGAACTTGTGACCCAAGTCTCTGGTACAACAACCATTGAGTCAAAAACACCTCTGTTTGATAGTATTACACACATGAACTAACATGATTTTAATGCCCAAAATATTTCTAATCCATACATATGTGTCGATGGATATGCTAAATCTAAGTGAATGACGTCGTTTACAAAGTTATATGCATGCAGTCCAGATTGCTCGTATAATTCTTGCTGATTATATGGGGTGCCCTATCCCCAGGTTTTTGTTGATTCTTAAAAAACTAATGAAATCTTGAGTGCACATATGAAGGAATCGCAACAAATCATATCAAGGTTTATATTTTACAGTTCTTGATTTGTACTCACCAATCTACATCATACGCGGAATGAACTTTCATGGTGTCTGTGCATTAACCAGTGACATTGTGTCTTTATTTGGGTGCCAAAATCTCCCACATACTCAAGCTTATATGCTTTTTTAGCTTTTCTTTCATTTTGAGTCTTTGTTGGCCGCCAGTCCATTCTATTCTCTTACTGACAAGTATCTTAACTTCTATCAAAGCTATGATATCATATCTTACTGCAAATCTGGAAAAGGACAAGATAATACATGTGCATTTTTGTGGTACAACCAACTTGGACTATGTAAACCCCAAGTGTGCAAGTGAAAAAATGAAGTTGATAGGACCTTAAGCTAAGTCTACTTTATAGGGCCTTAAGCTTGACCTTCGCATATGCTAAAGCTTTGATTGAATTCGTTGTCCCAATGGGTAGATAGTTCTCTAAAATGTGCTTGATAGTGATATGACAATTACACACATTTACTAGATATTGCTTGAAGTCTGTATTTATCAATTATTGCTTGAAGCCTGTTTCCTTCAAAATAAACGCACTTATTGCTTGAAGCCTGCGTCCTTCAGGTTGTGGTAATTGGTTCTTACACTTGCTAATAGCATTCGCTTGTAGGTTTTTAACACTGCACCTGCCAAATGCATCTGCTTGAAAAACTTCATTCATTGTTGATGTCATACATCTGCCATTTGCATTTACTTGGAAAGATTTTCAAATTTTTTTATGCGTCCTTACATATACCATTGCATTAGCTTGAAAACTTTCTTCTTTAGAATTTATGGCACAGTTTTGTATTTTCCAAATGCATTTGCTTGAAATTTTATGTCTTTTCAAATTTATGCTTTCCGATTGCATTTAGCATTAAAATCTTTTTGATACATGTTGTCGTTGTTGACTTTACACCTACTGTGCACACACATGCAAGTTTATGAAACCATACCTTCCAGATACATTAATTGTTACAAACATTATCCCTAGGATAGCGATATAATCAGTTATTGAATGATCAACAAGTATGGTCAGCAAGTGGTCTGTAACTTCAATGTTAGTAGGTGTCTAAGTTGTTTACTATTTATGGTTCAACTTGCTGTAAAAATGACAATATAATCCTTATGATGGTGTCCTTGTTTATCAACCAGTGGTTAGATGCATTATGAACTAAATCTTATTGCGCATTGATTGGTATTCTGACCGCTTTTGTGCCATAGCTTTTGACATTGATATTGTTTTCCTTTGTTGTCCTTGGCACCGCCTATGAGGTGAAGAGTCATTTAATGTTGATTAGAAGCATTTCATATTAGTTGAAAGCATTTAAATTTTTCTTGTCTACTCGTTGACTTCTAGCTAAGGCATTATGTCCAACAGATTACTTCCTTGCCTATGCTTTTACCTATTTATTGCTCATTCTTTCGGGTTATACCTCAAGTGTTGTTAGCAAGGTGCATCATAAAAATCTTTGGGCATCATTCCTTCTAATGTGAATCAACATACAACTATTGCATAAGTTCAATATTAGTAAGTGATAAAGCATGAGTCACTTATAAATGTTTCTTTTATTATCACGATCATCCAAAATCATTTATCTTTTCAATTGAGATTATGCTATTATTTGAAGTTAATGATCAAAACTAATGTAATGATCCTCACATGATTATCTTTTTGTTGGAATAGGTGTTAAGGATAACGAAGGACAAGGAAGGTAAAAGAAGGAAAGCAAAGGAGGATAACGAAGGAAAAAGAAGGAAAGCAAAAGGTGAAAACAAAGGAGAACACAGAAAATCGAAGAAGGAAGATGAAGGAAAACGAAGCATGAGGATGATATTTTGAAAGATCAAAGTGTTTTTTTAAACACTTCTTCAAGAAATTGTTATCTTTTCTTTCTTAGAACACTAATGTCATTTGGGTTTACAAAGAATCTTTCAATTTCTTCTTGCAAAGGATAAAATGAACATTAGGAATGCAACTTACTAGTTTTTGTTTCTTTGATTAACAATTGAACAAAGTATCTCTCACTCGTCTTTTGGTGCTTAAAAATAACTCACATTTTGCTTTGTGGATTTAAAAAGAAAAAGTGAAACTTTGTTTTTCGTGAAGGCTTACTTAAACTAAAGGCATTGAAAAAGGACGTATGCGCTTCTCTCGCGCTTTATAGAGATCTTCAGAATCAAAATGCCTTTTTCATGACTTTAGGGTAAGATAAAAAATCACCTCCACACTTTGATTTGGGTTTAAAATTGAACAAGATCTTGTGTGAGTGTGAGTGGGGGCATTATCACGTATATTCTCTCTCTTTGTTGTCATCAAAGATTAATCGAGTTATGGATTTTGTCTTTACTCACTTTTGTTTATCCTAGAGGGCTTGCCTTGGAGAAAAAGTACTCACCCAAGGGAACGAATCAACCGGTAATGTTCACTCTAAAGCCAAGAGTATTTCTAACTGGGATATAAATGTGGGTATTGGAGTAAATTCCAATATCACGCAGTTGATTCTGACAAGATGGATCCGAAAGGGGACTCTTGCTGTATGGGTCAATCTCCATGAACGAAAAGTCCTTATTAAAACCCATGTGCTAGAATTTTCCAAAATCCTTTAATCTATTTGTTGGTGCAAGAATGGTCGTTCTGAAGCCGCCCCACACTTTTACTATCTTTTAGTAGAAATGGAAAGCATGCCATGGGAGTTTCATGGGTGTTGATGCTTGGCTGCCCCGATTGACATTAATGAGTCGTGGAGGGGAGCCAGTGGGGTCAAGCATCTAACCATTCACTAAAGATAACTGTAGCTAGACTTGTCCAAGTGGGAACCCAACAAATATTGTCTTGCACATCCATAGGGTTGTACTTATTCTTGGGTTACAGAATGCATTGCTTGATCAAAAACATCTTGAAAACAAACACTTAACATCATCATCCAAATTTCAAACCCTTTTGGAGACAAATACCATTGACTCAATCCATATGTTATTGCTTTCCCTTGGGATTCACATCCTTAGAGGTTTCTAAACATTGGATTACATCTCGATTTTTCTACTTAAGTAAACAATAGGTAAACCCTTGCCTTGAGTTCATCAAATTTCCACATAACATACTTTATGGGGTTTGAAGAAATTAAGACATTGGACATCTTAGTTTGAAAACTTAATCAAAGAAAGTGTTTTTGGTAAAATGAAGCCATTAAGCAAAGCTAAGCAAAATGAACTTTCATGTGTGTTGAAGCCTCACAATTCTTGAAAAAGTCCAAAATAAAAATCATTGGTTGGAAATGTATGTCCAAATTGAATCATTCTTTGGTTATAAAGGTCTCTAGGAAGCATTTGCATGTTCTTCAATACCTACGTCTAGGCAAACACAGTGTCTTTTTTAGGTTCATCTTAGGATCAAAGGAAAATCAAAATATTTTTTCATCCATCCTTCAAAACATCAAAACAAACATCATCTCATCATCACCTTTTGGAAAATCTTGAAATCATCCTTAATGCTAGGATTTTTGGCAAAATCAAAATCATCAAAATCCTTGAGACTAATTCCTTGAAAACATTATCAAAATCACCTTTGGATAGGTATGTGTAGATGCATCCTTTTGCATATGTTTAGTCAAAGTTATCAAAATCATCTTGTTTAGCTTAGTATAGTAGATGAATCCTTCTTCATATGCTTAGTGAAACTATCATCTTGTTTGGATAGGTGTGGGTAGATGCATCCTTCTCCCCGCAAATATTCAAATGATCATCCTTTGAATATATCTATCCCTTAGATAATCATCCAACATCTTAGGGTCTATTCATTCAAAATCAAAAGCAATCAAAATCAATGAAAATCAAGGACAATCCCAAATCCAAAATCAAATCAAAATCAAAATCCGCAACATATCTAAAAGTCCTAAAAGCCTAGTATCTCCTTCAAGATTTACCAAAAGATCATAACATCCACATCATCCATCTCTTACATCATCATATCACCTTTTGATCCTCAAGATATCCTAAAATTTTCTACTTTAGGCATAAAGTAAAGATCAATCCAAAGAATCAAGAGATTCATCTCCCATTCTTAAAAATTGATCCTTGTTTTATGGTTCAAACTAGATCTTAATACAAGAAGAGCATGGAAGCCAACAAAGAAACACCCGCTTCAAGTGATTTAAGTCAAACTACTCCTAAAATGAATCCCATTGGGTCTGGAAATCTCACAGTTAACCTTCCAACATCATTGCAAAATCTGCAAGAAGAAAACCAAGGAGAAGATCTTACTTTTGGGATGTCCCGTGAAGAAATAACTGAAATGCTCCAAAATCCAGAGAACCATAAAATCATCAACATCATGATGAGGCTCAACCCTTCATTATACATGCTTGAACTAACAAAACAAGGAGCCAAATTACCTTTGGATTTTGACGTGAGTACCATAGTGGAGACATCTTTTCCTCCAATCTCATCCACCATTCCCATCTCATCTACACCATCCCAAAATGTCACCCAAAACATTTCACAAATCATGACATCTTTTGCTCCAACCTAAGCATTTCTCAATGCTATTCAAGCACACCCCCTTGTTAATAATTAAAAATTGGATGCAAACACCACCTTGGAACAAAACATACCCAAAAACCCATTACATTAGAATGTTCCTCTCACCTTCCATCATGATCCATCATCATCATTTTTTCACACAACACCTCAAAATTCTCTCCTCACAAATTCACAAGAGAAGGGAGATATGTTAGGACTAGGGGGAATGTTTGACACCACAACATTTTCGCAAGGACTCACACCCCTTACATTTCCACCACTTCTATTTTTTCGATCATCATCCACACCACTCCTTGGCTTAGGGCTTCCCCCTACCAAATATCAACCAAACCAATATCCCAAATATCAATCAAAGCATTATGCCAAACTCTCAAAATTTGTTATCGACATCGCAACGACATACGACAAACGCACAAGCAATTGCAAAATCATCAAACACCCCCATAACATTACAAAACATGGTCTCTCAAGGGCCAATCACATCAATAGCACCACTTATCACTCAAACCACCACATCAACAATACCATCTATCACTCAAATCATTAACACAACATCACCATTTGTCACCACCACAAACACCATTCTGAATCCACCACCACCCCCACCACCACCAACTTCCACCACATCAAGTCAATACAACGTGAAATTGCAAGTTGCTTTTCAAAGGGGATTCCAACAAGTGCAAAAACAAAAGGCCGTACAACTAGTTGCTTAGCAAGCTACTCAAGTTGTGCAAGCTGCCCAAGCGGCATAAGCCACATTACAAGTGCAACAAGCCACACAAGCCCAAGCTTTATTGCAACAACAACAAGATGCCCAAGCCGCTCAAGCATTGCAAGCATTACAAGCACAAAAGACTACTCAAGCACAAGCTCTCTTACAACAACAAGTGGCACAAGCACAAGCCCAAGCACAAGCAGCGCAAGCGCAAGCTCAAGCTCAGGAAAATGCCCAATATCAAGCACAACACGCACAAGCACAAGAACAAATTCTTGCACAAAGACAAGCAGTGCAATTGCAAGCATATCAGCAAGTAATTAATCAATATCAAGGGCATCAAGAAGCAAATGAATTGGCAGCCCAACAACAAGTGTTGTTGGAACAACAAAAAGGACAACAACAAGCACAAATCTTAGTGCAGCAACAACAATATCAACAACAGGCATTGTTCATACAACAATAGGTGGAAGCCTACCTTGCACGGTAGAACATACATATGCCATCGAACAACACACTGACCAACCCACCCATTCAACCCACAATCAAAACACCCAAAAAAACCTTCATCCCACCCCGTGATCTGCAAAATGACGTAACGACACAAATCAGGTTTCTCTCGTAAAAAGCCCTTGATCTTCAATCAGGGCGAACAACAAAGACACCAAGCAACTTGTGTCTGTATCCATTTGATAGGAGCCTAGTAATGAAACCGTTCCCCAAGGGATTTGAGATCCCCAAATTTGACAAATATCGAGGGACAGGAAACCTTGAAGATCACATCAAGGAATTCCATGTTCATTGCATGGAAGTCGCATACGGTGATACTTATCTAATGCAGCTATTTCCTAGAAGTTTGGTAGGCCACGCTATGGAATGGTTCTCTCGTCTACCTTCAAGCATTAGAACATTTCAAGAAATCATAGACGTATTCATTAAGAACTATGCATGTAACATTGCAATGGATGTTAGTCTAGAAGAACTCTCAGCTCTGAAATAGGGTAAGGGTGAACCATTCGATTCATTCTTACAATGATGGAAATCCAAGGCCAATCAGAACAAGTGGACCATGCCAGAAGAACAACAAGTTTGCACAATCATAGCCAACCTTGAAGGCCACTTGGCATTTCATCTCAAGGTTCAGGGCATCACCACATATGATCAGTTGATCCCCAAGGTGCTCAGCATCGAAAGAGCCCTTCTAACTCAACCCGCAGAATCAACATCATACCACGAACAACAAAACAACTGCCCACCATCCAATTACAATGATAAACCTCGTACATGGGCAAGGAACAAAAACATTACTTATGATGGTGTCATCGATGCCAAGGTGGTCATTAGTGCCCCTCGCCAAAACACACCCTCACCACAAATCCAAATCCAACACCAAAAACAATCATCACGCAATACAACAACCACACAACAATTTGACAATCAATAATCTCAATGAGAAAACTGGACCACCCCAAAGGAATAAGAGTTATCCCAAGTGAAAATACACCACTTTGGGGGAACCACTTGAAGACATAATGAAAAAGATGATAGATGAAAAAATTATCTACATTTGAGAATTACCAAGAACTGGATGTGAAACCTCCTTGGTATAATGAGAATCAACTTTGCGAGTTCCATAAAATCAAAGGCCATACCACAAACAGTTGCATGAGATTAAAGAACATCTTTCAAGATCTCATCGATAAAAGAATCATTAACGTGGAACAACCTACAGGAAACCAGGATCTTAAGATATATACGAATCCAATGCCGAATCATGGCAATAAAGAGAATAACAATAACAAAGATAAAGGGAAAGGCACCCACTCAAACATAAATCATGTGTATGAAATAGTCGTCACCTCCCTAGATGAAAACTGCATGGTCATTACTATCAAGGGTACCTAGATGCCGAAGATTTTGGAGTCACCACAAGAGGCGGCAAAGTAACCATTGTAGGATCATCCTAGCCAAACAAAGTCCTTGCATCTAGATCCGTTCCAAATGGCCATAATGTCCTAGATTAGCTCAAGAGAATGCTAGTGTAAATCTCCATCATGGAGTTGCTAAAAATCTCATCTTCCCATAGGAAAATCCTTGAAGAAGTGTTGGCCTCATCCACTGTCCCTACAGATCTTGATGTGGAGCAATTCCAAGCTATGATCAGAAATATCATTACGCCTAATCTTCTTACATTCTCCGACCAAGATTTCCCTGCTCAACCATCTCACAACCGAGCGCTTCACTTGGAAGCCATCGTGTATAAGAGCAAAGTCAAAAGGGTCTTGGTAGATGGAGGTGCGGGTTTGAATATTTTTTCCCTAAGTCTCATCAAGCAATTGAAAATATTAGAGGATTCCATCAACAAGGGAAAGGGTATCACAATAAGGGCATATGACGATCAAGAAAGAGTGTCTCAAGGCACAATCAGACTCCCTATTCAAGTAGGTCCGACTCATGGAAACCACTTGTCAGGTCTTGGACCTTGACTTTCTGTATAACATCCTCCTAGGATGCCCATGGATTCATGCGATGAAAGTAGTAGCGTCCACTTTCCACCAATGTGTGAAATTTACACATAAAGGACAAGAAGTGACCATCCATGGAGATCCTGAACCTTTCTCATATTGTAAAAATATTGAAGCAAAGTATTACAAAATTCTCCAAGTACCAAAAAATGATTTGGGCCCATCCACACCATACATCGATCTCGCCACTCTCGCATCCACTTCTGCGATAGAGACACCCACCACTCCCACCATTCCCACCATCTCCAACATCAAGCTCATTATCCAAGATAACAACTGTGGAAATTACAAGATCCCTAATAATGCTTTGGTGGTAGGATAGTTACCACAATCTCCTAGGTCACAGGCACAACCACAAATAAATGAAGCCTCCACATCCCAAACATCTCCTGAAATCTATCCAACCTTCACAAGGTGGGGGGATCTTGGATGAGAAGTTATTGCGGTGGATCTATCTCAAATGCTATATCAAGATGAAAGACCAGTAGCTGACTTACCAATGGATGAAAAAAGCAAGGGTCTACAAATGATGCTCACAATGGGCTACAACAGAAACCAAAGACTGGGACAAAGCGATAATGGGATTATAATACCTATCATGCCAGAGATGCGACCAATAAAAAATCTTGGCCTTGGATGTACCCCTCTGAGTATAACTATACGAGGCTGAAGTCTACCAGTTAGAACGGTTAATAATCCTCCTCAGCCAACCCCAGCAGACCTACGACTACCAGTGTCTATAGGTAGAGTCATAGATCACTTTAAATTTGATATAATCGATGTTTGTAGTAGTAGTGATGACGAGGATCACTTGAATAACTTACCTAGGCTATTTGAGGATACCAATCTTTGCATGATTAGAATCCTATCTTTTGAAATAGACCACCAAAATGATGAGATCTACCTCATATATCCCCAACTCATTGACTATGACCAACAAGGACCACCAGTTCTTGATACATTTGAAAATGATGAGGCGCTCTTAGAATTCATGGGACTGTGGGATAACATTCCAAATGGAGACCACAAAGTAGGGTTCATAATAGAGTTGGACATACATGCCTATTATGGGGAAATGATTGAATCCTTCAGTCACAAAAGTGAGAAATTAAGAGTAATATCCAAGTCCTTGAGTGAAAACCACACTGTGGCACTCTCTAACAAGAAAAAATTAAAAAGAAAGGATGCATCCAATGGTGAAAAACTCTCTGAGGTGCTTGAGGATGGGGATTCAATCTTCCTTTAAGCTATTCATCAGGAAAAGTCAGCAGTATTGGTAGAAAAATGCAATCATGTCAACCTAGGAATAGAGGCAACCTTGCACATCACATTCTATGCAGAATCACTACTATCAGAAGAGCTAGAGCTCCTAGCGGCATTCCTAAGAGAAAGACGAATAAACTTCACATGGAGTTATGTTGACATGCCAAGACTTGATCCAAAGACCATGGTTCACCACTTAGTAGTGTATCCAGAAGCAAAGCATGTAAGACAAAAGCTTCAAAAAATGCACCCTCAAACCATCCTGCTAGTCAAAATAGAGTTAAAAAAAGCTTTTAGACATAGGATTTATCTGACCGATAGATTATCCAGAATGTGTGTCAAATTTGGTACCTGCTTCAAAACCGGACGAAAATATCATAATCTGCATAGACTTCAAAGATTTGAACAAGGCATGTCCAAAAGATGACTTCCCGCTTCCCAACATTGACATGATAGTAGACATGACAACATGACATGAGATGTTGCCACTAATGGACGCATTCTCAGGATACAACCAGATCATGATAGCTAAAGAGGACCAACTTAAAACAACTTTCACTTGCCCATGGGGGACATACTATTGGAACATGATGCCATTCGGCTTAAAGAACGTAGGAGCAACATATCAAAGCGCCATAACATTGATATTCCATGACATAATTCATAAAATAGTCAAAGACTATGTTGATGGCATTCTAGCTAAGTCAAGAAAGAGAAAAGATCACATAGCAACCCTAAGTGCCATCTTTGGCAGACTAGAGGAGTACAAGGTCAGACTAAACCCAAAGAAGTGCATCTTCGGCATACAATCAAGAAAATTGCTAGGATATATAGTGTCAATGAGAGGCATCAAGGTGGATCCAGCAAAAGTAAAATCAATCCTCGAGATGGAGGCACTGAAAACATTAAAGCAACTAAGAGGTCTCCAAGGCAGACTGCAATCCATTCGAAGATTCATAGCACAACTGGAGGACAAACAAAACCCATACTCTCACCTACTCCACAAGGGAGTAGCGTACAAATGGGATACCAAGTGTGAAGAGGAATTCAAAAAAATCAAGGAATACCTACTGACACCACCAGTCTTAATGCCATCAATCCCAAGAAAACGATTGATTCTATACGTGTGATCAACAATAGCGGCCCTTGGAGCTCTTTTAGCCCAGCATGATGAAAATGGTATAGAAAGGGCTATATATTACATTAACAGAACAATGGTTGGGCATGAGCTAAACTATTCATTCATCAAGAAAGCATGCCTCATAGTAGTGTTTGCATCACAAAAATTCAGACATTACATGTTGGCACATAAAATAAAACTCATCGCCAAAATTGATCCTCTCAAGTATCTACTATCAAAGGCAATGCTCATAGGAAGAATGGAAAAATGGGTGATGATATTATTAGAATATGACATCGAATATGTGGAGAGGAAAGGAATCAAGGGCCAAGTCATCATAGACCAACTGGCAGAAGCACCAATCTATTCCGAGAACCCTCTTGTCTTAGAGTTTCCAGATGAATCCATTTTTAATCTCAATGTAGCTAACCACTGGAAACTATACTTTGATGGCTCATACATGCAGCATGGATCAGGAGCTGGTGTTTTCTTTATCACACCATAAGGGGATTGCATACCAAGGTCCTACAAACTAACATTTCCTTGGACCAATAACATTACAGAATACAAGGCTTTGACCATAGGTCTTAGAATAGCAGTGCGGTGGAACATCATGGCTCTCAAAGTGTACAGAGACTCCCAATTGATCATAAATCAAGTGAATGATGAATACCAGACCAAGGACGACAAGCTCACTCCATACAAGAAATTGGTGGAGACTCTCAAAGAATCCTTCATCGAAATTACATTTGAGCAGATACCTAGAGCCAACAACAGAGTAGCAGATGCCATGGAAACAATTGGGTCCCTACTGGACATCCCTAACAATGTTCCAAAATATGAATTATTGATAGAGCAGCTTCTCATGCCCACATTCGAGGTACCATAATCAGAATTCATGTGAAAAATTGTTGGTCCTAGTGATCCTTGGTACCATGAAATTTATACATACCTTCAAATAGGAGTCATACCTGCCGACTTACCATCAAACCTAAAATAAACATTTGTCAAAAAGGCATCCATATTTGTCATCCTAGTAGATACCCTATATCATAGGAGCATAGAAGGAACCCTACTACACTGCTTAAATGCTGAGGAGACATTGACCGCTCTAATTGAAGTACATAATGGTATCTGTGGTTCGCATTCAAGTGGAATGACCATAGCTAAGAAATTGCTGAGGATGGGGTATTATTGGCCCATAATGGAAAGAGAAGCACATGATTATGTCAGAAAGTGTCTACAATGTCAGCAACATGGGCACCTCATCCTTGCTCCAGCTCAAGAGCTTCATCCTATCATCACACAATGGACCTTTTCGCAGTGGGACTCGATCTCATTGGGAAAATCACGCCCACTTCATCTAACAGCCAAAAATTCATCATAACCACAATGAAGTACTTTACTAAGTGGGTGGAGGCCATACCCATGATATATATAACTGGGAAGCAGATTTTAAAGTTTATCTTGAACTATCTCATTTGCCACTATGGTGTTCCATAAGCCATTATCTCAGATAATGGGACACCATTCAAGAATCAGGATGTCTGTGACTTGTGTGAGAAATTCAAAATACAACATTGCTTCTCCACCCCATACTATCCCCAAGGAAATGGCCAAGCAGAAGCTACAAACAAGACCATTATGAAAATCCTCAAGAAAATAGTCAATGACATAGGTCGTGACTAGCACCTATAGCTTAATCTCGCCCTTTGGGCCTATTGAACCAGTATTCGCACACCCATTGGCACCACCCCATTTCCTTGGTCTACGGATCAGAGGCAGTACTCCCCATTGAGATCAAGCTCCCATCCCTCAGGATATCACTGCAAAACCTCATCACAGATGAAGAGTACTGAGTATTAAGATTGAATAAGCTAGAGCTACTAGATGAGAGACGTATATATGCTTTGAATCATTTGCAAGTCTCTTAGAATAGACTCAAAAGAAGCTACAATAAGAAAATCAAAAGTAGGACGTTCCATGTCGGAGAACTGGTCTTAAAAGAAAATCAGAAGAATGACCCAAACCCAAGCAACAAAGGAAAATTTGAACCCAATTGGCTAGGACCTTTCGTCAGCACAACAAGTTACAAATTAGGAGCATATCAACTATCAACACTCGAAGGGGAACCTCTGCAGGAGCCTATGAATAACTCTCATCTCAAAAAATTTTATGCCTAAATCTTTCAAGGTATAGAACCAAAATATCCAAAAAAATCAAAAAATGTCCTGAAAAAATGGTTACTTCGGTGAAAACTTGGCAAATGGGCATCTTGGTGACAACAAAAAAATCAAAAGAGCAAAAAATCCAAAAATAATTAGAAAAAGGATCAAAAATAGTAAAGAGAAAAAATCGTCCTCTAGTTAAAACTACTACGGTGGCACTTTGGAAAAGTACCTTAGTGAAAACCTGGCAAATAGGCACCTCGAGTAAATAAGCACTTTCCATCCACAAGATCTTTATAGCTTGTTCTGCATCATCCATCCATTACGCTTCCATCATCTATCGCATTCCATATCTCCATCGTATTCATCACTCATCCACTCGCATCCGCACCATAGCTTGGTCTTGTTTTCGTATCATGATCCCTCCTAGTTTTACTCGGTCCATCCTCAAGGTTAGTTTGTCTTGCCTTTATCAGAATAGTCTATTGCATCACATTGGGGGCATGTTCTTATCAGATTGGATTCGTGTATATCCTTAAAATCATAAAATCAGAAAATCCAAAAACATCAGAAAATCAGAAAATCCAAAAACATTAAAAAAATCAGAAAATCCAAAAACTTTAAAAAAATCAGAAAATCCCAAAACATTAGAAAATCATAAAATCCAAAAACATCAGAAAATCAAAAAATTGAAAAACATCAAAACATCAGAAAATCAAAAAAACATCAAAAAATATCAAAATCCCAAAAATAGGTCAAAAATTCAGACAAAAAGTAAAAAACAAAGTCATATTGTCGAACTATGGGTCTCTAAGCCTTGAACGTAGGTAAGGTTGATCTTTGATCATCCCCTGAGACACTTAGGTCAGTCCTTTAGGAGTCTGTCAATAAACTGACATTTCATCATGTATATCTTCATCTATAAAATGATCAATTCGTCAGTTGAACTACATGGTCTCTGCGTGTATAACGTAGGCAAGGCTAATCTAATGATCAACCCCCAAGGCCCCTAGGATAGGTCCTTAGGTTAGTCTCTTGGTCAAAATCTTAGAAAACCCCAAAAACATTCAAAAAAATCAAAAAATCAAAACATTTGAAAATCTTGAAAAATACCAAAAACAGCCTCAAAACATTGCAAAACTGCAAAAACATCCAAATATTTGAAAAAATCCATCCATATCATCTCACTTGCACTCGCAATAACACCATCCATAATAAACTAATCATCACCCTCAACCTTTGGTGAAATAGTTAGAAATAAGTCTAGCAGCTTAAAAGTAAAAGTCAAAAATGTCAAGTCTCAAGTTTAAGTCAGTACATAAACAAGTTGTTTAATTCTTTGTGTCAATAGTCCATCATCCAAATAGTGCCATATCAGTCATCTGATAACATCATGTCCTAGGATGAATCCTTCCTACAATGGGCATTATTTATCAGAAATAACACTTTTGATAAACGAAATGATGTGTTGCCATCCACTAACATGTCCTAGGATGTATCCTTCCTACAATGGGCATTATCTTTTGGCAATAGTTTTGGTTCTTATCCTTAAAAACACATTCCCTTTTGGTTAGCGGTATTGAAGAACATCAACTTGTTTGTGTGCTTTATTTTTGTCTTTTGACTTATCTTATTGCGCTTAGTCCAAGAACCTCTTGATGATATCCAAATGAAGGATTTAGAGAGATAGGAATGGGGCAATGATCATTAGCCTTTTGTCTGCTATGCTTGTTGGACATTCTTGTAAAATAACCTTGGCGAATACTTGCTCTATTAGACATGTATAGAGGATGTTTTGGATAGCTTGTTGACTATTGCATTGATTGGTTATACCTTTTCGTGTTTTGGTCTGAGATGTTTGAAACTTCTAGAGTGCATCCTAGCAAGGTTTCCGTATGTTAGGTGTGAACAAGAATACTCCTATCTATTTGTCGAGTCAAAGTCCATCAGACTAAGTACAACACCATTCTGGTCCTTTATACCTTGATGCATCGTGCTTATTTATCAGAAAGAATGCTCCTATCAGACTAAGTACAACGCTATCCTGGTCCTTTATACCTTGATACATCATGTCCTAGGATGAATCCTTCCTACAATGGGCATTATTTATCAGAAAGAACACTTTTTCGAGTCAAATTCCATCAGACTAAGTACAACACCATCCTTGTCCTTTATACCTTGATACATCATGTCCTAGGATGAATCCTTCCTACAATGGGGATTATTTATCAGAAAGAACATTTTTGATAAATGAAATGACGTGTTGCCATCCACTAACATGTCCTAGGATGTATCCTTCCTACAATGGGCATTATCTTTTGGCAATAGTTTTGGTTCTTATCCTTAAAAACACATTCCCTTTTGGTTAGTGGTATTGAAGAACATCAACTTGTTTGTGTGCTTTATTTTTGTCTTTTGACTTATCTTATTGCGCTTAGTCCAAGAACCTCTTGATGATATCCAAACGAAGGATTTAGAGAGATAGGAATGGGGCAATGATCATTAGCCTTTTGTCTGCTATGCTTGTTGGACATTCTTGTAAAATAACCTTGGCGAATACTTGCTCTATTAGACATGTATAGAGGATGTTTTGGACAGCTTGTTGACTATTGCATTGATTGGTTATACCTTTCCGTGTTTTGGTCTGAGATGTTTGAAACTTCTAAAGTGCATCCTAGCAAGGTTTCCGTATGTTAGGTGTGAACAAGAATACTCCTATCTATTTGTCAAGTCAAAGTCCATCAGACTAAGTACAACGCCATCCTGGTCCTTTATACCTCGATGCATCATGCTTATGCATGTTATCAAACATAAGGCAAGTGACCCTTTTAAAATCCCAATCCTTGATAAGCAAATCATCTATCTATCATCATCATTTCTCGTCATCATCTCTCATAAAGTTGGCTTGTTGGATCCTCTTGTCATTATCTCATTTCTTCTTTCTCCACACTAACATGCATCCATCATGCATTCATCCTGCATCCACAAATCGTCAGCATACCACACATAATAGGAAACACCGATCATTTCACATGCATTTTCTCATCATAATATAGATATGTTAGTCTAAGCATCTGCATAGAACATCCATTGCATAATGATAGCATATCGCATCATCAATCTCATCCATCTCACATCATATCATCATTTAAGTTGTTTAGGATAATATAGATTTGTTATTCTAAGCATCTTAAAATCTATCTCATATTTGTTATTCTAAGCATCTTAAAATCTATCTCATTTGCATCATCATCCATAACCATCCATTTTGAACTTCTTTATCGTGAGATCGACCCTCAAATCAAATCTTTTCGCTCGATCTCTCGAGGGGGAAATGTACTAGTGTACTTCTTTTCGCTGGGGCATATGAAAAAATTAGAAAACTTTTAAATTTTGATAGTGACAAGTTTATTCTTTGAACCAACACAACAAGTACATTGCTTCAAAGAGGGAAAAAATGTAGACACATGAAATTAGCATTGTGCACTTAAATAGCATCACATTCATAAACCAAGTTCACATTCATCCGCACTCATTAAATTAATCAAGCTCATCAAATCCATTCACCAAGTAAATCAAGACTTTTTAATTCATTCCTAAGGTTATTCAATTAAATTAAATAAATCAAAGTCTCACATCAACCTTTTAATTAAATAAATCAAGACTTTATTTAATTAAATCCCAAAAGTCATATTTCTCCCTCTTGATTTAAATAAATCCCTAAATATAAGTCAAATGGGTCAAAATCAACTAATCATCACCTAAGCTAATCTAATCCTAATTAACCTAATCTAACCACCCATCACATCCTCTAACTTTTCCCACTTGCACTAATAAATCATTTTAATTCATTTATAAATTCATCATTTTCTTTCAACTTGGCATAAAAATGGAATCTTCCCTCAAGTTTGAATATGAAGACAAGTTGACTTGTCCCTTCCAACATTTCAATAACTTCTCTATTTCATGTCCCCCACTCAACATTTATTTCACAAATTTAAATTTGAATCTCCCCCTCTTAGGCACATTGGCCAAAACTTGCACATTCCTCAACCTATCATAATGTGACAAGTGGCCTCATCTCATTGTTCCAATCATTATCCCACATTGCTCTATTTTGATCTCTCTTCCAATTTAAAAATCTATAAATAAAGGGTTGATTCTTTATCAAATTATCTACACTATCATGCAAAGTTACTCTCTTAAATTGAGAACTAATTTTGCTCATCACATTGCATTACATCATTTCAATTTTAGCAAGGATTGGGAAAGGGTCATTGGCACATTTGACACCAATCCAATATGGAATAGGTACTTGTCTTGCTTTTGCAATGTCTTCTTGATCCTTTTTGTTATTTGTGGCATTTCTTGAGCATGGACATGTTATTCCATAGAGGTATTCATAGATTTGCATATGTGTAAACTAACCCTACTAATGAATGTTGGAGATAGTTCATTTGCAGATTTTATGGTGCTTCACTAGGTAACTCAAAAGTAGTGATTGGTGGGGATTTTATTGCCATAATGGATCTAAAAGAAAAATCAGAGGGCTCTTGAAAAGTTTTACAAGCACAAAAAGATTTCATGAAATTTATTGAAGAAAACAAGCTGATTGATATTAAAGAATTGAATGGAACTTTTACATGGAATAATAGAACAAAGGACTACACTAACATAGTTGAAGGGTTAGATAGATTTTTAGTGTCTGAAGATTGGTTGCAGGGAAATTTATTTCCAAAACCTATAATTTACCCAATTGAAATTTTTTATCACTACCCAATAACTTTGTTAATCAATGAAGAATCAAAGCCTCCAAAAGGTTAGTTCACGTTTGAGAAAATGTGGATGCGTGCAATAGACCTTCCAGTATTATTAAGGCAATGGTGGATAGAGTCAATCAAGATCATCAGGTCAAAATTGTTCATCTTCGAAAAGAAACTACAAAGAATGAAGGGCAAGTTGCATTAATGTTACAAGACAACCTTAAGAAAACATCTTTGAAGAGAAGGGTCACATAGAAGATGAGTTGGCCACTCTTGGAGAAACTTTCTTAAACCAAGGGATGACAAATGTGGAGTTCAAAAAAGAAAAGATGCTAATGGAAAAATATAATGAGGTTTTACTCAGGGAAGAATATTACTAGAGATCAAAGTCAAGGGACACTTGGCTGGAGGAGGGAGATTTGAATACCAAGTACTTTCACAATTCAACACAAGTGAAGCACAGTTGGAATAGGATTGTACAAGTTGGGAACGGTGACAGGGGATACATTACAAAGGAGGAAGAAATCTAGAAAGAAGGCGTCAATTTCTTCTCCTCTCTCATAGGTGGTGATGATAGAAGTAAAACAACTAAACTTGGATATCATTGTGGACATAAACCCACTAGTCACAATAGAGGATAATGGTTTTTTGTTTGGAAAAACATCCAAAGAGGAAGTGAATGCCACTTAATTCTAAATCAGATAAAGCCTCTAGACCTAACAGAGTCAATACCTTTTTCTATTAGTCTTGCTGGGATTTCTTGGGGTTGAAGATTCATGGGGTGGTGGAGGAGTCAAGAAGAAAGATGAAAATCATAAAGGATTTAAACAACAAAAACATTGCTTTAATTCCCAAGAGAGAACTGCGATACTTTCACAGATTACAGACCCATATCCCTAAGTAACACAATATATCAAATCATTTCTAAGGTGATGGAAAACCACTTGAAATATATTCTCCCACTCTTGATATCACAAGAACAAAGTGGGTTTGTCTTGGGCAGGAGAATTTCGGATGGTATTGTTGTGGTGCATGAAATATCTCATCTCTCAATCATTCAAAAAGTAATGGTATGGTTGTAAAAATTGACATGATTAAGGCTTATGATAGGGTGTGTTGGTGCTTTCTCATGGAAGTAATGAAGAAACATGGTTTCAGTGAAGAATGGTTAAGGTGGGTATATAGGTGCATTTCAATACCAAGGTGTTCAGTGATAATAAATGCATCACTGTGTGGCTTCTTTTGTGGGGCTAAAGGGATTTTGAAATGGGATCCAATATCCCCATTCCTTTACATCATCATGGTCGAGGCATTAAGTAAATAGATTTCAAAAGCCATGAACCAAGGGTACTGGAAAGGAATCAAAGTCTCAAATCTTATTGTAGTGTACCTCCAGTTCTGACACCTGGTTTTAGTTTGTCTTTGTTCAGTTGATAGTTGCTTATGATACTTTGTTGGTTGTTTTCATTTATGAATCCGACATTATGTGGATTTTATATTGTGGATGATTCATTAGATATTGTAATTATGTTGTTTCTAAGTTTTAATGTTATTATCATGATGTGATTGATGTTTATGATTTAATAATGGTTGAAAGTCTTGATGAAGAAGACGGTGTAGTATTACTCACTGGTAGGTACCCTGTTACGCTGCGATTCTTCTTCACAGTGTGTTTTTCAATATATGATAATATGTTTAACAAGTGATGTTTTATGCAGATACAGGTACCGGGTATTGGCTCCACCTGTTTGTCAGGTCTGAGTGTACCCTAATCCAATAAAATCATGTTGATTTAGAGATAGTGTCTAGTCATCATTTAACCATCGTTCTTCATTGAATGAGTATCCATTTGTTGCATGTTGTCGTGTGTTGTTTTGCCTTGTCGTGTCAATTTTGTTTGTGTTATTTTATTTGGAAATTAATTATTGCTTGATTTAGTTAAATGGCTTATTTGTTTAAATATTTGATTAAATGTTTATGAGTAAGGTTTGCTTTATTAAAATAAATAAAACAAGTAATTATTTAAAGGTGAATGCTGATTTTGTGGAAGGGTAATTATTTAATTATAATTATTGAATTAAATCGTGCAAACTGAATTCTTGTGAAAAGTTAATATTTTAAAAGAGTTTATTTCCAAAAGTTAAAATATCTGAAAATATGACTTGAGGTAAAATATCTTAGATATTTAAAGTTTATAACTGCTTGCACAATTTTAGGAATGCATGATTACAATTAGTTAAGTTGTAAGTTGAGGTAATTAATTGTATTAATTAGCCTTTAGGGGTTACAATTTCATTCACGAAATTTCTCGGGAAGAATTCTCACGACAGCAGCTTTGAGGAAATTTTTGCACGACAATTCTTCTGAAAAAGTTTTCACGATAGTAGGTTTGGAAGGAGATTCCACAATAATTTGATTGTAAAATTAATTTGGGAAAAAGGAATTGTGAGAATTTCTTCAGCAAATTTTGGTGTTTAGTACAGGAAACATAGAAGCCTCAAATTTTGATTTCAGCTATGTATTAAAAGAAAAGCATAGTAAAACAAGGAAAAGAAAAGAATTCAGGGAATTTTAATCATACTCTACAATAAATCAGATGTATATACCTGGAATCATTCTTCATGAGTAGTATGGTTTTAAATAAAAATTTCAAAATATAAATATACATAGCAGTATGTCAAATACTGTAGAATGCATATTTTCTGATTTAAAAAAAAAATTCCTGAGGGAAATATTCACAGGTATGCATTGAACCATTATATGTGGTTTCTATCAAAATAGATGGTATCATATTCAATAGAAATATAATTCTCTCTCAGTTTAGACACTTAATCTTTAAACCTATATAGCGATACAAACATTGCAATAAACAGACCTCCATTGGCCCAGCCAAGACATTCTATCCCCGCATGTTATAGTATTTCTCCTTTATGATTTATAGGAGTTGTTGATTGGATGGGTTTCTTATTCATGCAGCCAACACAATTGAATCACTTTGCCCACTTACTTGGCGTGATTCGCTGCTCTATTTGCATCCTTTCATAAACATCATTGTACTAATACAGTCCGCTTCCTATTTTGTTGTATAAGCCCAAGTACGGGAATAGACCGGATCCTTCTTATGCTATGAATGACCTTGAAATTTGCCATCAACAGTTCTGTGTTCTCTAGACAGTCATAGTTTTGTTCTTAGTGACCAAACATTATTGTGTGATCCTCTCTGATCCTTATCATCGAACCAGATCGAGCTTATCATATCTAATTTTCATGCGAAGGAATAACTCGAATATTATACGCCTTTAAAATCGTTCCTTGAGTCAATGTAGATATTTCTTTCGGGGTCGATCTTGTGTACTTGACTAATTCGCAATTTAGAGTTCTATTTTAGATCTCCAAATGTTCAGTAATCTGTGTACCCAACATCATGTTGGTAAAGGATAGGTGGAGAGTTGTATTGAACCACCTCATCTTTTATTCTTTCTTAACCCGTTTTGAAACATCTTCAACTTGATCGCATTAATTGGTCCCTTGTAAGGAGTCGGTCTTTGTGCTATGAGAGGCTTGGGCTGCTGTTTGTGAGCTAAGTTCCTTCACTGTACGATCTTGCCTTGTCCGAAGGCTGAAGCCTTAATCTATGACTGGTGAATGGGGGTGTCTCTGTAGAGTCACAAAACAGTTTTTACTTTCTGAATTTTTTTGACTCTTTCATCAAATATATCATTTGTTTTGCATTGTTATTATCTCGCTTTCTACCGTCAGCCGATCTACCTCCCTGCATGTCGAGTTATGTGATGCATTACCAACTGCAATTAGAGTGTTGACAAGTGTTGATAACAAATGACCCACCATGCCTATAATGGCGTGGTTGGGAGGATTAAATTATTCATCTAATTTCTTTGGCGACTTGTTACGTCTACAACACTTGAAGCTAGAATGTTGTAGAGGACTGAACATAACACTTAAATTCATTGACAACCTGTCACTTTTGTAGCACTTGGTCATAATAGAAATATTTCTTGTGCATAGCGTATTTTCCTGTACAAGCGCAACAAATTAGAATCTTGATATATTTTATGAAATTTAACACTTTCTAGTGTTGGAATGTTATGCATACTAATTGCTATAACTGTGCCGCTTATACTGAATGTTTCATAGATATCAATAGGAAAAGATATGCAGATTTTAATGCCTCCTTTGCGTCTCAGCTGTTGGTGTCGACTCTTCTTGTCAAGAAGTTTTGTTTGCTCATTCTGATCTCTCCTTGTCTCAGTTAGCGCGCAGTTTACATTCAGTCCTCCAGCTCATTTCATCTAAATCTCATGCTTTGTCTGATTATTGAAATGCTTAGTGAATTGCCAGTGCTACTTTATATAATAACCGAGTGTAGCAAATTAACATCACTCAGTGGTCGACACTTGACTGTAGTTTCATTCTGTTAGGAAACTTTGACATTGAAGGTGGTAGTCAGTATTTGCGTTCAGGATTATCTTATTAATTGCATGCATATAATCTGCCTGTTAAGTGTAATCCTCATAGGCGTACTTGATACTTCTGATTTGGTATAATGTCATTATTTGGGTGCATGCAATTAACTACTTTAATTTGTTTTACCTCAACTTATATTGAAATCGGCCTTCTGTTGACATTTATTTATATCTATGTCAATATTCCTATCGATTATATTTATATACTTGATAAAGAAAAAATGTTAGAATGAAAAGTTTAATTGGTTTCTTATTTAGATACGGTTAAATGTTTATTAGCCGATAGGCTATTCTATGTGGGGGAACCCCACCGGCATTTCCTACAGTCAGATGCCGGCGGGAACCCCATGAACTATTCTGGGACGCTGGAATCTCACCCAGTCTAACGCCGCCGGGAGAACTTCACGGCTGCTCCAAATTCCATTCCGGCCATTCCGCGCGCGTCATCACTTTCCCGTCAATAGATTGAAGTCGCCGCAATCAAGTATGCGCTCGACTAAATCCCCTTCACCAACAAGAGTAACAACTCATTGACAGAGAATCCCTTGTCACCGTCGAGGTCATCCTTTGTTTCAGAAATGGAGGCGTCAAGTGATGACCAACTGGTTTTAGAGGAGCAAGACTATGCTTTGTGGGAGTCTTTCATCACGGATTCAGGCAACAATCAGTACTTGAATTTGGAGAAATTGCCGTCACTTGACCCAGCTGAAACATTGGACATCATGTCTTCTACAACGGAGGAACAATCTTCCCTCATCTTTGATTTGACGAATTTGTGTAATTTCTAAATGTCTATTATTTGACGTACTCCTTTGCATATCTTCAATTATTGCAGACCTGCATTCTTAAGAATGTGCTTTCACAAGGGGCAGAAATCCCCCCTTTCATCGCTCACAGCCGATTTGCATTTGCTACACGCAACAACATTTCAGAATAAGCTTATTAACATGTATGTCAAGTGCGGAAGTTTGGTTGATGCTCGTAAAGTGTTTGACCACATGACATAACGGGACAACATCTCATGGAATACAATTATTGCAGCATACCCAAGACATGGGTATCCTCAAGAGGCAATCATACTGCTTCACCAAATGCAACGAACAAGTTTTCAACCTGATCAGTTAACATTTGCCAACGTACTCCCAGCCTGTGCCAAAATGAGAGCTTTGGAACAGGGTATGGATATCCATCAAAGCATGAAGGATAGAGGAATTTTGTCAAATGTTGTAGTTGCAACTGCCCTGGTAGACATGTATGCAAAATATGGAAACATAGACAAGACACGTGAATTGTTTGACAAAATGCCTCAAAAGAAATGTGATCTCGTGGAATGCCATGATTGCAGGATATGCACAAAATGGATTTGTTGAAAAAGCTATAGAAACTTTCAAGAAATTGCAGTTGGAAGGTGTAAAGCCAAATTCCACAACGTTTTCCAACATTCTTTCTTCTTTCGCCAAAATGGAAGCCTTAGAATAGGGTATGGACATCCATCAAAGCATAGCAGAAGGGGATTTTATGTCAAATATCATAGTTGGAAATGCTCTGGTCAATTTGTATGCAAAATGTGGAAGCCTGCACAAGGAACGTGAATTTTTTGACAGAATGACTCAAAGAGATGTCATCACATGAATTGCAATGATTGCAAGATACAGACATAATGGATTTGTTGAAAGGGCTTTAGAAACTTTCAAGGAAATGCAATTGACAAATGTAAAACCGAATTTCACAACCTTTACCAGCATCATTACAGCATGTGCAAAAATGGGAGCATTGGAACTGGGTATTGGCATTCATCAAAGCATAATGGAAGGGGGATTTTTGTCAGATGTTGTAGTTGTAGGTGCCATAGTAGACATGTATGCAAAATGTGGAAGCATAGACAAGGCATGTGAATTGTTTGACATAATGCCTCAAAGAGATCTCATCTCATGGAATGCGATGACTACAGGATATGTTCAAAATGGATTTGTTGAAAAGGGTTTAGAAACTTTCAAGCAAATGCAATTGGCAGGTGTAAAGCCGAATTACACAACCTTTGCTAGCATTCTTCCTACCTGTGCTCAAATGTTAGCTTTTGAACCATTTCTACACCGATAAAGAAAAATTCCTTATGCTAAATATTCTTAGTAGGAACTAAATTTGATGGTCATCAAAGTCAATATTTTGTAATAGAGAGAGTTGCCTTTCAAATACAAAAATGTTATATTTTTAGATTATATATAATAAATCAAATATATATTTTTAGAAATATATCATAAATCAAATATATTTTACTACAATCTTAAAAATCTCTGTATACAGTCTCTTTAAAATTTAATTATATTTTGCAATAATGATCTTATGACCGTCAAATTCAAGCCTAAATTTTTAGTATGTCACTGCACCAAAAAAGATGCTATCCTATGTGGTTTTTTTAGGTAAATCTTTAAATTACCAATTATGGTTTGTCTCTTCATAATTTAAAATGGCGACTAATAATTTATAGAGAATTAGATGGGGAAGGAGAGAGAGGTAGAGAGGAATTAGTGAGATAGGAAGAGAAGTAGAGAGGGAAGGAGAGAGTGAGAAAGAAATAGGTGGAATGGAGGGAGGGATAGGTAGAGAGGGATATGTGATATAGAGAGAAATAGAGAGGGAAAGAGAGAGCAAGAGGGAGAGAGGAGGGAGGGAGGGAGAGGTAGAGAGGGATAGGTGAGATAGAGAAAGAGAGAAAGGAGGGTAAAGAGGTACAGAGGGAACGATAGAGAAAGAGAGAGAGGATGGAAAAGAGGTAGAGAGGTAAGGATAGAGAAAGAGAGAGAGGAGGGAAAAGTAGAGAGGGAAGGAGAGAGAGAGAGAGAGAGAGAGAGAGAGAGAGAGAGAGAGAGAGAGAGAAGGGTAAAGGGATGGAGGGAGGTAGAGAGGGATAAGTGAGATAGAGATAGGGAGGGAGAGAGAGGTGGGATAGAAAGAAGAGAATGAAAGAGAGAGCTAGAGAGAGTGAGAGAGAAGGGAGGGAAGGAGGGAGAGGTAGAGAGGGATAGGGGAGATATATAGAATTAGAGGGGGAAGGAGAGAGAGGTAGAGAGGAATAAGTGAGAGAGGGAGAGAAGTAGAGAGGGAAGAGAGAGAGAGAGAAATAGGTGGGATGGAGGAAGGGATAGGTAGAGAGTAATATGTGATATAGAGAGAAATAGAGAGGGAAGGAGAGAGCAAGAGGGAGTTAGAAGGGGGGAGGGATGGAGGGAGAGGTAGAGAGAGATAGGTGAGATAGATCATTGCTTTCTTCATGTCGTCCACTACTTTTCACGGCCATAAATAATGTGGCCTCAGCCTATCGGCATAAGTATTGCACCTCATTGGGGTGCAAGTGCTAGTATATATGTGTAATAGATTATGAATGGCCTTTATATATTAATAATTGTAAATATTTTATATGATGATGGTTAATGTTTAGTTTTGATTAAATAGAAATGATATAAGATATGTTGTATAGTGATGCATTATCCTTTATGCGAACGTGATGTTATGCATATTTAAACCAGAGTTGATTAATTCTTTTACAGTTGGTTCATAAAGTTAAAGAATTCATAGTAATCTCTATACCAAATAATCATAATTTTATGTGACATTATGTTTGGTTAATGAATTATCTTTTATGTCTTATAATTCATGAAGATTTTGAAGGATTCTATAAGATGGATAAATATATATGAATTTTTGAGGTCTATGTCATGTGGATGATGTAATCATTCAAGGTTTTGCTTTTCATGCTTTATAGCTTTCCTTTGTGTCTTATTTTGAGAGATGTGTATTTTTCCTCCAAAGGCTAGATTGTTGATTTAAGAGGAAAGAGCTTTTAATATTCGTTTATTGATGTTTTTATACCTTGATCTATTTTGGGACTATGCCTTGCTAGAGTTAATAGACACCTTAAAGGTGTTGAGTTGTTCAATGGTTGGACCACAAATGAGATATGTACTACTATGGTTTTGTCCTATGCATGTTGGTGGTCCTTGGTGTTTGATGTTATGTCATGTTTATAGGAAGAGTGGCTTTCGTTAGGGGCCGAAACCCAAAGTGATGGCCAGGGTAACCTATCGGAATTTATTAATTTAGTGAAAATATTAATAATTGTACTTGGGATTCATTAATTAAATTCAGATAAATAAATGCCTCACCTAGCGCCTTAATGCTCATTTAGATTAAGGGTAGGATGAGAAGGCCTGGAATGGCTTACTCATGTACCTTGTCTCCTTGAGAGTTAATTCTATTCCACATGTGATTGTCTAAGGGCTGGGAATTGGTAGAGAGTACCAAGGTAACTCTAGATGAGGGCCGGTAGTCTAGGAAGATTCACCAGGGTAACTTAGATCAACTATGTGATGACTCTTTGTCCTGAAACATGATTGTAGTCTCTTGTGTGAAGTTAACTGTTATATTGTGGTTGTCTCTGAAAGCATATGATGTGAATACTTGGTTTGATGTGGTCATGTCGTTATGTGTAGTTAGCCATGTAATGTAATGTATGTTCTTTGTTGTGTGTTTGATTGTCTTCTGGACCTGTCACTATCTCCTAGCATAGAGGGAGTGGACCTTCAGGTTCCATGCAGTTGGGTGGAAACCGTGCTTCACTTTCTTTGGGAACTCTTACAGATGACATTATACTTGTAGCTGGTTCTTGTTACTTCGATGATCGAGATGATGGACGTTGAACGTGTTCGGAGATGTGGACATTTGATATGAGGAGATCATTACCCTCTTGTATATTGACCTCATATGTATGAGTGTACTCTTTGTAACATCATTATGATGTATTGAGATTTATGAGAATATCGATGGATGTAATCTGTATATATAAATGTCTTGACTATATAAGTGTTGAAAAGCGGATCATTTGTGAATGTGATTTGTACTTGTGTTTTATGACTATATTATTATAGTGTGATGATTATAATATTTAAGTAACGTCATCTTGGAATCCTTAAGACATTTGTGTAATTGAATAACTTTTAAAAAAAAAATTATTTTGATAATTCGCTACTTTATGTTTTGTCCTTTGGATTCCCTGGCGGGGCGCTACTGGCCATTTTGCATCAGCTCTTTGCTAAGGATACCATCCTTTATGGTAGTGCAATAGTGGTAGAATCTCAGACAATGAAGGTGATGTAGAGAAAAAGCTATTGCAAACTCATGTCCACTTCTCAAAGGAAATGACAATGTGGTTTTGACAACAATAAGCACAACTGTGTTTTGTCCTTCCAAGATGAAAACAAATAATACCCTGCTAACATGCTCTACAAGCCTTTTTGATAACTTAAACTTATAAAGAATCTAAATTCATCTATTCTTTGCAAACTCAAGCTTTAAAACTCTTAAACACACTCCAAATACTCCCTTTTGACAGTTCTTGATAGCATTTAAACCCAAAGCAAAGCAATTTCAATAAACCCTCCAAGACTAGGGTTGCATAGTCAAAAACAACAAAGAAGAGGATTGTCCTCAATAACTCATGCCAACCAATGAATTAGAACCCCTCCTTTTGTGAGAAAATGCATATAGGCCTACAAAAAATTAGTTCCAAATTTCAGAATTTTTCACTATTAGAAATGAAATTTATGGGCATTGGAAGCTCATGGGAAACCCTAGGCTTGAAAATAGACTGCCAACACCATTTTTATCATAACTTATTTAAATCAGCATGAAATTCAACCAAACCACTTGCATTGGAAATAAAAAATAGAAATCTAACTTTCGATCAACTTGCATTCACATCCATTGGTTGTACAGAGCTATACATAGTCATTCTTTAACTATTTTTGTACAAAAGCTGTCCCAAACTTGCTAAAACAGGGTTTATCACCAAAATTCTCTCTCCTTTCTTGGAGTGTATTTTTATTGATTTAGCATTCAAGAACCTTCCAAAACAGTTACACATGAGTTGTTTTATCCTTTTCCATACAAACCTAATGATTATTACATAAAATTTGACAATCATACCTCTTTGTGTAACTTTCAACCACAACATGTAAACAAAACACATCAAAATGACCTTACATGACCACCATGGTCCTTTAAAAACCTTATTTAACCCATAAAATCCAAAAATAAGAGTTGAGGGACCAATCTCAATCTTGTAACACACCAAAAATACTTTAAAGATTCAAATTACCTTTTGGTGGAAAACTTAGCATTTTGAATTTCTAGATCTTCAACCTAACCTAACCATTGGATTATGATCCCAATGGAATCCACAAACCTAAATCAACTCAACTAGACTCCTATCATCCAAATAAAGCATAAAAACACCTTGAAATTGATGGTCCTGCATCAGAAGGAAATTCTACAAAAGTTCTGCAAAGTTCTGCACTCAAGCCGGCCAATAGGTGAACAATGATAAATCTAATATTTTTTTTCAACACCCCAAGAGGAATACAACAGAGAATATCAAACATATTGGGTTTCAACGTAGGCCAATTACCAACGAGATACCTAGGTATACCGCTGCTAGTGGGGCAACAAAAAATTTGCCATCAGGGAGACACAGTTAACAAATGTAGTGCAAGAACAGAGAATTGGAAAGGGCGCTAGTTGAATTTGGTGGGAAAGCTCACAATGGTAAAATCAGTGCTAGTGACTATTCCCATATATATGTTCTCATGCCTTGAAGCCTCGAATAAAATAATAAGAATATTGACAAGGATCTAACATAAACTACTATGGGAAGGAACGTAGGACAAGAAACACATCCTCTGCTAGCATGGGAGACGGTGGTGAAGTCCAAAGAACAAGGTGGAGCAGGTGTTAAGGATATGAAGATCCAAAATCAGGCAATGGGAGCAAAACTTACATGACAGTTGTTTAAAAACCCGGAAGCACTGTGGAGAAAAATTCTCAGAGATAGGTATCTTGACTCACACAAATCGAAAAGGATTCTTATTGTGGCTAACCCCCAAAGGGAATCAGCCATTTGCAATTTTATACTTAGCTCCAGGGAGGTGATATGCAATCACCTAACTTGGCACATTGGCAACGGGAGGAAAACTTCTTTCTGGGATGAGTCTCGGAACACCTACTCCACTCTGAGCGAACTCCTTGTTCTAACAGAAGCAATTGAACTGTCAAAGGAAGTATATGGTGTTCCCTTAAGAAACTATATTAATGTGTGGAACACAAACAGGCAGTAGGATTGGTCGTGGAAGAGCTTTGATTTCTTACAGGATCAAATAAGATTGGCCTTGATGAATGAACTTTCAAAAAGGTGGGTGTTCATTTTAGATTCTCCAGATAAAATTCTTTGGTGTGCCTCTAAAACTGGGGGTTATTCAGTGAGCACGGGCTACAAGCTAATAAAAAATGAACTTGAGTTGCCAAAGTGGCCTAAGTGGTTATGTTGGGGGAAAAACATCCTCCCGAAAGTGGGAGCCTTCGTGTGGGTAGCCTTGCACGAGCGTATTCTAAGTAGCGATAGGTTGAACATATATAGTATTTGCGGACCTCATTTGTGTGTTCTCTACAAACAAAACTCAGAGGACACACAACACTTGATTTTGCAATGCGAAATGGCGCAAGCTTGCTGGCTACATTTGTGTGCCAAAGTGGAGTGGAGTGGTCCTCTACCAAACAAGCTAAAGGTGCTCTTTGAATCTTGGCCTAACATCTATAGAGGGGTGGCACTAGGGGGTCTCCTGGTGTGAAATCTATGTGATGATTGTCTGACAGTTGTGGAAAGAGCACAACACAAGAATATTTAATGAGAAATCTACAAATTTGGAAGGTATTCTATTCAAGATAGAATCAAGAATCAGTGAACATATTAATTGGAGATTAAAAAACGCAGTTACCAATTCTTCTCGGCTTGGGACAACAAAATGGTAAATAATTGGAAGCTGATCAAGCCTCCTAGTGGCCACCTCTGCAAGAACAAGGCGTCCAGAGAGAAAAAACAGTGGGTCCTTCCTCCAAAAGGAAGGTTAAAACTGAAATTTGATAGGGCCTCGAAGGGGAACCTGAGGCCCTCTAGAGCAGGGTTCATAGTGAGAAATGAAAATGGTCAAGTTATAGCTGTGGCTTCAACCAGATTGCCATGGGGCATGAATAATGAAGCGGAATGCGTAGCGCTCCTAGAAGGGATTAAATTTTGCATATCAAAAGGATGGAATAATTTGGATATAGAAGGGGACTCCCAGGTTGTAATAAGAGCAGTGGGGTCCAAGAAAGCGCCAAGCTGGAAACTTAAAATGTGGGTGGACACTATGAACTTGGCACTTAGTAGTATCCAAGATTACAAGATGGAGCACATTTATAGAGAGGCAAACATGTCATCAGATTACCTATCAAAGCTTGGAATTGAGCAACCCGAGGAGAGGATCCTCTCGGAGAATATGAGTAGGTGGACAGATCTGGAAAAGTAAGAAAAACGAATCTCAACCAGAAGTGAAAATATTCTCACAACACTATTAACATTGTCATCAGGTGGTACATGGTCATAAGGGCCGTAATATTTTCAAACTGGTAATAAGGATGGTCTGTAAGCTGGTCGCAATAAGGTGGTTCACTCTTCGAGGGAGAAATTAAATGGTAGAAGGAAAATCTTTTGGGGATATGGTTTTGTTGTAAGAATGGTGTTGGCAAATTTTTCGATGATTCGGGCATGTAACAAGGACGCTGGCACTTTGCCATTGTTTGGCTTGCGGATGGGAGAATTGTCCTAAAGGAATCTCAAAAAATCTGTAGCTCATAATGTCTCCTCCATGGTACTGCAAGCTTTGGGTTTCACTCAGCTCCATAAAGTTTTCTAGGCCTCTATAAAATACTTACGGGCGGGGGCGCTTAGCATAAAGAGCATTCAAAACTCAATGAGGGGTGTCAAATAGGAGTCAAACATGGAGGTCCTTGCTATGTGCATATGCTATAGGCTTTCAGCTGGTCGTGGGAAGATGGTCCAGAGGATTCCCTAGAAACTTATGAGGTGCAAATCGGGAGACTATTCAAAATAGAGTCTGAGGAGGTCATCAAGGCGATGAAACAGGTGGTAGGGGAACACAGGCTCAGAAGTGAACACATCTACGATGGCTACATGATGGGTTATGTAGTCATGAACGTGCTTCGTTCAGTCTAAAGGAAGAGTGTTGCCAAATCTATAGCTCGTAGCGTGATGGATATCCATATGGATTTTTCCCTCAAGACTGTTAAAGCTATCGAAAAGTGGCCAAAAATGGGGGTTGTCTGTGACATCGTTGAAGCCGAGAGGGTCCATAGCAATAAGGAGGTGACGGATGCAGTTGCTAAATTTAAAGAAGCCATCAAAGCAAAGGATCTATAGTTATTCCTCAACCATGTAATTGAAAACAAGGGCGCACTAGAAGAGTTCCAAATTAGGAGAAGGACGGAGCTTGGTACGGTTGTGATAGCTATGAGTGAGGCCTACGCTTAAGCAGTATGTATGTACTAACATCAATTTCTATGTTATAACAACATGTAATAGTAGTAGCTATGCAATGGCAATATCTATGAAATCTATGTAATTTCAGTTTTCCAAAGTAGTGAATGAGCACCACCCTCACTCGTGGTATTTTGCCAAAATAAAAATAAAAATCTAGGTACAAATAGAAGATCCGGTGATAAAAGGTAGGGGAAAACCCCCAATTGTCGTTCATGATCCAATTGTTGTTTACTCCTTGTTCACCTGACCCCCCAATAACTGTTTACATTTTAGTCATTACATTGTTTTAATTATGCCAATAAAAATTTGCAAATTACACCAATATATGTTCACTACTAAATGTGTAGTTGACCAAAAAAATGAAAGCACATTGAAAACTATTGAAAACACCTTAAATTTTTGTGGTTTTTTATTGGTTGTCTAAATGAACAGGTAGTGGTGAAGTGGTAAAGATGTAGGGGATGGGAGTTTAAAAACACCCTTTTTGAGCACCTTTCGCTTTACGGGTTATACAAGGCGCGTTTTAAATACCCATAAGCCAAAATTTTCTTTTTAATGTCCCAACTCGCTTACGAAGAAGCCCAAAAAAAAAATTCAAATCAGACATATTTTGCACTATACACAAATGCACGAAGTTAGCCTTTACTGGTACGTTTCCCCTAAATGACAACATTGACAAATACATAAAAAAGACAGTGTTCAGAGAAAGATTGAGAAGAATATATGGGAAATTTGGACAAAGAGTGCTAGATCAAGGGGTGGAAAAAATAATTTTAAGGAAAAATAGCGTGGCTTCAAAAAGAATTGGGAGTTACAATTGAAATAAGCTACTTAAGGGTTTCTAAAGGAGATAGTATGCTGGGGTGGAAAAAGAAAAAAAGTTAAAAATATAAAGTAAAAGTGGGTATGATTAATGTGACAGAAGTATAAGAGGGTTCTAATGAGTGGGTAAGAATTTCTGAAGGAAAGTAGAGGTAAAACCTAAGGAAAAAGTTGTTTATGACTTACAAATGATTAAAGAGGGAATAAAGATTGATTAAAGAGGGAATAAAGATTGATTAAAGAGGAAATGACTCAAAAGAAAATCTAAATTATAAATGTGGGACTAATATAATTGAAGTAGGAAAAGGGTTCAAAAATATGTAAGAAAACTAAGAGAAAAATGGAAACAAAGCCTAGGGAGAGGCTACCTAGGCTTTAAGGGAGGCTAGGAGGACACAAAAGATGAAAAATGCAACAAAATATAAAGAGAAATGAAGGATAATAGATGGAGACTAATTAAGGGAGGTGTAGGTAGATTATAGGGAAAATGAAGGGGATTTGTTAGTAAAACAAAAAAGAAACTACTCTAATCTAGAAGCAAATGGGTATGATCTATCTTTTGATATACTACTCTTCAAAATCATTGTAAACCTATAAATGAAAGCTAATATTTTAGAAATATAGTAAACACTAACATAAGCTCACTATTTTAGATAATATTTCTTAACTACAACTCTCAAGTGAAAACTTAGTGTATGCTATATAAAAAGGAGGCATAGGAGGCCATTTTTATTAACATTTTGGAGGAAAATTGTGGAGGGAAACCATACCATCTCAATTTTCCTTAATTAATATACATCTTATTAAAAAAAAAAAAAATTATTGGAGAAAAAGACTAGGTTGAGTAGTAACTACCCATTATGAAACACTTGTCCATGAGCTCGAGGAGGTCTAATTTCTATGACATATCAAAGGTAAAGGGTCCCATCTAAAGGTGGTGGTAAATAAGTAAGATCAAATTTGGGATACATTTTTAAAATATAAAAGGAGGAGATTATATTCTAGACCTAGGAAACAAGATCTAAATGGTTGATTTGGTAAAAGGTCAAAAGGAAATTACAAGAAAAGGGTTTAAGGAACATGAAATTGAAAAAAAACCTAAGGGAAGGTAATGAAAAGTTTAAGAACATTAAAATAAAGTAAAAAAAGTAGGAAAGTGGTACGATGAGAAGGGGGAACTATGATTAGGAATAGGAAGATAACAACAATGGTCAAAATAAGGGGTAAAAAATAGAAAACACAAAAAACACACACACTAAAATAAGTATAAAATAAAAGAGAGGTAATTCTATGTAATATATACAATAGTTAACCAAACAATATAATCAATCAATCATACTACTCTTTGTTTGTCTTTAAAGCTTCCTTCCACTCACCTTCTTCTTTGATTTTTATACAATAATATAGTATTACTATCTAATTAAACATTCCATTATGTCACACATCCTTAGCAATGAGAATTTATACTCTCTAGAGTTTTTCTTAATTTCTCTTGAGTCTATACATGTCATCTACTCACCATCCTTCTTAGGTGTAACTAGAATAATAGGTACAACACATAATCAAAATTTATTTAATAAATCATTATTTTCAACAACTCCTACACTTGTTGATTCAATTCTTAATTTTCTATTGATGTAATCCCTTACAACATTTTATTTAGTAAAATTATTCTTGATATGAGGTCTATATGAAGAATAATACTCCTTACTAGTGGTAATCTATCTATTACATTATTTGATATGATGTCCTTGTCTTGTAGATTTCCTTATTTTGATTATCTATTTACAAGCAGAACCTTTAGGATTCAAAAATTATACTTTGATACAACTTGATGTAGCCATGGATGAAGAATTATCCAACCATGCAGTGAAATAAAACATTAGATAATTACATCATGAAAAATCAATAAAAAAATGAATCAACAATATGAACTTTATTGATTCTTAGTCATGAATGAGTTACAATCTATGATAATGGGCTTCTAACATTCTATGACTTAGCCATTTGATTATAAATTTAAGAATTACAAAATTTGAATGGTATTGCAATATAATTCCAATGCTAAGCTAAGATCCAAAATTTGACTTATCAAAGCACATTCACCCCTTCTAATGATCGTAACTAATGGTTATAAAATAGTTTCTAGCCTTGAAAGCGTATTCAATAACCATAAGAAGTTGCAAATTTCAATTCCTTATAAATGTGTAGTTAGCCAAATATATAAATGAATCCCTTAGAATGAATGTGGTAATTATGGATTAAATGATCTTGATATGGTTCATACCATAAGGTATCTTGGGTCAAAAGTATCCTGAAATGAGTTACCTTGTTGCTAAAATCTTCAAAACGTTATTGCAGACCTCAAATAGTGAAATTGAGTGTTATCTTGTCATGCCTAGTAATTAGTTTGAAAGTGATTTATGCATTTGTTGTGATCAAGACATTCTAAATATTAGATATTACATAGATTGTTAGTTTGGAGTATGCCTTCCCCATTATGAAGTAAGAATATACAAGAGCAGTTAAATGTGGTAGGATTTATGATGAATAATTGCTAGTTGGAATGTAAATGAAAACCTATAAACATAACAAACAAGTGAACCAATTTTTTTTTGGTTTATGCAAGATTGTTCTTACACCCTAGGATTATCATACATCACTAACTCAATTATACATGTTAATTTGATAGAAGTTACAAATTAGCAAGAGGTAACTAGGTTCTTTCAGAGAGAGTGTGGTATGGTACTTTGTATAGGATAGCCACATCAACACTATCTAGGTATGCTAGTGTAACTTCATCCCAATCAAGGATGTTGTGGCATCTTAGGTTGGTTGTATTGAGTTCCAAAATCACTACTCCACTTAAAAGAAAATTCATTTTCAAGGCTAGGGTTGTCATCATGAAGGCTTATCCACAAACCATGGAGGGTTAAAGGTCAACTCTACAAGAGTTGGTTTTCTCTAAACTATTCTTTCAACTCATATTATACTAAGGAGGGTATTCCTAGGGGCATACCTTAATCTAGGTATTTTAAAAAAATTGAATGAACAACTAACAATAATAACAACTAAATCTAAATTACTTACTTGACCTTAAAGTTTTCACTAGGTTAAGTAATACCCTTTGTGTAAAACCCCTATATAGTTGATTCAATTATGCAAAATAATCCACATAAAATAAGTTTATTTTATATTTAGAGATTAATTCCTTGGTTATAATACAAGATCATGAATGCACAATAGATTTTTAAATTATTGATTTTTTTTGTTTGTTTTGATAGATGTGAACATTGGTCAAATGGATTGATGTAGGAGCATTTAGATCCATAGACAATCTTACATCCAAAAAAACTAATTTCTATGATAATTTTTAGTTCATCTTGACGTAGAAGGTTGTTTTCAGTCTTTTATTGACTTAGGCTTTATTTTTTGACATTTTTACCTAGTCACAGCTACACAGACTCAACCAAAACTATATATATATATATATATATATGAATATGATGGCTAGAGTCAAAACCACTTTGCAAAGACATTTATAACTTCATTTTTCTCAATCTAACAAGATTTTATGGCTAGAACATTTACTGATTGAGAGAAAGTCATTACTAGACATAGGGATAAAGATTCCAAGAAATGTGAAAAAACCAAAAATAAGGTGAGAAGTGAAGGAAAAGAGGCGCCTAACTGGAAAAAACACCCAATAATTTTTTACTTTGCTATAGCTGTAATTTTTTCTTCATAAATAAATTTTAATATTTTGAAGAATTTGTGTAGATTGCTATTTGGATTGATGGTTTGTTAAACCGCTTCATCATTGTTTTACATTATAATGGTATTAGACCAATTAGTTCATTGGGAGAAGTGTTAAGAAGATTGTGGTGCTATCCACCAACATAGATAAATTTAGGTACAATTTGTTTACAAATGTCCTCTACTATGAGAGAGTGGGTAGAAAGGGTTTTGAAGTACATCTTTAAAACTTTTGTTGGGTATAATATAGTTTTTTTGTAGGTAAGAGGAGACTTGTAATTACAAAGGGTTGAGAGGAATAAAAGGCCCCCCAAAAGAATAAATCCCAGATTGGAGGAGATGTTTCAATATATTTGGAATGATATGAAAAATGAATCAACAACTTTGGTTGCAAGTTTGAGAAGAAATATTGAATAAGAAGATGAACATACAAATGATGAAGAAGTTGTAAATGAAGGAGGAAAAATTGAACAACTAATGAATGTGAGAAGAATGGTTCCTAGAGATTTTGTTAGAATCAATGGAGGTCATAAGTTGGAGGTTCCAAATTTCTCAAGTAAATTAAATCTTGAGGAGCCAATAGATAGGATTAGTGAATTAGAAGAGTATTTTGAATTTAAAAGTGTTTTTAATTGACAATGGGTAAGATTGAAACAAACAAAAGTTATGTGACATGCTGCCTTTTGTGGAAAGAGTTGTAAAGAGAAAGAGTAGTAAATTGAGAAATGAGGATAACTTGGTGAGTTTAAATGGTTGCTATATTAAAGACCAAATTTATTCTCGGATATTATGAATTGGAATTGTTCAAAAAAATTCAAAATTTAAAACAAGACATGAGCTTAAAAGACTATATAGAAGAATTCTAAAAGATGGTAATTAGATTTTAGCATCATGAAATGGGTTAAGATTTAATATTAAAGATAATAACTCACCTAGAATGACATATTTTGGTTACATGAGGTATAGGAACACATTTTGTAAGGAAATGCATAGAAACGGGAATGCTTGTGTGTGTGACTAGGGATACAATTGTGACATTCCCTCCATTCATCATGAAATGTGAAGATAGGTAAGAAATTATTAACATTCTTGGGAAGACATTGGTGATGAAAGAAGAGAATGTTTAATATCTAAAGTCTTCACCAATTAATTAAGTTTTATCTACACTTGTGATGATGAGAAAATTCCAAGATTGGTTTCTTATTAGGAGTACCTGATTTGTACTAAAAGTATGCTACAATTCCATCTTGTTGAAAGGTTGTAATGAATGTAACACATAATTCTACCTTCATGGTATTAATGAGGACAAAACTCTAAAAATTCAATTGAGATAAAGCTTTTAGAGAGAGTTGTTTTTTTTTTAAATGCCAATAGAGTTTATAATATTCTTAAAGCACATGGTGTGTCACTTGCTTATTCCAAGGAGGCTAGAGATCTAGTTACTATTTATGATAAAGCAATTGGTGGAACCTTATCTATCCTTATGCAAGGTACAATTCATCCCGCATTAAGGGAACACTAGTACTTGCTTGTGTTAGTTATTGTTCATGGAAATTCTTCTAGTTAACAATATTACTTTGAAGCTATAAGATTTGAAGAATTTATTATGATAGAAGTAGAGTTTGGTAATGATATTGGTATAAGGAGTTCAAGATTATAAGTATAGATATGTTGGCTTGAAGCTTCAAAATTCTCTTTAATAGTCATAATAATAGCTTCCAATATTGTAATGCAAGAATGTTAGATATATTCAAGGAATGAAAGGATTCATGTTCTTAAGAAAAGTGCATGCTACAAGTTTCAAATTCATTAGGTTATGTAATGTCCCCAATTTTGCGAGCATCAGAGTTCTAGGGATTTAGCCTATTCCTAGCCCTCGTAGGCTGATATGTTTGGTTAGAGGGTCTCCTTTGGCGGTGATTAGAGGAATTTCTCCTTCAACGTCTTGTGTGGGTTCAAGCTTAGCCTTTAGTTGACTTAGTTTCACATACTTACTATTTATAGTAAGTCAGCTAGCAAGCAATTCTATTTATAGCAGGGCACCTAGAGTTCACATGTTGGTAATGTCGATTCCCAAATTCAGTTGAGTTGGTGAAATAAGGAGTTTTTCCTAAGTTATAACATTTAATTATTATTAAAAGTGACTTTAATAATAATTAATATTTTAATATTAGATTATAATATTATATTTGCACTTTAGGACTTGAGGGTCCATTCATCATTAAAAAGGGGGCCATTTTAATTAATTACTTGGGTGCCCACATATTTTAATATTCCAAAGTGCAAATATTATATTATTTTAAAATGATTTAAAAGGAAAATTGGAGGGGATTGGCCTTCTATCTTTTAATCCCACATTGGTGAGAAAAGTGTATGAGTTCCTCTAGGAAAAATATAAAAGAATCTTAAGGGGCTCATTTGGGGGGATTCATAATTGATTATTGGATATTTGTTTGATAATTTCTCATTGGCGTTTGGGGAAGGGAGCCCAAGGGTTTCTACCAATGTATCAGCTTTGGAGAACAAAAACTCTCTATTGTATCAACATTATGAGGTTGTGGAATATCAGCTAAAGGTGCTCACTATTGGCTTCATCCAGAAGTCAAGTTCGTGCTTCATTAGATTTATTACTTCAGATCTACAGGAGATTGTATTTTTGGGTATGCACTATTGTAAAAGTTTTCAATAGTAAATCAATAATATTATCAGTTTGTTGCAGTAGGGTTTTATAATTATTTCCCTTGTTTTATTTCTTGCCTGACAATCTGTGAGAAAATTAAAAAAATTCAAACCCTAGTTAATTAGCAACAAAATTAGAGTTTAGAGACAGGCATGTCTCCTACAATGGTATCAGAGCTAAAAATTCTGCCAGCCTGTGAGGTTTTTATGAGTTATATGGATGGATTTGCAGAAGTTTGAGGAAAAGATTGGAGGTATTGAATGAAGGGTTTAATTTCAGAAATATTATACCCTCAACTATTTTCAATACCTGAGCATAAGACAAAACCCTAGGTCAACATTTGTCTCTATTCGATATCATATCAGAGAAAGTTTAGGGACATTGATTCTGGAAATCATGGCCACATAAGACAAGTAATATTTGTCTCTTGGTTGGAAAGGTCATTTGGCAGTGCATTGATAATAGTTTGGATTAACAACTTTATTGGGCTGAGGAGAATCAAAGAGAAGAAAAAGGTAGCTGGATGACTTGGGTAGATTAGACAAATCATCTTTGCCAGATCAGCCGCTTGGATAAGACAAGCAAATATATGAAATCATGTTTTTCTTTTGGAGAATATTTTTCTGGGCGTAACATTTGAAGGGGCTCAATTTCATGTGGATGTTGTCTCTCCCTGAAGGAGCATCAATATTCTATTCAATGCTTAGACACATCACCAAAGGAAGATCACGATATCTGGAACTTCCCAAACCTTCTGCCATCTTTGATAAAGGAAATCATTTTATTTCTGCAATGAATTTTTTAAGGAAAGTTTTTCAGCATTCTTCAAGGCCTAATAAGACAAAATATATTGGCGCCATTAATATTCTTGAAGGAGTCACGATTTTTTTAAAAAGTCACTATAGAAAAAACAGAGAGGATAAAAACAAATATATATTTTCCACGGGCCTTGAAGAAAATAGTCGCTGGAATGTTTGGCATCGGGTTTGTTTCTAGTGGAAACAAAGAAAGAAAAAATAAGCTGAAAAAGAGACAAAACACAAAAGCTTTGTAGAAGGCGTCGATAGCTTGGAGAAGTGACGGCCTGAGTCTTTGGAGATACCCGGGTTGATAAAGACTAAGAGTCAAATAGTTGAAGAAGGACGTCATACTAAGCCAACGTGGAAGTCAATAGATTGGAAAAATATATATTACAAGAGGAGTATGAATTAAATGGTGCATTTGAAACTAGCAATTCAACAAGGGAGTTTGACATCTCTGATAAAGACAAAATTATATCAAATGTACTAAGGATGACTTTACTTGCTGGGAAGTCAATTAATTTGGGCACAACATTTAAATAAATTCAAGCCTATGAGGAGACAATTCTTCAAAGTTTTAGGTTCTTTATTCTTGATTTACATCTATTGTTTCATTTTTCATGGGAATTGAGACATTACTGGTGATTCAACACTCCATATTTGCAACCCTTCATGTAGCTGGGCTATATTAGGTTCATTGATATAGTTTCCATTGAGTCTTAGCATTCTATAATTTCTATGAAATAAATACTTGACCCTGTGTTCAACACTATGATTGAAGTATTTGCAATTTTTTTTAGAAACTGCATATTACGTTTACTGTCAGGAGTTGGCATTGTAAAACATCACCTAGGAAAAGTGTTCAGCTTGGAGTTCATTGACAGAATTGGCAGTTACATTAGTGCATTTAAAGTGTTTATATTATTGTCAGATTGCTGTGAGCATAATTTGGTTGAGCTGCAATATTACATACAAAGGGAATTGGAAGCTTGTCTATGAAGTGTTTGATAGAATGAATCACTGTTGTAACTGAGTGATCTATAATTAGTTTCAGTTATTACATGCACATCATCATCATTGAACAGAGAGAAAATATAATTAAAGACATTTACCAAAAGAAAAGAGTTAGTCAGCAAATTTTTTGACAAAATGTCCAAGGCACCAAATTAAAAAAATTACATTGTAACTAGTAAGGGAGAGTATAGTGAAGGCCTAAAATCAAGTTAGTTGGATTTGGGTTTTCAGTTTGGCAGCAAAAATGGGTTTCATGAAAACATTGTTCAACAATAAACAAGCATTGAAAGAGCTTGAACAATCACAATACAAGTTCAGTCGAGAGTTGCTATGTTTAGAGAAGACACTTTCGAAGTTTGGACGGCCTAAAGAATCAATTTCACTTCCTACCAACAAAGGTCCGACACCGCAAAACAAAAAGAATTGTTTTTATTGCAAAGGACCTTACGATGAAAACCATGATTTCCTTTTGAGACCTAAAGGCAAGGCGAATAGAATAATGTGGGCACCCCATGAGGATTCAGAACCTAAAAAATCTGACCAACAAAATAATTGTGAAAAAGTTGAGTCAAAACATGAGGTCTTTACAAGGGAATTAACCAGAAGTCTCTATGATGAGTTTGGTTTAAAATGTGATAAGTTAGAAAATCACAATCTTCAACCTACAGATGGACATGGGGTTGAAAATGAAATGGTGGTTGATAAGGAAATTTTACATCAAGAAATAGTATGGTGGAGCCACAAAATGATATTGACAACATTCCAAAGGATGTTATCAACATTGCTAACAGTTTTGATTTTCATTACAGTAGTGATAAAGCTTTCCAAAAACATAAGACAACCGTGATTTCACATGTGTAAAATACTTCTATTGAGTTGTCACATAAAGGTACTCAAGATTTGGGCACTAATGGTGCAATGTGTGATATGGGTTCATGTCATGATGAGTCCAATTTTTTAGATTAGATCTTAGAAAATAAGTTAAAAAGTTCATGTGTGGGCACAAGATCCCAGGATCATGAGTTGGAAGGTAATACAGTTACATTGGGAGTGGAAGTATGTGAAGATAGTGTCATATCAACAACTTCTACCTTATTAATTAAGCCATCCATTGAGGTACATAGCAACAGTACCTTGGTTATTGATGTGTGCACTAATGACAACACACATGATGCTACAAATCATGAGGTGAGTGATGAGGATTCAACCTCTTACTATAGTTGCGGATTTGGGTGGAAATGATGAGTCACATCATCATCTGGTAGGGCAGTTGAAGGTTAGTGATGAAATGATTGTTACAGCTTTGGAGCATTTTGATGTTGCTCGATAGATGTTGATGACCTATGGTTGGAGTGCTCCTATGTCAAATGAGAATGGTGATAGTAGCCTCTCCCTAGTAGAGTTCCATACACTATGAGAAGCTATTGGATTAATGAAACATCATTATTTGCAGTTACTTGCTGATAGGGACTTTCTTCTCGAGTGGGATTGTATTTGTTATGATGCATTGAAGGGAAATGAAGAAAGGGTTGAAGAGCTCACTCATGAGCTTGAGGTGACTATGGAATCATTGCAGAGTGCCTAGTTGGCCCTTCAAGAGTCACAGTTACAAATTGAGAAGCTTACCATGGCGTTGAGTTTAGCACAGTCTTCACCATCTTTTGATATAGTTCAGTTTTCCATGGCAACAGTTGGTGGGGAGCATACACCCATGGTTCATAGCTGTGAGTAGGTTGTGGATGTGGTTACATAAATCATAGATATTGGTGTAGTTAATTCAGATGGGATGAGTGTTTTGGTTGAGAGCTCTTGCGATGAGATAGTCAATTTTTTTGAGAGTTGTGTGACAGATCACGTCACTACTCCATCGTCGTCACATGAGATATGTGGGGCATCATCGAGTATGGAGATTTTTACTTATGTTGATTTGTTACCCTCACCTAGAAGCAATTTAGTCACTTCATTCCATGCAGCTGATTTGCTTCCCCAGGACTATGATGGTTAGCCATTGATAGAGGTGGGAGCATTTTATCTTGATTGCATAGTGAGGAGTGTTCATCACTTCTCATTTGGTCCACATACGGAGGATTTGATGATGCATCGGTGTGGATTGGCTCTAGAGTTATACCATCCATTGTTGGATGGGTATTCACCATCTTCAGAAGATGGGATTAGTGGCTGCAAGCGCCTGACTTAGCTATTTGTGAGGGATTACTTACAGGGACAACTATTAGTTACACATCATGTTGATATGTATCCAACAGGGTTTGCTACTTCTATGTCACAAAGTTTTCTTATGGGTACATGGTTATAGGATGACTATGGTATCAGTTGGCATGATGGCTTGGTTAGTTATCACATCCATGAGGGTTTAGCATAGGACAGGGAGAGATTCAATGTAGCAGATGCTTCTAGATGTTCTTATCTCCGCATGACAGATGGATGTGAATTTAGATTGTATTGGGATCCAGGTGGCGACAACTTTGGCACTGAGCATTCGATGGGTCCCATTGGGTTACTTCACCACTCACAACATGGTGAAGTTGGAGGCAGTAGAGTGCATCAAAAGTCTAAGGATGTTATACATGACAGACTTTCATTTTGGGTTTGGGATCTAGGGATAGCTTGCGTAGTTGTGTTTTTGTTGATGGTATAAGAGATAGTAAGAGATGTGTGGGACACTTCATAGTTCTTCTTTTGTGCCTTCTGAGGAGTTGGGTTTCTTTTCAATAGAGATTGCTTGAGGACAAGCAATTTCAGGGAGGGCGGACTATAATGTCCCCAATTTTGTGAGCATAAGAGTTCCGGATATTTAGCCTATTCCTAGCCCTCATAGGCTAATATGTTTGGTTAGAAGGTCTCTTTTGGTAGTGATTAGAGGAATTTATCCTTTAGCCTCTTGTGTGAGTTCAAGTTTAGCCTTCAATTGACTCAGTTTCACATACTATTTATAGTAAGTCAGCCGGCAAGCAATTCTATTTATAGCAGGGCACCTAGAGTTCACATGTTGGCAGTGTCAATTACTAAATTTAGTTGAGTTGGTGAAATAAGGAGTTTTTCCTAACTTATAACATTTAATTTTTATTAAAGGCGACTTTAATAATAATTAATATTTTAATATTATATTATAATATATTATATTTGCACTTTAGGACTTGAGGGTCCATTCATCATTAAAAAGGGGGCCATTTTAATTAATTTCTTGGGTGCCAATTTCAAGGACATATTTTAATATTCCAAAGTGAAAATATTATATTATTTTAAAATGATTTAAAAGGAAAATTGGAGGGGATTGGCCTATTATCTTTTAATCCCACATTGGTGAGAAAAGTGTACGAGTTCCTGCAGGAAAAATATAAAAGAATCTTAAGGGGCTCATTTGGGGGGATTCAAAATTGATTATTGGATATTTGTTTGATAATTTCTCATTGGCATTTGGGGAAGGGAGCCCAAGGGTTTCTTCCAGTGTATCGGCTTTGGAGAACAAAAACTCTCCATTGTATCAAGATTATGAGGTTGTGGAGTATTAGCTAAAGGTGCTCACTGTTGGCTTCATCTAGAAGTCAAGTTCGTGCTTCATCAGATTTATTGCTTCAGATCTATAGGAGATTGTATTTTTGGGTATGTGCTATTGTAAAATTTTTCAATAGTAAATCAATAATATTATCAGTTTGTTGCTGTAGGGTTTTATAATTATTTCATGTGTTTTATTTCCTTCCCGACAATCTGTGAGAAAATTAAAAAAATTTCAAACCCTAGTTAATTAGCAACAAAATCAAAGTTTAGAGATAGGCAGGTCTCCTACAGGTTAAAAGGAGATCAATATCAAAGCCCCATTGGTTAGTCATGGAAACATTATCAAAGGTAAGTTTTTCAGAGTTTGAAGTTTTAATGTCTTGCTTGACATGTATAAACAAGTTCAAACATGGAGGAAAACCTTTCTCATTTAGTATTTGAAAAATTCTCCAAAAATTAGCACCTACAACCAATGCATGAGAATTGTTCAATAGTCTTATTGGGTAGTTGACCCTCTCAAACATAGTAAAATTGCTAATCCAATAGTAATTTTCGTAGTTTCTTATTCTATCGTTTGGGTAAGTCACACTAATTTTTATGAAATATCATGAGGGTAATTTTATTTACTAATAGGAGTGAAATTAGAATCTTGACCAATATTATTATGCCATAAGAAATATTTTAATTGGTTTGAATATTTAAAATAGAGTGCTTGAATTATGGATTTACATATGATAGATTTTATTACAAGTTATGATAGTAAGAAAGAAGCTCGCATAAAGGGAATATTGAAAGCTCCTAAAATAGGGCCCATTATAAGGTTAGACATGATACCATGCCAAATGGATGGTGTGAAGGAAGGTGTACAAAATCAAATATGTTTGGAAGATCAATGGATAGTGCATCTAGGAGGATTCTAATATGGAGTAGTTAGTGAAGACCTCTAAAATCACCCATGCCATTGGATGGATGTTAAATGGAAAAATGGGTTTTGGGTTACAAATTCACTACACGAGTCAAAATAGTGTTTGTCAAATCATGAAATAAAATTGGGGCTCATGTAAATAAGGGTCTCCTAGGCAAGGGATGTCTTAAAAAATGATTATCATGACATTGGTCACTCCTTCAAAAGATTGAATACTTAACCAAAAATTAGTGAAGGGATTGTGAATGACATTGAGATTCCAGAGGTTGATGAAAAATATTTTCAATATCATGACACCCATGACTCATAATTTGAGCTATTTGGATAATTAGAGGTGATCTAGAAACTTTAGCAAAAAGGAATATTAGAGACCTGGGATGGATTTAAATTCCAAAGAAAATTATTTAGATGAATTAAGGAATCCATCTAATTTAGCATGGTTTAATTAAAGGGAATGGTTAGAAAAATCCTCTACAAGTTGATACAAAGTTTGAAACAATTTCCTAACTCTATGGAGGCTATGGAAGACATGAGAAATGTTCTATATGGACCAATATAGTTTTAATTCTTATATATGCAATGGTATATACAAGATTAGACATTGCCCAAGCAGTGGGAGTTATAAGTAGGTTCATGGCTAAGCCAAGTAAGAAACATTGGACACAAGTAAAGAGAATATTTAGATTTAATTGAGATGAACTCTAGAGTAAATTTTTTCTTATCATGGTGGAGTTTATTTTTAAATTGGATAAACAATATTGATTGTATATTTGTTGAAAATCATGACAAAACTACTACAATATTAAATTTCACAAAGTGATGCATTTATGAAATTATGCTTATCAAAGATTACCCACAAAGATTATAATGTGATTTAGCAGCATTCAATAATAAAGTAAAATCATCAAATACCACAAGTGACTCATAATTTGCATGGAGAAACAAGTTTGGGAACAATCCACACCCAAATAGATCCAAAGCTTTTATTAAACTTCAAATGAGTGTAAAAAAATTCAGATTCTCTCTTATAATTTTGAAAAAAAATTGTTACTCTAACAAATCACAAAACAACTTATGAAACTACTAGCCAAAGTCACTAGTTTATAGATGAGTTGGATGTGAGGACACCACTATGGTATCTATATGCACCAAGAGGCGATAAAACCACCTACAAAAAGCATATGCTCACCTCCTCATGTGAAACCTATAAAAATAAAAAATAAATAATTAAATGATAACATTGCATTCACATGTGGGACCAACCCACAACCAATAAAATTTTGTCAATATCGAGTTCTCTATTACTGCTCAACAACTTTGACAACTAAAAATCCAAAGATACAAACCTTGGAACCCCACTAAAGGTAACATACAAATGACATATACCAACATGCACAAACATGCAAGTCCAAGTAGTCCCCACCTCGAAAGTGGACCTTAGAAGGAATATTCTACCAATGTGTCCTGTAATTACCATCACCAAAAATGTGTCCACCTCTATGAATGCAATTACAATTTATCATAGGAAAATAAATATATATTTTTTTATCTCACATGTCCTAGTACACATTCAAAGGATCTTAGAGATACATGGAAATTACATAGGATGAATTAGGATTGTTTAAAGTTCTATTGAGGGCTTATATTCTATTAGTGATATGGTTTGAATCATAAATCTTTTGAAAGAAAGCTCACAATTACATAATTATAGGTTTTCCATTGTAAGTGTTCGTGACGGTGCAATTGCATTTGTGGAATTATTATAATACATGTAGTGATAGCTAAGGGTATGTTAATGTTCTAGAAGATTTCTAGTGCTATTGCAAGGAGATGGATTATAAATTTTATTTATTTGTTTTAGGTATCCATGGAAGTGTTTAATTATAGTGTAGGAAGAAAACTACATGGCTTAGGTAGAGGAAATCAATTCCCTTTGACCAAGTGTGAATGGTAGCATATTATTATGTATTGTTGTTAGTAATGTGGAGGTCATTTTACATGTAATGTGTAGCATGTTGATGTCATGATATATTTATGAGATTATTATGTGAATATTGGTATTCTATGTGGTAGTCAAACAATTAAGATTCCTTATTGGATGCTTCGATAGTTATAATTATTTGCACATATAGATATACTTATGTTACATTGGGCTTGAAAAATATGGTGAGGATTGATGTAAATTAAATATGATTATAGAAGAATAGTATGCTTTAAGCCAATGGATTGAGACTCTATACAGATTTTTGTGTTAGATCCTTTAATTTTGAATAATATAAATGTGGTAGTCCTTTGGTGGTATAATTTTTTTATGAGGGCTATGAAATGTCTCATTTTTATTTTTATTTTTTTAATTTCATCTTCTTCCTTTAATGTTGCTAAATATATTGTAAGAAATTTATAACTATTTTTATCACATAATCAAAGTAGTTCCTCTATTATAGTCTACTAGTCAAGTATAAAAAGAACCCAAATCTAAATAGGGTTAACATGCAAACACAACCAAAAAGCCTACCATACATTTTTTGAACTACATTATTTTGTTAGATATGTATACAAAATTTGGAAGCATAGGAGTGTACAAAATCTTTAATATGCCTAAAAATAATAATTGCTAGATAATATTGATATTGGGTGCCCTTTTACTCTTCCATACTTAATTGCATCTTTTCCAAGGCATTCAAAACTATACCTATTATAATATTCATTATTTTGGTATTTGGTAGAAATTTTATAACCCATAACTCTTGAGTTGATTTAAAATTCTTTACTTTAGATTTTAGATCTAATTTTTAAACTTAGATAAATTTGACGATTTTAAAACCTAATCAATCTTATAATAACCTTGGTTTTAATCCTAGTTAATTTAGAGACCTTGATTATAAATTTTGACCATATTTTTGTTGCAAGTTGTGTGCCCTTTGCCTCCTTGTGTTGTGTAGTGCAATGCTCGGGTTTGTGACATGACTTAATCGCTACTTGTGGATTCATTAACTCTGGCAATTGTATCGAGAATCAATACGTCGATATTTTGGTGCGACGACAACCATCTTTGTAAAAATTGGCATTAGAGCTTGGGCCATGGGTTTGAACCCCTCGCTTGCGCTATGGGGATTATTGTAAGGTGTGCACCCTTGGAATATTTGTGCAATGTAATACAGTGTTCAGGTTCATGACATGGCTTAACGACCAACCGTGGATTCATTAATTCTAGTGGTTGTATTAGGCATTAACAAGTTGATCTTTTGGTGCAGCAACAATCGTCTTTGCAACAATTGTAACCCTCTAAAAATCTTGACAACATGGATAAAACCAACAAACTTAAACCTAATAAAATTTCACCATGTATATCTATGAGCCTAACATATAATATTTTTCCCACTTAATATTGATGCTAGTTTAATTTAAAAATATTATGTGATAAACATGATGTAGATAAATCTACCAAAAAAATATTTTTTAAAATAGCTTTAGCCATTATCTTTAGTAGATCAATCATGCATTTTTTATTGTAAATCCTAATCTAAGTTACATCCTTAACCAAAGTTTTAGCTAGTTGAGAGAAGGTGACACAAAAGGATCTAGTGCCTAATTCTACAGAAGAAGGAGAATATCTCCATGTGCAATATGAAAGTGAAAATTCCTTACTTTCCTTTGCTAAGAAGTATTGGGAGGTAGCTAAGAGAGATTGGGAGGCACACATTGCCAAACAAAAGGTGTATTGCAAGGGTATTTTACCCTTTGCTAGTTGAAGGTGTACATTTCTATTTTGTATATACAGTTTTTTTATTTCAATGTCTATATGTGGAAGTAGTTGATGGTGTTGTGGTACTTTTTTGGTCATTTTTGAGAAAATACCATTGTTAGGGGGAGCCAATTTCATGCAAATATTTCCTAAACAAAGATTGCAAGAAAAGTATGTTGAGTATAAAAGAGAAGTATCTAAAGGGGGATACACTCTCATTTATATATATAAGTTAGGGAGAGTGATATAGTGATCCCTTTTCCCTTGATGCCAAAGGGGGAGTAGTTTGAGCAATTTTGGAGAGTGAGAGTGCATTGCCGTCAATGAAAAAGGGGAAGATTGCTAGCAACATGAGCATGGTGGTACATGGATGGTTTATGGTGTTGTCATTGATGTCAAACCATTGTATAAATGTAGAAGTGTTGGTTTAGAGAAGAAAAAATGGGGTGGATAATTGGCTATGTCTTAGAGTATAATTTTAGTGTCACAATGAACCAGTTTTGTGGTCTACATTGCTATGCTATGCAATATCTTGTCATATAGTTTTGAGGTGTTGATGATGTGTATTGAAGATGTTTAGATCCAAAGTTTCAAGGTTGTATGTCTTTCATAGTTGAAGATAATATTGATAGAGTATTGAGTTTTGTAATGACAATGTTATTGGGATAGAGTGCATGTTGGAATGCTTCACATTCCATAGAAGATGAATATTATGCTATGTACTTTTGAAGAAGTGCTTACAAATTTTAGAAGTATGTGTGCTCCAAGTGGCAAGGGTTTTGGTGGTCCACGTGTTAAGTTGTGAATGAAAATTTGATTCATTCAGTTATTACTTCACCAATTTTTCTATGTGGTGTTGACCTAAGGATTTTTGGGTCATGCAAAGTTGAAGTATGTAAGGAGCAAATTTATGGGAGTGATTATAGGTCATGCTAATTGATTTTGGAGGTGTACATATTTTGGTTTATTTTGTGAAGTGTGTGGAATGGACTTTTGATTTGATAGGTTTGTTTTGGTTACAATATATATGCAAGGTTGATTCATTATGTGAAGAATGTGTATGTGTGTGCAAAATTTGGTGTAGTGTTGTGTGACTTTTTCCCCAAAATAAAAGAAAATTATGAAATAACCCTTTAGAATTAAAAGGGAGATAGAAAAGTAAAGGATATTATGATCCTTTATGGTTAAAATAAAGATTAATAAAGAACATTTGTAAAAAATTTTAAAAGGAGGAAGAATGATTATTTATTTAACTAATTATTAAAAGACAACCTTTGTGAAAAGGTGCAATGGTATGGAAACCACCAGTTAAGGCTTATATAAGCATTTATGTGAGACAGTAAGGGACACAAATAAAAGAGGAAATAATCAAGTACAAAACAAAGCAGGAGAGCATAGAAGAAATTGGTGGAAAGATTGCTGAGAGTGAGATTTTGGGTTAGTAGGCTATGGGCATTGGAGAAGGGGGCACATAGAGTGTGTCCAATAAAGACAAATTAATGATTATTGTGTGCATAATCTAGTGTAATTGAATGCAATTATTGATTTATTCATTATATTCATTTTTATTTTAAAATTGTTTAATTTGGGAATTAAATGTTATATTAAATTTTTGCATAAAGAATTATTGAGAATTAGTCATTGGTATTAGAGTGAGGATATGATAACAATCATTCAATTTTAATTTTATCTTGCATGTAATATTATTTATTCTATTTTTTGTTACTCTGGAATTCATTCCTGTTGTGCTACACATTTATCTGCTGCACATTTATTGATTTACACATTAAAATACAAAAAATATATAAAAATAAAAAATTGGGATTTTTATAAATTATTTTCTTGAGGAAAGTGTTCTACATTTTAAGAAATATTTCCTAACAAAGAACTTGAAAAATATAATAATAAATTTTATCAACAAAGAATTGCATACTTATAAAATACATAAAATAAAATAATAAATAAATTGTTTCTCTAACTGTCACGGTAAAACATTATTCACTTCATATTTTATGGTTGAGTCACATAGGTAAAATAATTTAATTAGTAACTTCTCAGATATTTTTTTTTCTCTTTTGAAAGTTTCTGGTATCTCAAACATTCACTCAAATAAATTTTAGAACCTCTCTGTCATTGCCTACCTTCTACAAGTTTTTTGATTAATGGACATTTTATGGCCTCCCTTCTCGGTACCTTTAATCTCCCTTCAAACGCATCTCTCACAGATGCAAATTAAATAAAACACAACATAAGGTGATCCGGCCATGGACAGATTTCCCAAAATTTTCATTAAATCATGGCGAGTGACTTACCTCAAGATTCTGAACAGACTGTCACGATGTCGATGAGAAGAAATGGGCTCCGTTTATAGTTTGTTGCTTCTCCATTCTACGTACGTGTCCACTAGAACACTTGGGTACAGGAAAATGACGGCCAACCCTATCTCTCATATAATTTTTTTTTATTTTTTTAAAATTTTTTTTTCGTTCATTTAAATAAAAATTTAACTATCAAAAAATTTAAATATCAATTTCAAACCTATTCAATATAAAATTAAAAATAGTTTAATCTTTATTCAACTTATTATCTAAAATTTCAACATGCTCACCAAAATACAGATGTTGTATTATCTTGAAAAAAATCAAAGCTCGCAAATCACCTGCATAAAATAAATGTTAATGATTTTTTTTATAGTTTAATCCTTAAATTCATCTAACTAAAACAAAAATTATTTGTAAAAGCCAAATAAACACAAATGTTGTATTATCTTGAAAAAAATTAAAAATCAAATCACTTGTAAACTAAATGCTTAAAATAAATGCTGTTAAAAAAAGTGAAAATTTGTGTTATGTTATTCATATGGATATCCTATATATATTAAAAAAATATATAAAATTATAAAATATTGATAATTATAAATAATGTAAAAATCTTAAATTTATTGTTAAAAATACTTAAAAAATTAAAAAGAACTATATTTAATCTTAAAAAGATTCTATTTTGAATAGATTTTGAATTCATAAATATATTTATAATAAATAATATATATTAGTATAAAGTGAAATTAAAAATAATTATTCAAATTCTAAACTAATTTATATTTTTATCATAAACATTATAATTTTATATATATATATATATATATATATATATATATATATATATATATATATATATATATATATATATATATATATGCATATGCTACAATAAATTTTTACGGTTTAATAATAATTTTAAGTGTCATATTTATGGTTATATAAAAATATAACAAGTCAAATAATACGGTCTAATAAATTCTTAGATTGTAATATACAGTCCAAAATGCAAAAATTCTAGACTTGCTTGGGTATGACCGTGTCCAAAGTCTCTTTGCACAGTTAAGAAAGAAATTGCATTGGTCAAGGTATTTGGCTTTGTTGAAAGAGGTGCAGAATATGCAAAATAAATACTAACTAAATTTAGCCTATGAAACTGATAGTCAAAGTAGTGGAGAAATTAGTAGATTTCTCCAACACACCCCCCTAATTTCTACCACGAATGCTATGACATTCTCCAAATTCTTTTATTCTTCCTTTGCCATTGACTATTGTCATTCTTTCTCTTCTTTGTCTTGAGGTTGCAACCAAGACTTCAAACTTCTCAAATCCTTTCTTTGCCATCTCGATAATCTTCATGCCTGACAATGCATTTTTTTTCAAACTGTCTTCAAGATCTACTAATCTCCAACTCACACTCGCTGTTGTGGCGGTCTTTCAGTTTCTTCAAAACTTCAAATTGGAAATCCTCTTCTCTGTAGACTTTCAATTTCTTCAAATCTTCAAAACTTCAAACTAGAAATCCTCTTTCTGCAGACTCCATCTTCCTTGATGTCTTACTAGACCAATACTCATAAGATTATGTTTTAAACCAGGCATAAAATAAACATTAGAAATAAATTTGCTTTCACCATTCTTTGTCAAAAATTTTATTACCCCTTTTCCATTTACATATAGTATAGTATCATTCCCCAATTTCACTTCAAATTTAATAGAATTATCAAGACTAACAAACAATTCCTTATTCCCTGTCATATGATTGTTGCACCCACTATCTAGAAACCAAATATCCTTAGCACTTTCTTGAGCAACATGGAAAGTGATAAATAAACCTCCAGAATTAGATTCATCTGTGTAATTAGCATTATTTTTATTCATATCCCCTTTTTTCTTTCTACACTCATATTCATAATGCCCATATTTTTTTGCAATAAAAGCATTGAAAATTAGATTTATCAAACCTTTGTGATTGTTGTTGAAAATGATTGTTACCACGTCCTCTATTGTTAATGTGTTGATTTGCTTGTTTATTCCTTTCTCCTTGATTACTCTTGTCACCTTAGTTTGAATAACTCCTTCCACCTCTATTATAACCTCTTCCTCCAAAACATGACCTTCCTCTTCCTTTGCCAGATGATTCCTGAGACTTGAAAGCATTCGCAAAAGAAGTATTGTTATTTTTATTCATTCTAGATTCATGTGATAACAAAGATCCCATCAATTCACCTACTGATAACTATTCCAAATCTTTAGATTCTTCAATTGCTACAACTACTACATCAAATTCGCTAGGAAAACTCATGAGAACTTTTTCTACAATTTTCTGATCTAACATAGCTTCTCCATTATATCTATTTTGATTCACAACATTTGTAACTTGTTTCATAAAATGATCTACAAACTCTGAATCAATCATTTGTAAATTTTCAAAATTTCTCCTAAGAGATTGCAGTTTAGATACTTTCACCTTATTAGTACCTTGATAGGCTATCTACAAGATCTCCCAAGAATTCTTAGACCTAGTTGCTTCTAAAAGCCTTGGAAAAATAAACTCATCAATTGATTGTTGGATTAAGAATAGAGCTTTTGCATCATTCTCCCTTTTTGTTTCAAGTTCTTCTCTTTGATTTCTGGTTAATGCCTAATATGCCGCTTGATCCTGCAGTTCTACAAAACCATTTTCTACAAAATTCCAAATACCTTGTGAACAAAAAAATGTTTTCATCTTAATAGCCCAATACTCATAATTCTTACCAGTAAAGACTAGAGGCTGCAAAAAATTGTTACTTGATGCCATGTTTTTCTTAAGTAGTGATTTATCTCCCTTCTCTTTATTTGCTAACAACTTCATTCCCTCTTGGCTCTGATACCAATTTGAAAGAGGTGCAAAATATGCAAAATAAATACTAACTAAATTTATCCTATGAAACTGATCAACAAAGTAGTGGAGAAATTAGTAGATTCCTCCAATATTTGTATCTTCCTATTGTTCTATGTTTTTGCCACCTATTACATTTCCTTACAAAATTTATAGTCCTACACTAATATATTACATCCCATGGGATAATATTCCTTTTGAGATATTTTGTCAAAATGTTTCCAAGGGATTTGTATAATATGACCTTGATTTTTGTTGGAAAAAAGGGTCTCAACTTTTGAATTTTTCATAGGAATTAATTTTTCCATAATATTAAATATTTCTAATTTTCTCACTTTGTTTTGTGAGTTACAACTTGCAATTTCTATTGGGATGAGGAGTCAAGTTGGAAATTTGATTTTATAAGTGGAGTTGTGCATAAAATATTTTTCTATTTCTATGTTGAGCTTACATGGAATGTGAGTTTTTGAGGTGCAACTATTTTGGAAAGTACAAATTTTGTAGATTCATATGTGGTGACAATTGGAAACTCACCATTGTGTATCTGCAATGTTCTTGGTGTTTTCCATGTTGCATGTTTAGCCTTTGGAAATTGTTTTATAAATGTTTAATTTATGTATTGTAAGGTCTTATAAATTGAACACTTGTATTTTGAAGATGTATGTTGTTTTTTTGAAGTACCATTATGCTACCAAAATTACTCTAGAAATGTGAAGAACTGTGAAGACTCCTACAAGAGCATAGCTCTATAATTATATTGTAACTTGTTATTGTTGTTGAATAATATAAATGAAATGTGTTTTGGAGTGTGGATTTTTTCTTTTGGAAGGGTTTTTCCCACGCAAAATTTTGTGTTATGAGTTCATTGTTTATTTGTTTATGATATGTATGTGCATCTAAGTTTTTAATAGTGTAAGGTGTTTAAGAATTTTTTTCAACTCTCTCTTGTTTAGATTAGTGTAAGAAGTTTCTTTTGCTTGCCCAAATTCCTTTTAGTTGGTATCAGAGCTTGGCTAGCTTTGATTTTGTTGTTGGGTTTGAAGGGTTTTTTGAGGTGATCTTTGTTTTAGTGGGAGTTTTGTAGAAGGGTATTTTATGACCTTGTTATAGGAAAGAGATGATAAGAACATCTAGTAGAATCGAAATGGAGAAGTTTAATGGTGGAAACTTTGATTGTTGGAGTTGTGGAAAATTTAGCCATTTTAGAAAAGAGTGCAAGGAAGAGAAAAATAAAAATGACAAAAAGAGTTTCTTAGATTCCAACTTTGATAAATCCTCTCAAAATTGTAGATGAATTTGTTGTAGCTTTATCAAAAGATGTGTGGTTGATACACTCGGTTGCTTCCTTTGACATGACCTCTCACAAAGGTTGGTTTTTGAAGTACATGAAGAATATGATGGTGGAAAGGTGTATCTAGGTGATGACTCTCACCTGAAGATCATTGATCATGAATGAGTAAAAAATAGATGAACCTTGATGGAAGAGTAAAGAGGATTGATGGGGTCTTGCATATCTCAAGTTTGGCAAGAAACCTGCTTTCTATGAGTAAATTGAATGATGCGGGAGTACAAGTTGTTTTCTCAAGTGGAGAATGCAAGATGATGAGAGGAGCTATGGTGTTAGCTAAGGGTGTTTGGTTTGGAACCTTATTCAAGTTGGATGCATGCACAGTTTAGTGCAATAGTTTCTTTGAAAAACCTAAGAAGAAATCTCTAGAGTCTTCATCCTCACCATCAAATTATGTAGAGAAATTTGTAGTAGCTACAACTAATGGTCGTGCATTTTGGATACTTAAGGGTGTTTATTCCTTGGAAATGAAGCTTCCCACAAAGAAGACAATGTTGTGGCACCAATGAATTGGTCAGATTGGTGAGAAGGGTCTTAGAGCCCTGAAATCTAAGAGCCTTGTTGAAGGCCTTGATGATTGTAATCTCGAGTTTGACTTTTACGAACATTGTGTTTATGGTAAACAAAAATATGTTACTTTTCATTCTAGTTCTTGCAAGTCTTCTAGGGTTTTGGACTATGTTCATGCAAATGTGTTTGGTCTTGTGTATGAACATCCTTCATTGTCAAAATTTGTATTTTTTTTCATAGATGATTACAGTAGAAGGAAATTCGTTTATTTTCTTAGAAGAACAGTTGAAGTCTTTAGTTGATTTAAGGAGTTTAAAGCCTTGGCATAAAATCAGACTAGTAAAAATATTAAATATTTGAGGACTGACAATGGTGGTGATTTTTTTTCAACATAGTTCAATTTTTTTTGTAAAGAGCACGAGATTGAGAGACATAAGACAAATATATAAACCCCACATCAAGATGGAGTTGAAGAGAGGATGGACAAGATGTTGATGGAAAGGGCTAGGAGTATGCTGAGTGGTCCTCGCCTTGAGAAAAAGTTCTTGGCTAAAGCAATAACCAATGCATGTTATTTAATCAATAGATCTCCTACATCAACTCTTGTTGATAAGACACCCATAGAAACATGGTCTAGTAAAAATCCTTCAATGAGACATCTCAGAGTATTTGGTTGTCAAGCTTATGCTCATGTTTCAATTGAGAAGAGGTTTAAGCTAGAGAAAAAAGTAGTTAGATGTATCTTTATCAACTACGGTGTTGGTGTGAAGGGGTACAAGATTTGGGATCTAGTGGCCCAAAAGGTTCTCTATAGTAGAAATGTGATTTTTCAAGAGATGAAACCTTCTAGCTGTAGTTAGAGAAAGAGGAGAAACAAAAGGAGGTAGTTCAAGTTCCACTTACTCCAATGAAAGAAGAAGTATGTACTATTGAACTTGGTGATGAGGAGAATTTGAGAAGCTCTGAAAGTTAAAAAGAAGAAGAAGAACCTCAACCTCAACAATCTAGGAGGTCTACCAAAGATAGGTGGCAACTTGATATTGGATATTCACCTGAAAGATTTGGTTATTTGTTGTTGGATTCCAGTTGCATTTTTTGTGTGATTTCTAACATTGACGAGCCTAGGACTTTTAGAGAGGCTGGATAGGTATGAGTGATGTAGATTCCTAGATGAAAGCCATGGATGAAGAAATGGTTTCATTGTAGAAAAATGATACATGGGATCTGGTACCTTTTCTTGAAGGACAAAAACCTGTTGGATGTAAATAGGTGTTCAAGAGAAAATTTTGTCCAATCGATAGTGTTGAGAAGGATAATACATGGTTGGTTTCTAAGCGATATTCTCAAGTGGAGGGAATTGACTATGGTGAGATTTTCTCTCCTGTTGTGAAGCTGACATCTATCTGGTTCTTGTTATCACTTGCAACATCATATGATTTAGAAGTGGAATAGATGGATGTGAAGATAACATTCTTTCATGGTGACTTGGAGGAAGAGATTTATATGTCATATTCAGAACATTTCATGGTTAAAGGTAAAGAAAATTTGGTTTGCAAGTTGAAAAATTCTTTGTATGGTCTTAAGTAGTCTCCTAGAATGTGGTACCAAAAGTTTGATACCTACGTGTTGTCATTGGAGATTTTTTTTTTTGAGATATAAATATGACCATTGTGATTATTACAAATCTGATAATGGTCACATTCTCATAATTTTATTGTACGTAGATGATATGTTATTTTTTGGGAATGGTAAAAGTTTAATTTTAGATTTGAAGTCTCAATTGTCAACACAATTTGAGATGAAGGATCTAGGTGCAACAAGGTATATTTGGGTATGGAGATCAAAAGAGACAAAGCTAATAGAAAGCTTTGGTTAAGCAAGAGCAAGTATGTGAATACTATGTTGGATAGGTTCAACATGACAACTTGCAGATAATTAGTTTTTCCTATAATGTAGGGGATAAAGATTTTTGTGGAGGATTGTCCAAAATCTCCTACTAAGATGGAGGACAGTACTAGAGTACCATATGTGAGTGTTGTTGGTAGTCTTATGTATGCTATGGTTTGTACAAGGCCAAACATGGCCCAAGTAGTGGGAGTCCTTAGTTGGTTTGCATGGCTAATCCTGGATGGATACAATAGGATGCAGTGAAGAGAGTGTTCAAATATTTAAGGGATACATTTGAGTATTCCTTATGATTTCATGGCTATCCTACTAGACCTCAACACTCCACGAGTGCTTGTGGATATGTGGATTCAAATTAGGCAGGTGACACTAATAATAGAAGATCTACCAGTGGCTATGTGTTCATGATGCATGGTGATGTAATTAATTTGATGAGTAAGTGGAAAGTTGTAGTCACTTTGTCCATGAAAAAATCATACTACATGGAAGCTACTCATTCTTGTAAGGAATCCATTTGGCTTAATCGTTTATGTTCTAATATAGGTTTTGATGTAGGGGAGATTACTATCTATTGTGATAGTCAGAGTGCCATTTGCTTGGCAAAGAATCCTACTTTCCATGTCAGAACAAAGCACATTGATATTCAATTTCATTTTGTTCGTGATATGGTGGAAGATAGAAAGGTGAAGTTGGAGAAAGGTGACACCTTGATGAATGTTGTAGATGCACTGACAAAGCTAGTAAGCACAAAAAAATTTAGATGGTGTTCAGAGTCTATGGGCCTCATCACCTCTAGCAATTAAATCTTGTTATTTCATTGGATCTTCAAAGGTGTTCAACAAGTGGGAGAATGTTGGAAAAATAAGGTGTCTCAACCTTTTATTTTTGAACCATAAGAATTGATTTTTCCATAATATTAAATATTGCTAATTTTCTCACTTTGTTTTGTGAGTTACAACTTGCAATTTCTATTCGGATGAGGAGTCAAGCTAGAAAGTCGATTTTATAGGTGGATTTGTGCATAATTTTTTTTTCTATTTCCATGTTAAGTTTACATGGAATGTGAGTTTCTGAGGTGTAGTTATTTTGGAAAGTGCAGATTTTGCGAATTGGCTTGTGGTGACAATTGGAAACTTACTATTATGCACCTATAGTATTTTTGTTCTTTCCATGTTGCACGTTCAACCTTTAGTAGTTGTTTTAGAAATGTCTAATTTATGCATTGTAAGCTCTTATATATTGAGCACTTGTATTTTGGAGTTGTATGTTGCTGTTTTGTTGAAGTATCGCTATGCTATCAAAATTACTCTAGAATCATGAAGAAGTGTGAAGAATCCTACAAAAGCATAGCTCTGCAATTATATTGTAACTTGTTATTGTTGCTGAAAAATATAATCGGGCTATGTTTTGGAGTGTGTGGTTTTTCTCTCAAAAGGATTTTCCCCACATAAAATTTCGTGTTATGATTTCATTGTTTATCTATTTATGATATGTATGTGAATCTAAATATGTAACAGCTAAAGGTGTTCAAGAAATTGTTGCAAGTCTCTCCTACTTAGGTTAGTGTAGGAAACTACTTTCGCTTACCCGACTTCCTTTCATTTTCAAGAGAATCATTTGAATCCTTTTTTTCTGTAAATGGTTCCCAATAAATCATTTTTTAGCCATTTTTTTATCATGTCACATTGGTCTCTGGCATTGAGTTACTTTTCTTACCCTACTTTACAAGGATCTCCAGCTATACAATGATATACACATCGATTAGATGAACATATCATACAAACAAATCAATTGAAAGCATATCTAACTTGACAATGATGTCTAAACAACAAAAAAAACCATGGCTCTTCCTACAAGAGATCAAATTGCAATGATAATTATTATTTCTATCCATCTTCTAAAATAATTAACTTACAATATTTTCTCTATGGGTGTAATTCAATCTAATTTGACATCAACATCAAATTTGGATCAACTAATTTATTAGATATAGTTTCTCGGATCCTCTATAATAAGTGATTGATTATTCAAATATTTATTGCATATTGTTTACATCATAGAGTTCAATATTGATTCATATTTATAAATTATACTAGTCATGAATCAAAATTACGATTTAATATAAAATTGTAAAGTATCCATAAACACTTATTCACACTTTAGATAGTTTGAAAATCATAACTTTATTAGAGATGGGTAGTGCTGGAACTTTAAGATCTCTTATCCCTAATAATTATGATATCGATATAATTATGCTTCCTTTAAGAAAGAGAATGAAGCATTAATATTCATATCTCTATTTAAATAATTATTATTTTTATTCAATCTCTAAGTTTAATGCAAATAAAGTTCTCTAACAACTTTAAAAATTATTTATAGATTTTCATACATGTAAAGGAAATATAAATTTAAAATTTAAAATATTCAATATGTCTCAATTAAAATATAAATTCATTAAAACATCATCTTTATGCCATGTCACCAAGCTAAGTCACATGACCTAATGAAATGGTTGAATTTTTTATTGAACTCCAAGACATGTCATTTATATTTTATAACATTCTTTGGTTATTTAAGATAAACATTCTTTGGTTTGTTGGAGATACAAAGGCTTGTTAGAAACCAAGATTAGACATGTACTTGCCAAAAAACCTTCCACATAAGAGAAAATCAGAAAAAAGAAAAGCTATTGCAAAAAGATGTGCAAATAATATTATTTAGGAATTCAATAATTACAAGAGATGAGACTTGCTTATAAAAGCAAGCATGCACAACCCTAATCTTATCTTGAGAAAAAAGATAACTCAACTAGATAAGGATGAGAACTATAACCTAGGAATTAAAATATGCCTAAGTAAACTTATGCAAGTGTAATTAAATAATTAATTACACCAACACTCCACCACAAGTGCAACTTAGGGAGAAGATTATTATGCAAACTATTATGGGTCCTAGAAACTAGGCCATGTTAGGCACCCATTTATAGATGCAAATGGAATGCAATCTCTCATAAAGCGGAGAAAAGGAGAAAACCGCATGCGAGAAAACTACTCTCCAAAAGAGAGAAAACACAAGAACATGAAGAACATCACTGAAAGATGATTGCTACAGTGTTGAAGAACCTCCTCTAAAGATAGGATTATCAAGATCAAGAAGACAACAATCTGCATGAATTCCCCTAATGACACTACTCAAATCAAATGGAAAATAAAGGAAAAAACCTAGAGTGAAGATGCAAATGGCACAAGAATCTATACAAGTGACCCCAACGACACTACTCAACCAATGAAAGTTGAAAATACAGGTGCCAATAGTCTAAAGAACACTAATCAACTGAGAATGGAAGATTCCTTCCAAGGAAAAATCAAGGAAGCATTAGCACGAACAGGATGATACCCCCCATAATGCTCACTAGGAGAACCTGACAGATCCACTAAAATGCTATCAAAAACCCTGTAGTGCATGAAGGAGAAGAAACAACATCTAAAAGTGCACAAGAAAGCACTTGCAATTGAAAAAGTGGTGTGCAAAACAAAGCACACATGCATGAGGCTGAAATCATATGGATCCACTATTGTCGTGGAGGGACACTCATCGGACAAAGGTGTGATGGAAAAAATAAAGGTACTACACAACCCGCCCATGGAACTTTATAATAGAGTGTGAGTACATAATATGACACAAGCTTATGTGCAAAATCCCCCAAAATACATGTACAATAGTGTGGCACTTTATCTCAGTGCGTTTTCATAAAATATTGCTTACAAATGATGCTCAAAATGCCCACAAAGGAAAACATACCAAAAAAAAATATAAAGTAGCCCAAATGAAGCCATCCCGTGTGAACAAAAAGTTTCCAGGTGTCAACATGTCAAAGTAATTAACTAGAGTGCCAAAAAGAAAAAAATGAATTAATTATACCTGGGACCAAATCTAGAAAAACTATATGAGTAACTTTGAAGAGCTTGGAGAGACCTTTCCAATGATGCAAAGATCACAAAAAATGGAGGAACAGTGCAAAAGTTATGAGCCCGGGAGTGAAAAATGCATATTTAGCTTCAACAAGCAAAAAATCCCACCAAATAGAAAAATATCTAAAAAAGAACTACTCCATCAGAAAATTGGGCTCGCCAACTTCTCGTCGATATCTCATTTGAAATTTTTTCCCTCTGGGATCAAAAGTTATGTGAAAATGAAAAAAGAGCTAGATATTGGGGCTCATCAGGGTACGGGAAGGCTAATCAGGCACAAAAAAAAGCCCCCGGTCCTCCATATGACCGTAGACAAGGCTGGAGAAAAAAAAGAGCCTGCCGCCAATGGTTATAGTGGGGCTAAGAGTTGGCGGTGACCGGGGCAGTGCCATCCAATTGGGCTGAGCCCTTGGTTGGTAATAGGACTGATGCTTAGGTAGCGAGGCCAAATAGCTCAGCCGATAGGAGACAAAGCAGAGGCCATAGAAATTTGGGCTATTAGAGGGAAAGAAACCATGGATAAAGGCCAAGAAAGATAGTGGTCATTGGAGAAGAGCCACCAGATAGGATCTAGGTCGGTGAGAGTAAACCAATAGTGGAGGAGGAAAACCAATAGAGGGTAGAAGATACAATGCCTGCCAGATGTGACAAGAATGGTACCATAGTACCAATAATCCATAGAGAAAAAACATCCCCCAATTTATTTAAAAATGCCACCAAAAAATTTAATCTCCTGAAAAACTTTACAAAGGCCCCCATAAATTTTTTTATAAAGTTTGATATAAAAAATTTGCAATTTTTTTTTTTGAATTTTTTTTATATTCTGCAAAAATAAATCATACCCTGTACTTGGTTGAGCCATACAACTTGTTGGGTAAACTTTTTTTTGCCTCGCAAACAACCGACACCAAATATAGGTGAGTTATATGTTGATTTTCATCTTTCAGATGCTCTGGATCTGATGGGAAGATCTGATCTGCCTGAAAATGCACTAGAAGCTTCACAATTCCCAAATCTGGCAAATCTTCAAACCCTCATATCTTTGGCATAAAATGTTAGATTTAGGAAAAAAAATTGATCTTGACTTTTTTCGACAGCTCTGGACTAAAAAATGAGCTCACATTTCCTCCAACATGCACCAAAAATGACCATGAAAGAGTGCCCAAATAGAGAGACAATCTCAAGGTATGAAACCCTCGAGGAATCCCAAACGAAGTCTGCATTAATTTTCTCCAAAAATCTGAGAAGGGGTTGCAAATCAAGGCTTTGATTCCATGTTGAAGTTGTGAAATCCAACCTCATAGACCCTGAAGATCACCTGCATGCAAATAACCTATCATAGAAAGAAGACATTGGAGACAAAAGGCAAAGGTGCTCTAAAAGCTAAAAATGCATTATTCAGAGAGACAAAGTGAATAATTACAAAGAAAAAATCCTTATAAAAGGAGAATGTACAACCTTAAAGAAACCCTAAATGGAAAATGTATTTAATTAATTACACAACCAAGACTTGCCTATTCTGACTAGTGAAATGTGACCTAAGCACTATACTTGTTATGACTAGTTAAAACCAACACATTGACATGTTTAGTGTAAGTGCATTGTGGGCCCATTACCCATAGGTCCTAAAATAATTTGCACATCATATCATCTTGCATTAATAAAAAACAAAATTATATGAAATAAAACTTATTTGGTTCTCTTAGCCTTAAACATGGGGTGATGTCTTTTTTTTCTAGGGGAGAAACCACCTCTAATTTTTAAATGGTTGTGTATAGTTATACCGTATATGTGGGTTAGATTGACCAAATATATTAATTTTTTCATTTGTCCATTTGAAGAGTCTATAGTTGCAACAATACTAAAAGACATAGTAAAGGCCTTGAATTATCTTAAAAAATTAGAATTTATTTATAGAGATCTCAAGTCTAATCACATTTTGATAAATAATTTTGTCATAATAAAATTGATAAATATTAGACTACCTTTGTGAATAAAATGGAAAGTCCAACAAAAGGATTCTATATGGTTTTCTTAGATCACTACTATAGAGCTTTTCTATGATGAACTCCTTACATGAAGAATATGTGAAGTGCGAAAGGTGTAGTGGTGAAGTATGAACTGTGTTAAGTTAATTTTTAGAGCTTAATTGGACCTATATCTTCCACATGTTGTGCAGATGCATTATTATCAATTCATTTTGGTAGGGAGCCACCATTTCCTCTATCATTTTATATTATGAGAAGTGAGCCCTTGGTAGTGAGCCATCAATACTGAGTCATTCTTTCTTTCTGGACAATGAATCCTTGGACAATGATTCCACCATTATGTAATCTCTATATTGTAATCGGTTATAATATATTGTGAGCTAATCCTCACCATAGTTTTTTTGTTTTAAGGGTTTTCCATGTAAATATGGTGTTCTTGTGTTCTTTGATGTGATGCATGCTTTATATTTCCTTTCCATTACTACAAGTTTAATGTGATTCTTTGAATGTATGTTTAAATGGATGAAGTTAATGAATTTGAACAATGAGTATTGATTCACCACCCTCTTAGTATTTTGAGTGTTCAACACTATTGTTGTAGGGTTTGCACCTATTGAGCTATAAGATCCATAAGCAATGGTGTCATAGGAGTTGTGTTCAAGAGAGGACATATTGTGTTGAAACATGTGAAGGGTTTTCAAATGGGTTGGTGTTTTGATGGTGTAAAGTGAACATGTATCCAACCATGTTTTGACTTGTCGTACCAAAGTGATGTTACATGGGTGGGATATTTTGATGAAAGTGTGATGTGAAAGTGGAATTGAATTATGGTGGAGGTTGATTAAAACCATATGTGAAAGTTGAACCAGGATTAACTAGTTGTTGTTGTGGTGGTTGATTGAAGTTGGTATTTTGACTTGCTTTTAAAAAGAATCTTGTCCATGTCAAAGGTATTTTTGTTTTTGTGAAGTGAGTGTTGTATTTACTTGTGGTCCTAAAAATGAAGGGTTTTCCCTTTGTATTTTAGTGGGTGATTTTTGATGTGTGGAATTATGAGCTATAGTTGTAGTGTTAGTTTGTTGTGCTATAGTTTGAGAGGTGGAAGCAAATGGATTTGTTGTCTATTTTTTGAATGTGCGTTTTGGTGGGATGTTAATCATTGATGTAAATTTTTAATTTTGACCAGTTGACAAGCCTATGTTCAACTATTGTGACTATGCATTAGGTTTTGAGGGTGGCTGATTAATGGAACCTTGTCCTTGTGACAGTATGCTAGGTTCTCTCTCTATGATCATGGAGATGTTGAAGTCAACTAGAATCCAAGCTCCACTTTGTGCAATTGCTAAGAAATATTTATTAGGGTCTACAACTATTAATTGATATATGAAATTCACAAGATCCTAGGATCTTATGAAGCATTGTCTATTTCTTATAGTGTTAGTCAGTGTTCTACTTTATGTAAGGTATAGTTGTCAAATGAAGGTAGAGTTTGTGATTATGAGTTTGCTTGATCATTAGAGGTTGACCCAACATGCATGTCACTTGTGGGGATGTACATGTGGCTAGATGTAGAATCCATCCCTTTACATTCTCTTTGGTAGCATGTGACAACCATATATAAAAATTTGTTTTGATTTTTTGACTTTTTAAATATTTAAGTTTTTTTTGGTATTTTTAGAATTTTTTGTGTTTTTGGATTTTGGATTTTAAAATGTTTTTGGTTTTTTTATGAAATTTTAAATGAATTTGAGACTATTATGACATTTAATCTATGTTATTGGATTTTAAAATTTTGGAAAGAATGTAAGACTAGTATGAGATTAATCTATAATTTTGGATTTTTTGAAAAGATTTTACAAATGATAAGACCCTATATTTTCTAACTTTTGACCGTAAAAGGAGATTACTTGATAAAATTTTGGAAGGGCTAACATAATCTAATGAAATTCATAAACCTCAAAGAAGGAAAAATGATGGTGATATAAATTTGAATATTAACTAGACTTATGAATTAAAACCATACTTTGTTGGTGAGATGAATTTCAAAGAATATGAGGTTTTAAGACTTTCAAGGGATGACCCTTAGACTGATCACTTTTTTTTTTGATTTCAAGACACTAAGATGAAACTATAGGATTTGAGATGACACTAAGGATGCAAGTTTAAACCTAGAAAAAACTAGAAAGTTTGCTAAAAATGTAGGATTAAAGCTAGAAAAAGACTTTGTTTTGATACTAGTCTCTATGTAAAATAAAATTAGTATTATTTACATTTTGAAATAGAATATAAGTTGTTTGTGTGGAAGATGTGGAAAATAATAGAACATATTTAGTATAGGGACAAACAAGTTCATTACATAAATAGACAATTATGTCATAGACTACAACAGATGCATTGCAGAATTCAATAATTGTGGTACAAACATAGATGCATTGATAAATTAAACAAATTTAGGTTTCTAAATCTTCTAAGTTTTCTAACACACATGGTTAAGTGTAAGAATATGGGGGGCCAAAAAGTGGCCAATTTACTTTTTCATTCCGAAATAGCAAAAAAATGAGTGTGTTATAGTAAAACGCACTCGCATTATGGGTTGGTAGTGACCAAGCCTAGGATAGGTCATTACCAAGCCATAACATGAGTGTGTTATACCGCGCTCGTGTTATGGCTTAAATTTCAAAAAACACATGCATTTTGAGTTCAAAAAATGTACATTTTTCGTATCAAAAAAACATTTTCAAAATGGAAGCACATTATAATGCGCTCTCATTTTGGTCTATATTGAATTTTTTTTCTTCTCTTTCTTCTTGTTATCTTTCAGGGAAACTATATACATGAAATAAGCATTTAAGTGTAAGTTGAAATTTACATATTTCATGTATATTTAAAAAATAAGTTCATATTTACTTTCTTATACTTTAGGTTATATTTCATGTATATAGTTTTAGGATGTTTGAGAGTAGTTTTAGATCTTTAGGAGCTATAATTTAAATTCTAGTTTTTTGAAGATCTTACAATTTTTCAAACTTAGCCAAATTTTAGTAATCAGCAAGTCAAATATCGATAATTAGGAGGTCAAATTTCAATAATTAGCTAGTTTTTTCATCTTTCTCGCTCTATCTCACTCATTGTTTATCCCTAATGCTCTATACCTCTCTCTCACACTTTCTCCTTCCCTCTATACTTCTATCTATATCACCTCTCTCTCACCCTCCTCTCTCCCTCTATCTTAATCTCTCCTCCTTCCTCCTTCCCCCCTCTTTCTCATTCTCTATCACAATTCAATCTCTCTCTCTCTCTATCCCTCCCTCCTTCCCTTTCTACTTCTCTCTATGTTTGTCCATCCCTCTCTATATCACCTCTCTCTCCCTCCCTACCTCTCTCACTCTCTCTACTCGTCTCTCCCTCCTCCCCCTCTCTATCTCTCCTTCCCTACATACTTCTCTCTAGATATCTCTCTCCATCTATACCTCTCCCTCCCACATTCCCTATCTCTCTCCCTCCCTCTCTCCCTCTCAATATACCAACCCCCATCCTTCACTTTGTGTTTCTCTCTCACACACTCCCTCCCTCCCTCCCTCCCTCATCTTTATCTCTAGCTCTCTCCTTCCCTCTCTACTCTCTATCTCATCATTCTCTCTCTCCATCTATCTCCCTCCTTCTCTCTACTTATTCTTTATCTCTTATTCCCTATATACTTCTCTATCTCTCTCTCTCCATATCTACCTCTCCCTCCCTCCTTCCCCCTCTCTCTCCCTCTCTCTCAATCTCCCTAGCTTCCTCCTTTTGTTCTCCTTCCCTATATACTTCTCTCTATCTCACCAATATCTCTCACTCCCTCCCTCTTACCTCTTTAATTCTATATGTATATCACCTCTCTCTTCCTTCCTCCCACCCACCTTCCCTCTCTAATTATCTCTATCTAACCTATCCCTATCTACCTCTCTCTCTCAATCTCCCCACCTTCCTACTTTTCTCTCCACTTCTCTCTCTATCACCTCTCTCTCTACCTCCCTCTTTACATCTCCTTATCTCTCTCTCCATCTCACCCTCTCTCTTAATCTACCAAACTCTATGTTGAATATCATAAATCCTAATCCCTATACCCTAAACCCTACACCCTCAAACCTCATCCTTATACCCTCAACCTTATAACCTATACCTTGAACATTATCCCTCAACCATAAGAATAAACCCTAAAACCTCATTGTATGAAAAAATGAGTCAAAGAAATGGGGTCTCATGATGATGTATATCATTGTAAGACCCTATTTCTTTGAGGAATTTTTTCACAAAATAAGCACTACCTTGTCAATGTTACCACATTGATTCATTAACAAGGTAGAGAGCTTAGTGCTCATTGTTCAAACACTATTTTTATGAAGGAAATTTTTCATACAATGAGCACTAAGCTCACTACCTTGTCAATGCAGCCACATTGACAAAGTAGTGAGGTTAGTGCTTGTTGTATGAAAAAATGCCTCGAAGAAATGGAGTCTCATAGTGATGTACATCATTGTGAGACCCCATTTCTTTAAGGAATTTTCTCATACAATGAGCACTACCTTTTCAATGTGTTAATGTGGATGCGTTAACAAGGTAGTGCTCATTTTATCAAAACATTCCTCAAATAAATGGGGTTTCACATCACCGTGAGAGCCCATTTCTTTGAGGATTTTTTTTATACAATGAGCACTACATTGTCAATGCATCCATATTGACACATTGACAAGGTAGTGCTCTTTATATGAAAAAATGCCTCACAGAAATAGGGTCTCACAATGATGTACATCACCTTGAGACCCCATTTCATTGGGGAATTTTTCATACAATGAGCACTATCTTGTCAATGTGTCAATGTAGACACATTGAAGAGGTAGTGATCGTTGTATGAAAAAATTCCTAAAAGAAATGGGGTTGAAAGTATAGGGTTGATTGATTAGGTTTGGGGTTTTTAAGGTTTGAGGGGTCAAGGGTTTAAGGGTTGAGGGATTAAGGATTTAAGGGTTGATGGATTAAGTGTTTAAGGGTTGCAAGATTAAGGATCTAAGAGTTGAATGATGAGGGTTTAGGGTATAAGGTTGAGGTTATAGGGTTTAGGGTCCAATGTATAGGGTAGAGGTATGAGAATTGAGGGTTGACCTAGTTTAATGAATAGGTTAGAGGGTTGAGGGTTTAAGTATTTGAGGGTTTAAGGGTTGAGGGGTGAGGCTATAAGGTTGAGGATAAAGGGTTGAGGGTAAAGGGTATAGGGTTGATAGGATAGGGTTGAGGGTCCAATGTATAGGCTAGAAGTTTTAGAATTGAGGGTTGATTTGTTTTAATATATAGTTTAGAGGGTTGAGGTTTTATAGGTTGAGAGACTAATGGTTTAAGGGTTGAGGATTTAAGGGATGAAAAATTAAGGGTTTAAAGGTTTAAGGGTTGAGGATTTAAGGGTTGAGGGATTAAGGGTTTAAGGATTGAGTTTTGAAGGGTTGAGGGATTAAGGGTTTAAGGATTGAGGGTTGAGGGTTGAGGGTATAAGGCATAGGGTTGAGAGAGAGAGAGAGGGAGAGAGGGAGAGAGAGAGAGGGAGATGGAGAGAGAGAGTGTGTTTTTGTGTGTGTGATAGATAGGGAGAGAGACCAAATAGGGAGGGAGAAAGAGAGGGAGAGAGAGGGAGGGAGGGAGAGAGAGACCTAGATGGCTAAGGAGGTATGGAGAGCTAGACAAGGGGTGATTATGAGACATAGAGATGGGAGAGGTAGAGAGGAAGGGAAATAAATAAAGATGCATGAGAGATAAAAGGTTGTTACAAAATAATGACATGCAGTCAAATACCATTTCATATTCAATACTTGGGAAATAAAGGGAGTACATGTTGTTACCTTCCCATTGAAGACGTAATTATAATGTTTTCATTCTATAAAAAAGATGACACCCTTTGCAAGCTTTCCTGGTCTTCAAAGAAAACAATGCCTAATGTAAAATTTTAGAAGCTTTGAGGTGGTGAGACATCTATTACCTTTAAAAAATTCACACCTGCTTGTTGAATGATACTTAATACATTTGATGGGTTCACATCTTTTTCCAAATTCTCTAGCAAGATAACATGTGAGGAAAAAAATAACTTGTGTTGGTCCTACAAGTCTTCTTCCCTTATAGGTTGACAAGTAACATTCATAGAAATTTGTCCCATAGCTTGCTTCAAGATATTGCATTTTCCTTTGTTATTAACAATTTCCATACCCCCACAATGCAATTTTCTACATGAATTTGATGGCTAGTGAGTGGAATGCTTTAAATTTCTAGCATGAAGGAGTTTACTTTGTGACTTTTAATTAGTAAATTAATATTTTAATGGCTCTAAGAAATAATTTCCATAGTAAATATGATCAAATGAGCTAGCAACTAAATCTTTACACACTGAGTAGCATCCAGTGCATGCCACTTGGCTACAATAGGAAGGAGCTTTACCAACCATATCACAAATATATCTGCCACATTCTACACAGTACTCATGGCTTAGAAAAAAGTGGTTATAGCATGGGAAACAATTCCTAGAGCATCATTGTTTTTACCCACATCTCCTTTCTCCTTTCTAAAAGAAATATTCCCTTTTATTGGATTCTTGACTGAATTTTTCTCATCATCTTCGGGCTATTTTCCTTGGGACTTCCTCATAGAAAATGAAATGAAAAAATGTATGCCCACAACAACTTTTTCTCTCTATTACATGTAACATATTCATTGGCATAAAATTTTGATAAGAAGGGATACTTCCTCTTTTTAGGTGACACACATGGTGTTTTCAATCCATCTAAAGGTTGTTCACATCTAGAATTTTTGCCATGGATTTGAATATAACTATTATTAGAAAAATAATTTGTGGCCTTGGGTTCTTTGCTCCTTCACTTTGAGAAAATAATGGAAGAATTCATGACCCCCTTATTCTTGGTTGCATCCCAATTATTTCATACTTTCATGTTTGGAGGACACACAATTAAAATATCAGTTTTTTGCAGGTATCCACTCTCATGTCTTCAATTTCACATGAGATGGACTTTTATTAAAATTTCCTAACCTTGTAGACCAATCTTTCGAGAATTATTTATTTCTATAATTTAGTATTTGCATCCCCCATCCTAGAGAAATAGGGATGGTCATTATCACTATTTCCTACTACATTGCCATCAGTACCACAATTCTTCCCTAACCTGGGGGAGCCATCATCAATCCAACCTCCATAAATTCCATCTACAAAGAAATTGGTACCATTTCTCAAAACAAACCCATCCTTGGAATCTCCCATAAGAATGGGTATACACACAAGCAAATCCTTTCTATTTTCTAAATATTTTATAATATCCTTAATTAGAGGGTGCCTTTAAATTTGCTTAGACTACAATAAATAGATGTTCTCACAATACATGGGTGTCCTTCCTCTTTCATATGGACCAACAAGCCATAAAGATTCATAGATATAGTTACACTGCTCCTCTCGATCCATAAAGATATGTTTGACTTTTGTTAATCATGAATTATTGATACTAAATTCTTACTACTTCTATTCTAGGTGTGTACTGCCAAAGACATGTACCTAGTGATTTTATGTATAAAATGTATTTCACTATGCACCATATGACAAATCATGTAAATCACTGGGGGACCCCATTTCTTGGACCCATTTTTTGAAATAGTCCAGGGTATGTGCAGGATCATCATGGAAAAAATAGGCCCTTGAGTGGCAAAACATTCAGAAAAATCAAAGTTAGGCAACTTGATGTAAAATTTTGAATAAGTTATCTATATTATTTCAAAAATATGTAAGAATAGAATATGTAGTAAATTGAATTCATTTTCTAAACTACTAGGCTTTTTTTTAAAAAAAAAAATCTATTTGGTGAAAATTTGAAATTTCAATGTAGTGGTACTTAAATTTCAGGGAAAAAATAAGTAGGTGTCTGTCTGACCACCCTAACCACAATAATTTAATGATAGTATTTTTTTATAAGATTTTAGATATAAGTAGAGGACTCATTCCCTGATGTGGTGCATATTTTTTTGTAATTTTTTTCCAAGTAAATAATTAATTATGAATTCTTTATTACAAGTTTTTAAAAATATAAAAACTCATATGTCTGACCAACTTAACTTGGTCAAACCTTCATGAAATTCAATTTATTTATTTTTAATCATATAGTATGCAAAGCATAGAATGTGATGCATATTTTGGATTCAAAAAATGTGATACCCTTTGAAAGCTATAATCAACCTATCAATCAGGACTTTAGTCATAATTTGAATAGAAAATTAATAATAATTACTTATTAAATTTGAAGTAAAACATAATTTATATCGGTGGAAAGCTAAGAATATCCTTTGAAAACCCTTTTCATTTCATCAATTTTGGGTAAAAAAATAGTTGTCAACCACATACCCATCATATTGCCACTTTTGGCCCATCATGATCCTACACATACCCCCCATTAGATTGCCAATTTCATCGAATTAGCAAGCTAGTGGGCTCACTAGCTTGGCAATTTGGTGAAATTGGCAACCTCATGGCCTGTTTGGAAAAATGGGTCCAAGAAATGGGGTACATCACTAAGAGACCCCATTTATTGGACCCATTTTTTCAAATAGGCCAAGTTAGGCTGCCAATTTCATTGAATTGGCAAGCTAGTGGGCCAACTAGCTTGCCAATTTAGTGAAATTGACAACCTAACTTGAACTGTTTGAAAAAATGGGTCCAAGAAATGGGGTCTCTTAGTGATCAACTCTCTCGATGATGCACATCACTAAGAGACCCCATTTCTTGGGGTCCACTAGCTTTCCAGTTTGGTAAAATTGGAAACCTAATTTAGGCTCTTTGAAAAAATGGGTCCAAGAAATGGGATCTCCCAGTGATTTACGTCTCCAAGAGACCCCATTTCTTTGACCCATTTTTTCAAACAAGCCACTATGTTCCTAATTTCACTAAAATGGCAACTTAACTTGGCCTGTTTGAAAAAATGGGTCTAAGAAATGGGGTCTCCTAGTGATGTACCCCATTTCCTAGACCCATTTTTTCAAATAGGCCCACTAGCTTGCCAATTTAGTGAAATTGGTAACCTAACTTGGCCTATTTGAAAAATTGGGTCCAAGAAATGGGGTCTTTGAATGATGTACTCCATTTCTTGGACCCATTTTTTCAAATAGGCCCACTAGCTTCCCAATTTGATGAAATTGGAAATGTAGTCTAACTTTCCCTATTTGAAAAAATGGGTCCAAGATATGGGGTCTCCTGGTGATTTACATCACTAGGAGACCCCATTTGTTGGACCCATTTTTTCAAACTCAAGTTATCTTGTAAATTTCAATGAATTGGAAAGCTAGTGGGCCCACTAGCTTGCTAACCTAGTGGGTTGTTTGAAAAAATGGGTCCAAGAAATGGGGTCTCATGGTGATGTACACATTGATTTAAGGTAGTTCTCATTGTATGAAAAAATTCCTCAAAGAAATGGGGTCTCATGGTAATGTACATCACTGTGAGACCCCATTTGTTTGAGACATTTTTTTATACAATGAGAACTAATCTCACTACCTTGTCAATGCGTTAATGTAGTAACATTGAAAAGGTAGTGCTCACTATATGAAAAAATGCCTCAAAGAAATGGGGTCTTACAGTGATGTACATCACCGTGAGACCCCATTTCTTTCTAGAAATTTTTCATACAATGAGCACTACCTTGTCAATACGTCAATGTGGTAGCATTGACAAGGTAGTGCTCATTGTATGAAAAAACATCACTGTGAGAGCCCATTTATTTGAGGGATTCTTTTCATACAATGAGCACTACCTTGTCATTGCATCAATGTGGTAACATTGAAAAGGTAGTGCTTGTTGTATGAAAAAATTCCTCAATCTCTCCACCTTCCTCTCTCTCTCCCCTTCCCTCTAGTTTTCTCTATATCACCTTTCTCTCTCCATCTTACCTCTCTCTCTCCCTCCTTAGCTCTCCCCCTCTCTCCCTCCCTAGCTCTCTCTCTCTCTCTCCCTCTCCCCCTCTCTCTTAGGTCTATCCCTCCCAACTCCTCCCCCTCTCTCAAGTCTCTCCCTCCCACCCTAACTAGAAATTTCTCTCTGGTCTCTCCCTCCCACCCCATCCCCCTCGCTCAAGTATTTCCATCCTACCATAACTAGAGAATACTCCATCTCTCTCTCATGTCTCTCCCTCACACCCCCTCTCCCTCTCTCTCTCTCTCTCTATCCTTCTCCTAAACCCTAATACCTATATCCTATAAACTTAACCTTAAACCTTAAACCCAATATCCTCAACCTTATACCATATAAACTTAACCTTATACCTTCAGTCCTATACCTTAAACCATAAACCCTACACCTTCAACCCTCATCCCTATACACTATACATTTAACCCTCATCTCTCTTCCTCCCTCCCTCTTTCCCTCTCTAATGCCTATACCTAATACACTTAACTTTATTCCCTCAACCCTATATTCAACCTTGTAACCTAAACCCTCAACCCTATACCCAATACCCTCAACCCTATACCAAATATCCTAAACCCTAATCCTTATACCCTATACCCAATATCGTAAACCCTAATTCCTATACCCTCAACCCTTAATAATATCACTCAAACAAAAAACCTATACCTTAAACCCTAAATCCTACACCTTCAACCCTCATCCCTATAACCTATACCATTAACATTATACCCTAAACTTTTAACATTATCCCTAAAACCTATGCTCTCAACCCTTAACCCTATACCTTATACCCTAAATGCTACACCCTAAATCCTATACCCAATATCCTAAACCCTAATCCCTATACCCTATAGACTTTAACCTTATACCCTCAACCCTCAACCATACATTCAACCTTGTAACCTATAGCCTCAACCCTAAACCCAATACCCTCAACCCTTTACTGAATATCCTAAACCATAATCCCTAAACCCTATACCCAATATCCTAAACCGTAATTCCTATACCCTATATACTTAATCCTATACCCTCAACCCTAAACAATATCACTCAAACCTCAAACCTATACCTTAAATCCTAAATACTACACCCTCAACCCTCATCCCTATACCCTATACTATTAACCTTATACCCTAAACTTTGAACATTATCCCTTAACCCTATACTTAAAACCTAAACCCTAAAATCTCAACCCTTAACCCTATACCTTATACCCTAAATGCTACACCCTAAATCATATACCCAATATCCTAAACCCTAACCCCTATAACCTATTCACTTTAACCTTATACCCTCAACCCTCAACCCTACACCAAATATCCTAAACCCTAATCCCTATACCCTATACACTTAACCCTATGCCCTCAACCCTAAGCCCTCATCCCTATAACCTATACCCTAAACCTTATACCCTAAACCTTAAAATTTATCCCTCAACCCTATACTTAAACCCTAAACCATACATTGAACCTTGTACCCTACATCCTAATCCCTACACCTATTACCCTCAACCCTATAACCAATATCATAAAACCTAATCCCTATACCTTATTCACTTAACCTTATACCATTAAAACCTTGAACACTATCACTCAACCCTCAATACTGTACCTTAAACCCTAAACCCTATACCCTCAACCCTCATCCTTATACCCTATACCTAAAGCTTAAACCCTAAACCCTAAACATTATCGCTCAACCCTGAACCCTATAATTCAACACTAAACCCTGCATTAAACCTTGTACCCTAAACCAATACCTTCAACACTATACCCAATATCCTAAACCCTAATCCATATACCTTATACACTTAACCCTATACCCTCAACCCTAAAAACTATACCTCAGGTCTCAACCCTATACCTTAAACTCTAAACCCGACACCTTCAACCATCATCCCTATACCCTCAACCTTATAACCTAAAACCTAAACATCATCCCTCAACCATATACTTAAACCCTAAACCCTACATTCAACCTTGTACACTAAACCATAAACCCTAAACCCTCAATCCTAAACCAAATGCCCTCAATCCTATACCCAATATTCTAAACCCTAATACCTATACCCTATACACTTATCCATATACCCTCAACCTTGAAAACTATCCCTCAACCCTCAACCTTATAACTTAAACCCTACACCCTCAACCCTCATCCCTCATCCCTATACCCTACACCCTCAAAATTATACCCTAAACCATAAACATTATCCCTCAACCCTATACTTAAACAACAAGCCCTTCTCTCAATCCTTAACCCTATACCTTATACCCTAAAACCTACACCCTAACCCGTATACACAATATACTAAAACATAATCCCTATACCATATAAACTTAAACTTAAACCCCCAACCCTCAACCCTCAACCCTTAAACTTATACATAAATCCTAAACCCTAAACCCTTAAACATATTTACCTAATATCCTCAACCCAATACCCTTAACCATATACCCAATATCTTAAACCCTTATCCACATACCCTATACACTTAACCTTATACGCTCAACCATAAACACTATCCCTCAACCCTTAACCCTATACCTTAAACCCTAAGCCCTAAGCCCTCATCCCTCATCCCTATACCCTATACCCTCAACTTTATGCCTAATATTCTCAACCCTAATCCTTATACCCTATACACTTAACCCTATAACATCAACCCTCTATGTTAAACACTCAACCTTACACCCTCAAATATCATAGGGGAAGAGAGAAAGAGGGGGAGGGAGGGATTGGGGAGAGAGAGAGAGGTTGGGAGGGAAATGGGAGATAAAGATAAGTAGAGAGGGAAGGAGAGGTCGAGAGACATGGGAGATAAAGAGTAGATAAGCAAGGATAGATGGAGGGAGAGGTATGGAGGGACAAAAAGGGAGGTGAGAAAGAGGTGAGATAGAGATACATAGAGAGAGTATGGTAGGGAGTGATGGAGGGATAGGTGAGACAAAGAGAAGTAGATAGAGATAGAGATAGAGGGAAGGATGGAGGGTGGGTGAGAGAGGGGAGGAAGGGAGAGGTAAAGAGGGATAGGTGAGATAAAAATAAGTAGAGAAAGAATGGTGATATATAGAGAAGGAGAGAGTTACAGAGAGGGAATGAGAGAATCTTGAGATAAAGAGGAGAGAGTGAGAGAGAAAGAGGGTGAGGGAGGAGGGAGAAACAGTAAGAGAGGTAGAGGGAGGGAGAGGAGAGATAGAGAGTAGATATGGGAAAAGGTAGGGAGGGAGACATCTAGTGTGTGTGTGTGAGAGAGAGAGGGGGGGAGGAGAGGTAGAGAGAGGGAATGAGGGAGGGAGGGAGAGAAGTGAGATAGCGAGGTGTAGAGAGAGTGGTAGGGAGTGATGAATGGAGAGGTAGGTAGAGAGGGATTAGGGAGAAAGAGAGTAGAGAGGGAAGGAGAGAGAGAGGTATTGATGGAGAGAGTGGGACATGAGATAGAGAGTAATAGAGGGAGAGAGTGGTAGGTTGTGATGGATGGAGAGGTAGGTAGAGAGGGTGGGAGAGAGTGAGGGAGAGAGAGGTGAGATAGAGATAAATAGAGAGTGGTGGAAAGAGAGGTAGGTAGAGAGAGGGAGAGAGGAGATAAAGATAAGTAGAGAGGGAAGGAGAGGTAGAGGAGAGATAGAGAGACATAGTGAGGGAATGGGGGAGGGAGGGAGAGGTAGGGAGGGAGACAAAGGTGTAGAGAGAGAGTGGTAGGGTGTGATGGATGCAGAGGTAGGTAGAGAGAGGTATTGAGATATAGAGTACATAGCGAAGAAGAGAGGGAGAGAGAAGTATGGGGGGAGAGAGAGGGGTTGAGAGAGAGGTGAGGTAGAGAGAGAGAGAGGGAGCGAGAGAGAAGTGAGATAGAGAGAATTAGAGGGAAAAGGAGAGAGAGATAAAGGGATGGATATAGTGAATGAGTGAGATAGAGAGAGAAATAATACAACTTCCTGATTACTAAAATTTGACCTCTTGAAAATTAAAATTTATGAGATCTTCCAAAAACTAGAATTTTCATTATAACTCGTAGAGATCCAAAACCACTCTTAAACATCCTGAAACTGTATACATAAAATATAACTTAAAGTATAAGAAAGAAAATGTTGATATGTAAATTTCAACTTATCCTTAAATGTTTATTTCATGTATATACTTTCCCTCAAAGATAACAAGAAGAAAGAAAAAACAAAGAGAAGAAAAATAAATTCAATGTAGATCAAAACACAAGTGCATTATAATGCGTTCACACTTTGTCTTGCTTTGGGAATTACCAATAATTTGGCTTTTATTTTCTTTGGATTTCCAAACCAAAGGCTTGGAGGGCCTTACCAACATCCAAAGATGTGTTTTTGCATATTGTACAAAATTTCACATAATCTCGTTCATGCTCATTGTCAGGTTTGCACGCGTTTCAAGGTCAAAAAAATCAAACGCCTAGGTAATGTGAAGCTTTCTCTTAGCTATCTAAGGATGCAATTTTTTTCACATTTTAAAAGTGTTAAGCCTTTGATCTATAATTTCTTTTTTTTGTGTGTCTATTTTTTGGAAAAAACTAGTATTTGGTGTTTTTTCATTATAAATTAATTGTTCATAGAAATTTCAAATAAATTATATTTTTAGAAACTACACTCCATTCTACACATAATAAAAAAATTCAAGTAGTTTCAAAAATATAAAGGGGTAACACGGTCATAATTCATTTTTTAGGAAGTGTCCACTTTAAAAATTAGTAAAAAATCAAATATTCATTAAAAAATTATCAAAAAAATTGAGCATAAACTACATATTGTAAGCTAATTTCTCACCAAAATGATTTTAAAAATACTTTAAAAAGTTCACCATGCTAGGTACCCACAAAAGTTTCTATTTTAAATATTTTTCTAACAAAAACAACACCAATTTTTGTGGTCCCTTATAAGAGTTGTTGATGAACTCAAGCATCCAGGATCACTTATAAAATCAAGATTAACCTTCCACACAAGAGCAACAAGAGGATGAAATGCTAGAATATGGTGCAACAATTGAATAATTATATTATCACAATCCAAATGATACAATATGCATCAACACTCTCTTGAACTGACTGAACTAATATGAGCTCATCTCGACTAGATAGGCGGGAGAGGTAAGTGTTGAATATATAGAATAATATGAGCATATAGTTCCAATAGGGGTAATAACTCCCAAATAACCATATTAGGTGGGAGTTATAATTACTTGGAAAATTCCAAATAGGTGAAATAACCTACTCAAAAAGAGATAGGATAGTGGTTTTCTGAGGTGGTATAAAAGGCCAAAAGATGATTGTGTGAGACTCAACCACCCAAGTGTGAGTGACAGTGACATATGTAATTGCCACGTGTCTTCACATAAACCATGTCTCACATAAGCTATGTGTATACGCCTAAAAATGGTCTGGATAAATCTAATTAATTAAATATATTTATTTGATTATTTAACTTTAAATTCATATACTATTAAACAAATAGAAATATTTATTTATATAGTTCATTATTCTATTCTAATCACATTCTTCTAATTATTCTATCTTAATTAAATAATCAACTTCAATAATTTGATTTATTTTAATTATTCAGTTATTCCCTCTTAATTAAATAAACTATATCACATAGTTTTATTTAATTACTATATATCTCCTTTATTAAATAAACAAATTTAATTTGTTTACTTTATTTAATTATATTCCTCCAAAATTGAATAATTCTAATATTCATCCAAAATTGAAACTTTCAATTAAAATCAATTTTGCTATATCCTTCCACACCAATTTTGGAACATTCATGGGAGAATTGGCTCTCTTATTCCTCTTTTTCTTCCTAGTCATTTGGAATAATTATTTATCCTTTCCATCTTCTTCTCCACCAAATTCATTCTTCTTTGTCGATTTATCCAGATTCAATCTCAACCCTTGCTTGCTTCCATGTCACAATTGCCTTTTGAAAATCTATAAATATAGCCTTCTTCTATAGGAAATGGATCCCAACTTTGTGCAATCTTACTTTGTAGGAATTTAGCATCATCATAGCAATAACAATCATAGCATTTTAGAATCAATATCATGGCTACATCATATTACTATAGCTGCTTTCATCAAGTTTCATGTTAGTATAGTTTACAGTAGCTTCATCATATCATTCAAAAATCTCCATATAGGATTAGATTATTACATTTAGTAGCATCTCATTCTCTAGATTGGAATTTTAACAGTCACAATGCTTACCAAATCTGAGAGCCCTGTGACTTAATAAATCTTTAGAGATAGAGAACAATAGGTTCTTTCAGAAGTTTCTTGCTTTAAATTAGTTTAAATATTTTTGAATCTTTGATATAATGTCTTATTAAGGAGTGTTTTCATTTATTTACTTAAAACACTAGGGAGAGTGTAGGCCTATCACCACACAATCACAACAATGAATTGTTCAATTTTAAATGCAAAAGGACAATTTTCTATTCTATGTGAATATTTTGCTCCATGTAGAAGACATGATGTCAATTTTAATCTAAAATAGCATTGTATGGTGACTACCCTAGGATTGATGTATTTTAAACCAAGTGACTACACTAAGATTGGTATATTTTAGTCCAAATGAATCAATGAAATTACTGGTCACAGTCATGTCGGATCCAAATCCAATTTTTTGTAGTTTTCTCGATGCTATTTGGTCCTAAAGCATGAATGAAACACAATATATGATGGGTTATTCTCTCATGAGTGTTTGAAAACACTATTACAATGAACATCGAATGCTCTTTCTTTCACTTCAATGTTCCATAGTCCTCTTAAAACCTACAATAAATGCTCAAAATATTAAATGAGATCAAAAAATAAGAAGATATAAGGGTTAGGTGAATGAGTAAGCAGAAAAACCCTAAAAATTAGAGCAATTTACAATGTGATTTGAATTTAAATGTAAAATTGAAAATTTTAACTCTACAAAAAGTGAGAAATACCTACACCATTGCATAACATATGAACTTCTAGCCCATTTAAAAAAAAAGCATCGAAAAAGAACTTCGTATGACCAAGATATGACCATTTTAAGATTGACTATCAAAGTGCTAAAATAGAGGTCAAAAGAAATAAAAAATTTATTATAAGCACTAAAATAGAGGTCAGAAGCGCTACAAAATTTATCAGAAGTGCTATTTCATTAAAAGCACTAAAATAGAGGTCAAAAGCACTACATAATTTATCAAAAGCACTAAAGTATCTGGTAAAAGTGCTAAACAGTCATCATAAGTGCTATAATTTTTAATGGATGCGCTAAAATAGTCTTTAGAAGTGCTATAGTTTTTCTAGATGCACTGAAAAAGTCTTCAAAAGCACTATAGTTTTCATTAGAAGTGCTGAAAAATCTCTCAGTCGCGCTAAAAGAGCTCACCAAAATCATATACAAACGACTTGAGTGGGAACAACCAAAGCTAGGTTTTTCAACCAACTTTAAAACAAAAGTGAATTTTGGGAAGCCCACATTCAACAAAAGTTTACAAGATAACCATCCCTAAAATATTTGTTCTAAATATTGGGAGGTCTCCTGAGGGAGTTTATAATTTTCTACTCTGAACAAATACCAGGCTATCTACGAACCCTAGTGTAGTATCCAACTTATCAGTTTACAAACATTGTATTACTTAACGGTGCAAGGGGAGGGAAGAATCTACCCCCAAGATACTCACCATATAATTGCCAAGGATAATTTGTTCAAGAGATCGAGAAATCTAACTTTGAGTGCATGCCTAGAAAAGACAAAAACATGGGCACCCTTTAGGGGGTTACACGACTGTGTGAGTTGATGCAATTTTAAGATGTGGGTTGTTGAGTATAACGATGACCTTTTTGAGCTTAAGAGTGAGTCTATTTGAAGTGTATTTTATTGTCAAAAACTTGTGAAAACTGAGAAGAATCATGTTTGATTCTTGAACATGCACTTACTGTTTAGACTCTAGGACTTAGAAACAATTATTCTACAATTGCTTGTTGTGTCTTCAAATCTTTAAATCAAATAAAGATCATCCAAAAAGAACAATTTTTTTTTGACAAGTCAACTTGTGAAAATTCATGATTAGCCTGGATTGGAAATCCACAAACTATGTTAAGAAATCCTTTGCAAACAGAGTCTTAAACTCACATAAAAAGGACTTTACAATTGAATTTTTTCAAATCAAACCAAGATCTACCATCCAAAAGTGTCTCAATCAAACACCTTTGATTAGTGAGTTAAGTTTTAGGATCAGTCATCCAAAATCAAAGAAACAAAACTATATAATCAATTTATCAACTTAGTCTAGTCAATAGAATCTATCATTCTATTTGACTTGAGTTAATATCCTTGACACTATACCAAACTAAGATCAAAAGTTTATTGAAAACAATAACGCTCCTATGTCCATTTTAACAAGGTTACAAAGAAAAAAAAAATCTAGAAAAAGGAAATTGAAACTCAAACCACCATGGCTAAAATAGATGAGGATCAACTGAATGCTTTAGCTCATCAAATTAAAAATCTTCAACAAAAAATCTGGGATGTGCAAAGGGAAACAACTATAGAGAGATATTTCCTGCCAGACATTTGTTTTTATTCCTTTGACAAAACTTTGGACATGACACCTTCTCCACCAAAAACTACATCATCCAAGTTCAATGTCATTGAATTTTTACAAAAGTTCAATAATCCCAAATCTAAGCCCTCAAACACAAATGATATTGAGCAATCCTACCATGTCATGCATTTAGCTCCATCCACCATAAGCCAAAATAAACCCCAAGATTCTTTCACTCAAGTTAACAATTCCATCCAATCATCCTCTTCTATCATATCATCAACATCCAATGATTCATGTCAATCTCTCAATCCAAAGTATTCTAGCATAGACTCTCCTACACATCAAGGTCAAAATATTCTTTACACTCCATCCAATGATATCAAAATTCCACAAATTCTTCCAATCTTTGATCAAGATTCCATTTCTCAAGAATCTTATGATGATCCCCTCCTTTCACTTTTCATCCAAAAATAATTCACATCCATCTCAAGAGATAAGTATCCTTCCAATTTCTTCTTACACATCATCTAATCAATCCATACCATATCATGATTCTATTGCATCACAAGAACATGATAGCTCTTCCATCCTATCTAATGATGTCTTACCAACTAATGATCAAGACATTCTTTCTAAAAAAATTCATGATTCCCTTCCTCATCAAGATTGAGATATGCTTCCATTCAAGGATACCCTTTCATCCCATGAAGATGTTTATCCTTCTTTTCATCAACCTATTCCTTTCATACCACTTCATAATCCTTTTCCAAGTCAAGATAAAAAAAACCCCATCATCCCCATGTCAAGATCTTATCACACTTATTCAAGCTATCCATGAACCCCACACCTAGAAATTGGGATCCTCCACCTTTATCCATTCTAGTTTACTTCCAACACCTATCCTCTCATCCATGTCATATCTTCCCCAAGGTGAGCTCACATCTTATTTCACAAACAATACATATCCCATTGGTAAACAAATGTGTCAAAGTATGAACTACAAAGGCAAAGGATTAGGCATTCATGAAAAAGGTATCCTAGAATCCCTTTCTATTCAAAAACATCCAAATCACCATTGCCTAGGTTATATACCTAAGTATCCTAGTTCATCAAACCTTCCATCTATCCTAGGTCCTCATTCTAGTTCATCAAACATTCCATCTATCCTAGGTCCTCATCCTAGTCCATCAAACCTTCCCTCTATCCTAGGTCCATATCCTATTCCTCAAGAACAACAAAGGCACACATCCTTGATGTCATTTCAAAATCCTACCCACATTAAATCATCCATAATACCTCCATATCATTCATCTCAATCCACCCCTCCCATTGCTCTTGGAAGCAATTTGGGTGCCAAATATCAAAAGCTTCTATATCAAAATCCACATGTATCAAAGGATCAACATGTCTCCTCGAAGAGGCATGCAAAAATAAAAGAAAATTTGATCCAAAATCAAAAGAAAAATCTAAAAGGCCACAGAGGCCCATCAAAGGAAAAAGGAAAATTTCAAATACCACAAAGGTCCATAAATCAAATGGAAAAATTACAAAGGACACAAAGGCCCATAAAGAAATTCAAAGTCAAAATTCATCTGGATTCCTAAAAGTCTCATAGAAGCAATAAACTCTTAATTGGAATCCAACTTTGCTAATCCAAAATCTTCCTCCAATTTTCCATCTAATAACCTATCACCTTCCAAATCCATTTTTCATTCATCACTCCACCACCCTTTAAGGTGTGTGCCACTGTTGAGCTTTTCATCCTTTCCATCTATCCATCAACAAACCTTCGAACCTCCTATCCATTATCCAACATTCATCCCCCATCATTCTCCTTTAATCCAAACTTTTTCACAAGTCCTTATTTTCTTCCATCATACCATTAATCTACCAACATTTATGAGTTTAATCCCCATTTCCATGGTTTATTAAAGGGATAATTGGTCATGAAACTTGATGCTTAAGTCCTTACATCTTCCTATCATGCATACATTATATTCCACATTTCCACTTTTGATATTGGCAAGGTTAAGTATCTTCTTGAACATCATATATCTTATCCTATACGCTATCCATATCTTTCATACCATATCTTTCATCTTATCCATATTCCATAATTCTTACTAGATACATCCTTTCTTTTCATTCTTGGTCTTGATGAGGAATAGGGGCAAAGTACTTGGTCCTTGTGTCTATATCTTATCTAGTTTATCTTGATCATCCCATTCATTATCGTTATCCTTGCATTCTTCCATTCCATATCTCTTACGTTATCAAAATCCATGTCATTATGTTCCTTTGCAACCTTGAATCTTATAATGCAAATCATATTTGAGCCTAGTTGTAAAATATTATCCAATCCTCATATCTTTTGTCAATCAATCATCAAAAATCATTAATCTTATCATACTTATAGGAAATTAGTGATCCTAAGTACTCATCATCATCATGCCTTACAAAATCAATCATTCCTAGGGTATGTGCAAGATCATGATGGGCCAAAAGGTGGCGATATGATTTGTATTTGTAGGGTATGTGGCTGACAACTTTTTTTTAACCCAAAATTGATGAAATGAAAAGGGTTTTTAAAGGAGATTCTAAGCTTTCCACCAATATAGATTATGATTTTATTTGAATTTAATAAATAATTATTATTCATTTTCTATTTCAACTACGAGTAAAGTCCTAATTGATAAACTGATTGAAAAACATTTATAGCTCTCAAATGGTATCACATTTTTTAAATCTAAAACATGTGTCACATTCTATGCTTTGTATACTATAGGATTAAAAAAGAAAAATTGAATTTTATGAAGTTTTGACCATGTTAAGGTGGTTAGACATACAAGTTTTTATATTTTTTAAAATTTGTAATAAAAATTTAATTAATTATTTACTTGGAAAAAAATTACAAAAAATATGCATCACATACACGATTCCTCTACTTATGTCTAAAATCTTATAAAAAATATTATCATTTTATTGTGGCTAGGGTGGTCAGAAAAACACCTACTTCTTATTTTTTCCCTAAAATTTAAGTACTACTACATTGAAATTTCAAATTTTCACCAAATAGATTTAAAAAAAAAAAGAAGCCTAGTAGTTTAGAAACTACATTCAATTTACTACAGATTCTATTCTTACATATTTTTGAAATAAGATAAGATAACTTATTCAAATTTTTATGTCAAGTTGCCTAACTCTGATTTTTCTTTTTTTTTTGCCACTTAAGGGCCTATTTTTTTATGATGATCCTACACATACCCCCTAGCATCTTAATCAATCAACTATTATCATCTTTCAACAAGAGATATGTTGCTTGTGTGACATGTTTTGTAGTGAATCTTTCATTTTGATGTATCATTTATCCATGGTTGTATTACCTCTATTGTGGGGCACCTTGTTCCTTCGATCGATCATATCATCTCATTCCATCTTAAATATCCTCAAAAAATAAAAATAAATCAAAAATCAAAAATCAAAAAATCCAAAAAAATCAAATATCTTGAAATTACAAAAACCAAAATATCTTGAAAATCTAGAAAAATAAAAAAAATGAAAAAATTAGAAAAATCAAATAAATTCAAAAATCAAAAAAATCAAAAAAATCAAAAAATAAAAAAAGAAAAAGAAAAAAGAAAAGAGTGAAAATACAAAACAATCATAAAGTCTAAAAAAGTGCAATAAAAACAAGTGTTGAAAACTTGGAAACAGGTACTACTTGTGATTTAAACAAGCTTTTATATCTATTGGACACATTGATATTTTTTGGTCATTTCCTTTCTCTATCATCTTCCATCTATCCTTTGAGAGGATCAAGATCAATCTACATATCATGGCAAAGTGATTGCATCACACCCTAGCTTGGGGGAAAAATCCTAAACTCACTGGGGAAATAAACTTTGGGTTTAAATAAATGGACAAACAAAATCATGAGGTAGCAAAACAATGATCGAAACACAACTCAACATTGAACATCAATCATCATTTTACCGCATCATACATCCATATCATATTGAAAATCCAAAAACATAAAAAAATCCAAGAAAATCCAGAAAACATCCATATCATGTCAAAATACAAAAATAGGTCAAAAAGTTGGTAATTTTTTTAAAAAAAATAGAGTCATCTAGTTGAACTACATGGTCTTTGCGTGTATAATGTAGGCAAGACTAATCTTTGATCAGCCCTCGAGGCCCCTAGGATAGGTCTTTAGGTTAGGTTTTTGGTCAAAATCTTGGAAAATGATGAAAACATCAGAAGGTAACTCAATATGGATGATCTAATCTGAATAATGATTAAAATACTTTTAAGCAGAAGTTGAATTGTTGTACTTTGATCATTGATTATCATATCTTTGGAGCAACTTGATGATGTATTGAACTAGAGAAGCAAGGAAGGAGTATGATATTTTCTTTTTCTGCTATCTGTGAGTTGATCATTATTATTGTGTGAATTTTCATGAGACGTGCTCTACAAAGTATCACTGATGACATTCATAATTCACATAGGAAAATGATTAATTCTTGTATGTTTATGCAAGAAATGCTTAGGTCATCTTTGTTTTATTATACCTCAATGCTTGTGTTCGCTTGCAATATCAAAAATCATGAAAGTGGTACTTAGGTCAAAAATAATGGTCTAACTCATACCATTGATGCTTGTACTTACTTTTAACATTTTAAAGGCTCAATGATCATCAAAATCATGCTCAATGGATTGTTAAGATGACAACATCTCATTTTATATTTTCATGGTTAAAATAGATTGCATCCATATTAGTCTTGCATATGCATTTATAGATTGTTTCAAAGCTGCCAAATTTCAATCTCAAAAGCTACATGTATGCCCTCTCCTCATCATATCATCATCTCTTCAATATTTCTTAGGATAATATAGATTTTTTATCCTAATCATCTATTTCTGGATTATTTTCTTTCATTTCAGCATTCTCACATTTCCATCTAATCCAAATCTATTAAGTCTAGCACAAATCATTTAATCACATCCTTGGTTTTGTTCCCAACCTTGTTACATGCCTTTATCCAATCATCATCATCATCGGGATGTATCCTTCCCTATCCTTTTGTGTTGTTTTGGGATGTATCCTTCCCTCATCAACAACACTCTTATCATCATCATCAATCAATCTTGGCTTCCAACTTGACCGAGGCAACATCACATTTATACTTGAATCCATTTGTTCTTACTTAATTTTCATCTTCTCCTTTCATTATATTTTCCTCATCCCATCTCCTATCCTATTCATCATTTTGCATCATCAAGTCTCAGTACATTAATCAATCCTATACTAGGGCATATCAATCAATCAGAGAAGTCAAACCACATCGCCTAATCAAATCTAAATCTGCTTGTAGTAGATGTGGAAATCCTCCTATGATCATAACATTTTATAAATCAGCAATCTTATCAAATCAATCAACATCAATCAATCAGTCTATCAATCAATCAAATCTAATCAACTATGATCAAATATCATGAGGTTAATCAATCAATCAATCATTGAACCTTTCCTATCATGAGGTTAATCAATCAATATATGATTGATCCTCGCTTATCATGAGGTCAATCGTCAATAAATAATTGAACCTCACCTATCATGAGGTCAATTATCAATCAATCTATCATTGATACTCACCTATGATGAGGTCAATCATCAACATCATCAAATCAATTGGCTGAAGTGATTGTCAATCATCAAATACAAGGAAACAATGCATGACAACATTTAATCAACTGAACAAATCAGTATTTCTCTGTCGGGAGATAAATCATATCTATATCATCAAATCATCATAATCAATCATCAAATTCAAAATTCATCGATTTATCTCCTAAGGGGGAATATATCCATCATTAGCTAAAATCACTATCTGGGGCAAGTCTAGGGCATATTGAATTTTTTTTGTCGATACTAGCAATAGTAGCAAATTTTTCTTTGAAGCAATGTGTAAACACATCATTTCAAAGAGGGGCAAAATGTATACACCTAAAAATGGTCTAGATAAATATAATTAATTAAACACATTTATTTGATTAATTAACCTTAAATTCAACTACTATTCAATAAATAGAAATATTTATTTATATAGTTCATTATTCTATTCTAATCACATTCTTCTAATTATTCTATCTTAATTAAATAATCAAGTTCAATAGTTTGGTTTATTTAATTATTCAATTATTCCCTCTTAATTAAATAAAATGCATCAAATAGTTTTATTTAATTATTATATCTCGATTATTAAATAAGTAAATTTCATTTGTTTGCTTTATTTAATAATATTCCTCCAAAATTGAAACTTTCAATTAAAATCAATTTTTCTTTATCCTTCCAAACCAATTTTGGAACATTCACAGGAGAATTGGCTCTCTTATTCCTCTTTTTCTTCCTAGTCCTTTGGAAGAATTCTTTATCCTTTCCATCTGCTTCTCCACCAAATTCATTCTTCTTCATCAATTTATCCAGATTCAATCTCAACCCTTGCTTTTGGCCATGTCATAATTTCCTTTTGAAAATATCTTACTTTGCAGGCATTTAGCATCATCATAGCACTAGAAATCATAGCATTTTAGAATCACTATCATGGCTGCATCATAGTTTACTATAGCTTCTTTCATCAAGTTTCATGTTAGTATAAATTGCAGTAGCTTCATCATATCATTTAGAAATCTCCATATATGATTACATTGTTGCATTTAGTAGCATCTTGTTCTCTAAATTGGAATTTTAACAGTCACAATGCTTACCCAATATGAGAGCCATGTGACTTAATAAATCTTTAGAGATAGAGAACAATAGGACACTTTTAGAGGATTCTTGCTTTAAATTAGTTTAAATATTGTTGAATATTTGATATAATTTCTTATTAAGAACTATTTTCATTGATTTACTTATTTTACACTTACACTAAGTATGCTTAATAATGTGTAGGAAAAATAAATATTAAAAAACCTACACCAACAACCCCCCTTAAGCATAGCTTAGGTGGGTGAAAGGATGAAACGATGCAAAGATGGGTTTTGACTACATGGCCATGTTAGGTACCCATGTACAATGATGATACCTCTTAAAAGATGATAAAGAGAAAACCTGTAGGAAAAAACTCCACCCCCCCAAGAGAGAAGAAGAAGAGAGACCATATAGTACCCCAATGTAGAATCTCCTACATTGTTAGTGAATGCTCGACACAAGAGTTGAAGATGATCCAAGATCGCTAAATAATATTCCTCCCCTTAGGAAGAAAGAAAACAAAGGATGTATGCAGGATATCTTCCCATACCTAAAAGGAATATGTAGGAAGAATGATGAAAATGTATGATGTCTCTAAACTTTGCTTAGGTGTCCCTATGTTGATCCCAAAAGTTTTCATCATCAAATTAGGTGTTCTAGGCCACAATGTAGAAGATGACAGTCCATTAGCTAGTGGAGATGGATGTAGAACAAAATCCAAAGAAAAATATATCTCCTCTAAAGAAAAAGGCACCTCCTCCAAATGTTGCTCAATAGTAGCCACAGTCATGTCAAAATATGAAGAATGATCGTGTGGGTAAAGAACACAAGGTTCAAAAGGTTCCCCCTCAACATCTAAAGAATATGAAGCAAATTCATCAAAGAGAAGATGTATGTACTCAATTTTTTCCTCCAAGTTTCCAAGGTAGGACTCACAAAACAAACCTGCAATGTCTATCAAGTACTAATCCCAAGTATCTATGTTTAGAAGACAATGAAAGTCCTATTGCACTGATTCAATAGAAGCCATGGATGTAGAAATGCCAGTATCATCAGAAACAATAGGTGATGTAGGAGATGAAGTGTCACACATGTCTCTTGAACCTTAGTTGAAATAATACCAAGATTCACTTGACCACTCTGAATCTCCTTAAAAGTGTTCACATTAGATGCTTGAGTGTGTACATCAGCTAAAGGAACATTAGAGGAAAAATGCGAGAAGGCATATAATTGAGATTGATGATTCACCTCCCCAACTACAATAATATCTCTATTGTACAAATCCTGAATAGTCACAGAATCTGGAGTGAACTCAACACTCTACTTTCCCACCATGTGTGATTTGATAAATAGAAAGGATATTTTTTGACAATGAAGGAACACAAAGAACATCATTGAATAATCCTTCATCTATGTCAATAGATCCTTTTCCACAAACACACATATATGTGTTGTTAGCCATCAATATATTTGTTGATGAACAAGTTTCAAATGAAGAGAACATACTCTATGATGAAGCCATATGATGTGAAGCTCCAAAATCAATGATCCATCTCCCTGACTCAAAATCTGCAATTGCAACAAGTGCTTTCCCCTTTTGTTTCTCTAACATTGTTTTAGAAGAAGATGATGAATCCTTTGACATAGTTGAAGGAAATTTGATTTTATTCTTAGTTAGAAGATTCTTCAACTCATCAATTTGTTTTAAATAACATTGATGTTCATCATGCCCAAATTTATTGCAATATGCACATGTGGGCTTCTTCTTTTTAGATGATTCCCATTTTGAGGAAGAGGATTCAAATTATTTTTGTGGCTTGTTCTTTTTCTTTGTTTTTTTTTAATCGGGATGCCCTAATTCTTTCTGTATGTTAGGCTCACTAGCCACCAATGCTTGTGACTTGGGAATCTTGATGAGACTATTTGAATCAGCTTTGCTTCCTCTTGGATTAGAAGATCTGAAAATGAATCAAGTGTGGGCTCAACATATGTAGTTCCCATAGAAACCCTATTGGTTTGAAAGCCAGTAACAAACATAGAATACTCAAGACCAAGCTTGGATAACACATTGAGAATTAACTGAAAATCCTCCTTAGTAATATTGCAATCCTTTAGTCGTGTTCTTAGTTGCTTACTCTTGGAGATATAGTCTTGGATGTGGTAAAAAAATTTAGGATCAAGATTCATCAAATCATTATCAATTTGATAGCCCCTAATCTTATCAATTTTACCATACAAGTTTTTAAGAGTTTCCCAAGCCTCCTTAGGTGTATTGCATTATTCAAGATGAAATTGTAAATAAAAAGAGACTAGTGAACAAATGTATCCAAGAGCGCTCTCATGATTGATATCCCATTTTTCCTTAACATCAACATTAGTATGTTTAGGAATAGATTCTTTTACATAGCCTGTGCAACCTTTTTCCCTTAGATAACCCCATACTTCTTTTTTCCATGTTTCATAATTATATGGAGTTAGGATTTCAATATGAGATTTCCCCATAGTACCAACACACAACAAAAGAAATGAAATAAATCAAAACATCACAAGATCACCCCCCCAAATTCACTCAATCAATGATCCCCCCCAAAAAAAAAAATGATGGTGGCACTTTATAATTAGTGCACTTACAATTTTGGAGTTGTTACCAGAGTTTTACAATGTCGAAAGTTGGACCTAAATATTGAAAGTACAAATTAATCTCAGAATCAAAGAATCAAAATAGCACCAATGTGTATTTCTTGGAAAAATATCAACTTTCAAAAAAAGAATCACCTTGATCCAAGGTCGTATGTGAAAGTTACAACCATTTGAATTTCAAGAAAAGAGAGCTATCCTTCAGATTTGTTGAGAAAATTGATTTTCTAGAAAATCTAGATCACTTGAGTAAAAAATCATCACATCATTGTGAAGCATGTGAAATTATACCCCCCTAAAAAAAAATCTCTTGAAAAGGCCTTTGTATGCCAGAGAACGATCCTCCAAAGTTTAACTGTGAAATAAAAAATGGAAATGAAAGGTGGTCCAAAATTTTCAAACCAACTGCTTATGTCAACAAAACACTTCACTAAATTTGACAACCTTTGGCTTGTTAAAGAGAATATTCAGACCTCACAAGAATATTTGCCTATTCAGTTAGCATAAAATTGACATCCATTTGAACATTGCAAGTACTAGCCAGTCATTAAATATTCAAATAATATTCTATGTTGTCAAAATCTTGAGGAACCAAAATATCTCTAATTATTTGTTGTTGGTTTTGTCCAAGGTATGTTGCAGATTTTTCAAGACTTATAACAAAATCCGCTAGTTTTGTTTTTAAAATTCGGCAAGTACAACCTACGTGGGCGAATGGGGGAACACTGCATGGCAGCTCAGGCTCACGACTAGTACCTGCAAGGTACTTTTCAGGCCTATGTATGGTATGACCTGCTTGTGTAGGTCTACAATGCCTTTTTTTGATTTTTGATTTTTTTTTCTTTTTTCCTTTTTAATTTTTTGGAAATTAAAAAAAAAACAATTTTTACAAAATAAAAAATAAAAAATTGTTTTTAACTCAAAAAAATTGTAAAATATTTTTTGAAAAATGTGTAGTACCTCGCACACAGGGGTCGTATAATTTGAATCCCTAAAAATTTTTGCTTCAAATTCAACTTTGTCCAAATTGGACAAATTATAGATGAAAATAGGGGTTTTTAGGCCTTCTAAACATGATGGCATATTTTGTTTTAGCTCAAAATGCTCCTAGAAAAAAAAAATCAATGCTAAATTCTTCCCAAATTTGAGAAGAGGCTTGCGGATCTGAAAGCTTTGATACCATGTAAGAGTTGCTGATGAACTCAAGCATCTAGGATCATGTGAAAAATTGAGATTAACCTTTCACACAAGAGAAACAAGAGGATGGAATGCTTGAATATGGTTCAATAATTGAATAATGATATTATTACACTCCAAATGATATAATATGCATGAACACTCCCTTGAACTAACTGAGTTGATATGAGCTCATCTGGACTAGAAAAGAGGGAGAGGTGAGTGTTGAATATATAGCATAATATGGGCATATAATTCCAAGAGGGATAATAACTCCCAAATAACCAAATTAGGTGGCAGTTATATCTACTTAGAAAATGCCAGATAGGTGGCATAACCTACTAAAAAAGAGATAGGATAGTGGTTTTGTGAAGTGGGATAAAAGGCCAAAAGAGGGTGTGAGAATCAACCAACCAAGTGTGGGTGAGAGTGACACATGTAATCACCATGTGTCTGCACGTAAACCATGTTTGAGATAATCTAAATATGCTTAATAATGTGTAGAAAAAATAAATATTAAAAAACCTACACCAACACCCCTCTTTTGAACCCATTAATCTCAACCATTTTCAAAATAAAATAGTAGTTTAGAAAGTAGACTCAGAGCACTACGATCCTTTCTTTTTGTTGCATCTCAAAATTTTGAGTGTAACTATCCTCAATTTCACGTCCAAGGTCAGTATTTGATGATTTCAGAAAAAAGTGGCCACTTAAGCCCCCTTTTTGGCCCCCCATATTTTTACACTTACCCAAATGTGGTTTAGTTTTAAACAGTTACATTGTAGAAAGAGAGAATTACAATTTTTTTGACATAGACAGATGCATCGCATAAATTAACAAATGTGTCACATAGTTTTTGTGTTGTAGAAATACAATTGCAGTGCACAAGTTGACAATTGTGGTGTATTGACTTTGGTTTGAATAACAATTTCTTAAGTGACTCCATGACTTCAATTTTTTTAGTTTTTGACTTGAGACACTTGTAGAAATATAAAATATAGTATATAGCGGATAAGAATAGTTGTGACTCTAAATTTTGGTGATAAGGATAAATTTTATGTGTCTTCTTCCACATGATCACACTAATTAGTTTCACTAGTCTTGACATTAAAAACAAATAATATATACAAAACCTATCTAGTGGATAGATCAGGCTTATCATTAGGCCTTCTCCAAAATACCTTCCTATGAATGGACAAATAGAGTTTGCCAAAGTCATGTACCACCTTGGCACCTCTTACCCTAGAAGGATAAGGTCCTTTCAGGGGTTATTATTGCCTCAACAAGGGTTGAAATATAGTGAGTAACTTCATGTGTCGATACTATCATATTGCACCGATATAAATTGATGGCCAAAAAGGACTTTAGGTTTCTAGATAACAAGGTTCTTAATAGAAAAAATAGTGAAAACTGTGCCCATCCAATATGCTCAAGTCGAGAGGGGTCTCCTCCCTACTCTTCACCTCCTTGTCTCAAAAAACTAAGAGTCATAGGGCTTGGCTTGAAGGAGGCTAGCCACACCTTAGGGTACTAATTTTTCTCTCCCCTCTTTTCTATATTGTGTTTTAACACAATAGTTGACATCAAACCGTAGGGTGATGAGACCCCCAAGTAGGTCTCGTACTAAAATAAATGGATATGGTGTACCTTTTGATCCCCGATATCATTCCTAGGAGTTGCAAGGGGAGAGCATACAGTAACAACAATCCTCAAGAGTACAAAAAACAAGACTTGTGAAAAAGTAACTTTTATGATTCGCTAGATCATGGTAGGTGCAAGGAAAGAGAATAATTTGTTATAGGCTCACCAAATACAAAAATAACTCATCTTATTTTAAGCCCAATTTTTTTTTTTAAACTAATAAAAATAAAACATGAGGTTTTTGTAGATTTTCTTTGACAATAAAACTTGTATTAACTCATGAATATGTTTGTATTTTGTCTTTGAACAGTGAGCTACAATAAGATTTGAGCTGCAATAAATCTTATCATTAATTTTAATGTTTTCTTTCTTTTCCCAGTGGGAGCCACAAATCCGATAGAAATAGTTAGTACATAAAATCCTATCCTATCAAAGTTAGACAATAAATCAAAATCAAAATCTGAAAACTCAATTTTACCTCCCTGAGAAATGTGGTGCACTATCAGAATAGATGGAGTGGACAACTAGATAGTTGCAGTGGACAGTGATAACAATTGTGGCTCTAAGACTCATGATTGTGGTGCTTTGTCAAATAAATGGGGTGATGTACATGATGATTGTGGCACTGTAATTTGATTACATAATAGAACATGTTGAAGCATAAATCAATAAAATAATTGAGAAATATATAACCTAGAATGTAATATTTTAATGTTAGATTATTAGAAAAGTCAATGACAGACCTATATAATTGATAAAATAGAAAAAATTAGTGTAGAAAGCATCATAAAAATTAATGCCAGTCATATGTGGTGCCAAATATTAAAAATTCATCTAAAAAATCTATGCATGCATCACACTCATAAATGCAGTGGTGTTCTCAACAAATGTGTCATTTTCATTAGATGTAGTGTTATTCCTATGTATCAAAATTTCTCAAATTTTTATTAAAAAAAGTTAGATTCATGTCAGGTTCACCAAATTTTCAATCAGAAAATGAGATTTAATCATAATCAATAATGAACTAAGCACATCAAGCACTAAATTGTAATTCAATACCAAACTCAATCCAATTCAACCAATGAATTACAATTAACATAGTGAAATAAAATAATAAAGCATTACCATTACCTTCCTTGTTTCAACTTGATTTACCTCCATTGTCCCTCTTTTCCTTGCTTTGTGATGCAGAGGGTCAGGGATCTTGAAAGAAACACCAAGTTATCAGACTTTCAATGGTTCACTCACAACCTTTCCACTAGACACCAACTTGAAGATAAAGCCTAAACTTTACATTCATGACTTATTTGCTTCCCTTGTGGTTCCAAATCATTGAAATGATCTCAAAAGACTTAACCTAACTTGACTCAAAAGGTTCTCAAGCCCTAACCCTCTATTTTGAACAAAACTCATTTTTGCTGCTCAACTAGCCTTCTAGCCCTATTAGGCCTTTGGCGAAGGACTCTTGACTTTTCCCTCAAACTTTGAAAATGAACCTCCAATCTAGTGATTGTCTTAGATGTGTTTAGTGATGAAAAACATCATATCAACTCCAAGGTATCACTTGTTTCATACAACCTCTCTTCAAACCCTGTTGTTTCCTCAAAATTAGGCCTAATTAGCCCTCTTTTTCAAAGCAACCCCTCTTTAAACTCAGCCCCTAACCATGAAACTTTTAGAAGTATCCTAAAATGACTCAAAACCAAGGAAAAAAAGTTTTTAGACCTCTATGACACATCTAACATGCTCCAACACAAACCCCTCCTTAACTTGCCTAAAAAACTAGGGCTTCTTGAAAACTAACCTTCCAATCACTTCCAGAACCTGCTCATTTACTCTACACCATTAGGAAAACATATTTAGTTGATCCAAACTCAAAAACATGCCCCTCATTAAGGCAGATCTTCTGATGCTACACCCTAGGGTCCATCTTCATGCCTTTTTTCATGCTAAATCACTGTGCACACTTCAGTTTTCCTCTTCCTTGAACATTTACTTGTTATTTTCTCATGGTACATGTCAATTTTGATCCATTTCATATATTTTCAGTCATTATACTCCATTAAATGGATCATTCCATCATTAAAACTCTCAAAACAGGGCAAAATCTGCACTTTTCCTGTGGACAGTTAGCAAAAACGTGCAAAAATTGATTTATTTACTTTATCAGAACATGTGAATGGTGTTAAAAAATGTAAATAAAAATTACCAAAGCATCCAAATGTAGATAACTTCAATAAGATTCAATGGTTCATCAAAAAAACACAGAAAATTGCAAGAAAATAGATTTTTTTTGTATTTTCTAAGAACAGTCAGTACAATGCTTTCACCAACCACCTAACCTCCATAAAAATGATTATTTTAGGGTTATAAACCCATTATCCAGCCGATACAACTGATTTGGATTAATTACATTGCTTAATTTACTCTAAAACTCTCAAAACTCCCTTTCCCGCCTAAACTAAAATTCAAAAATTTGAAATTGCAAACTTACATTTTATTAAAATCTATCACCTAAAAACTATTGGATCTCAAATATCCAAGTTTATTTGACTTAATTAAAGCCTAAGATCACTAATCAAACCCCTAGAACATGATTTTCCCTTTACATTGCATATTAAACCTAGATTCCTTATCAGGAACCTTAGAACTCTTAACATTCTCATTACATTTATTCATCTCAAATGCCATTATAGGCTCCAAAAGGTTATAATTAATGTTTTGAATTGCTTGGAAGGTCCTTCTAACCCTTGCACTCTCTTGGTTCTTGAAGTGCTCCTTGAAGGCCCTGGGTGCTCCTGCACCACTTTGCTCTCAATTATGTGTGCACTATCTTTCCTTAAGCTCAAATGAATGAATAAGTTGAACATATGCAAAACACCAAAGATTCATGGTTAGCCTTCAAAGAGGAATGATGGTTGCTTTTATAGAATTGTTTGATTTGAATGGACAATTAGGATTAAGAGGTGGATGATCAAGATCAAGGGTCAATTTAATCCTTGAGAGGAATTGATGAATGAGTTAACTAAGTATAATGGGCTATAGGATTTGATTTAATTGATTACATGGAGAATTTATTGAGGAGTTAAGGGATTTACTTACTTCATTAATTCTCACTGAGTAGGTGAACTAATTTGATTAATCAATAGATTGACATTGAACATATTGTTGATTCCAAGAGAGTGTTCATTAAAAACAAGGTGGGAATGCATGAGATAATAATTAATTAAATGAATTAATTATTTGAAGAATGTGAAAGTGGGAATTAGATGAATAAAATAAATATTTTATTTATCCTTGATGAAGTGGATAATGTTGAGAGAACATAGGATAAATTAAACAATTTAAGTAATTATTTAATTTAGGAAGTGTGAATATGGAGAATAAAGTAATTGAAGTAATCATTTAGCTTAGAAATGGGATAATTAAATAATTAAAGTAATTATTTAATTTAGAAAGTGGGTGAATGTTAATTAAATAGCCAATAATAATTATTTAATTAATTTGGAGGAACAAGATAATTAAATATGTAATTAAATATGTTGAACACTTGGAATACTAAGGGGGGGTGAATCAGTATTCTATGAAACCAAACAATCATTAACCATCCAATTACCATAGCATACTTATCTGCAATAAGAAACGAAAACATGAAAAACCCATAACACACATAACACATGAACACTATGATTTTTATCTGGGAAACCCAAGAGGGAAAAGCCATGGTGAGGAGTAGCTCATAATATGTTATTATTAGTTATATAAGATATTCCAGAAAGGCTCACTACCAGGTGGACTCACTGTCCAAGTGACCTCACTGTTCATAGAGAAAATAAAGAAAGAAATGGGTTCACAACCAATATTTTGAATTGATACAAAGTGCATCTATCATATGTTAGATCTAGTTCCTTTGAAGCTCAAAGAATTGACTTAATACACTTTATTCAACTTAGATTACAATCTCTACTATGCTCTACATTTGCACATATCTTCTCAATTTTTACAACTCATTTTCTCAACTTTGCAAAATTTTGCATCACTTCTTGTATTTGGATAATGTACACATTCATATTCGATATCCAAAAACTCAAATCAACTTTGTATATATACCAAACTCCATCGCAAACATCAATTAGGTCAGCCTAATTAGATGTAGCCCTAAAACATACCAAACATGCCTTGTTGGAACCTAATCCAAATCAAAATATCTTCACAACGAAAAACATGTAATATAGGTCAGCATGAACCTATAATAACTCTTTCTTACATTTGCATCACATATTTAATCTCTACAACTATTTGCTTTCATTAGGTTGGAAAGGCATAGGACCTAAAGGAAAAATACTCCAACTGATCATCATAATAGGACTTTTGGACCTCAAAAATGTCATGCTAACTAGAAAACACAATGCCTTCACACTTGTTAACATTCTCCCAAAATTTCAAGGTCTAACTAAAATCTGTTGAGGAGTGTAGACCAGTTAGGTCATAGCCATTAGATAGAGAACTATGTAAACCTTATATGTTGATCTTTTGTTATTTGTAACTTTCAAAATACTCATGTCCAAATCAAATGAAATTTTGAATTAAGATGCTATTGATGTCCATGAACAACATATTAGAATTGTAGAAGTAAATCTATAAGAGTGAACAAAAACAAACCAAATTATCAGAGGGCACTTTGTACTGAAACTCATGGTGTAGACACTTAGCAAAAATACTTGACTATTCCTATGTGTGGATCAAACCCTCTTGTAAAATAACTCTTCTAAAATCATCCTTAACACAATATAGAGATCCATCATGTAGTGTTGTCATCAATGAAAACTCACTAATGACAAACTTCTTCATTCTTTCAACAATCACCCCACTTGTCATTGATGGCAACATGTGCCAAAATAAAAATTTTCTATGAGTATCTCTCCTCAAATATCTCTCCCCCTTTGACATCAAGGGAAAAGGGTGTACTAGTTGTTTGAACACTTTGTATGCTCCCTTAAACATATATATGAACTGAAATGAATGTACTAGCTCCCCCTTAACCAAAAAATCCTAATATATTTGCATATCTACAAAAGAATCTAAAAATGTGAAAAAATAAAAGATGCATAAAGGTAGAAATGGTCAACCCAAAGATGTTGACCCTTGAAACTTTTGAATAAAAAATTTTCAAGTAGATTTTCCTTCTTCCTAGCTCTTCTTCATTGTTGCAAGCATCCTATGTAGAGACACAAGCTCCATCAATGTGTCTTCTCCTTCCTCCACAGTACCAAGGGTAATATTTAGATTTAAAATTTTAATAGTATTGACAAGGGAACTTGAGACAGGTATATGATTTTTCTTTACCAAGTCCCTTAGCTTCCCATGCTACTTTATAATCTGTTCCTTTTGGCCTTGGAAGGCGAAGAATCTACCAAAAGTCTACAATAGCAGTACAGGTTTGATCATCTCTATCCAATTCTAGATCATAGGCACTTGATGCATTGGCTAACTAGGACTCGATTGAGTCCATTTCATCTCTTATTCCTTGTGTGGAATCTAACCACTTCATGCTATACAAAAAAAGTGTTTTTTCTTCTTCCTCACAGGTTTGTACATCCTTCAAACACTCTTCAACTTTGGTATGTGTAGATTCACATTTCTTTGTGATATCCATCAACTTTTTCTCTATAAGCCTTGTATCAACCTCTATTTTCACTTGTACATTTAATTTGGAGGCATATTATTTAAAGGAATCAATTAGCAATTTAAAATTTTCTACAATAGACAAAGATGTATCAACATTAGTTCCTAGTATGATCTCCTGCAATGTCTTCATGGCTTCATCCATCAATTCACCACTCCTTTGGTGAGTCTCAATAATTTATTTTCTAGCTAGTGCATGAAACACATCACCTAACTACAACTTATGAATAAGGGATATCTTATTTTAAAAACCAACACTACCTTGCTCCATGGGAAACTACAAAAAATGAGAAGAGACAATTGGTTGGAACCTTAAGTACTTGGAAAACAAACCTTTCAAAGGATTACTAGAGGAAGATTCATTGAATGGCTTAAGTAACTCCTCAGATGATCTGGTGGATATTTTCAGTGAAAAATGAAGTGTCTCCAAATCTCTAGATTTTAGCACCATCAAAAATATCTCAACATTCTAATCCCAACGCAACTTGAACGGAGTAGACAGGAGTCCATTTGCACAAGTTATGGCCAGTCAAACCTTCAATCAAACTGGCATTAGGGGGCATCCAAAAGGTGAAAAAAATGATTGTCTCAAAAATTAATGAAACTAGCGTCATTGCGAAGAGCTCGTTGAGATGATTCTGATGGTGTTCATTTTGTCAAAATCCAACATCGTATGCTCAGCTTATTAGCAGTCAAAGTTCGTGCAAGGAATGTTGACTTTTGACTGTACAAAATGTTGACGTCATCATTCTGTATTGTACAGACAGTGAAGTGGACCAGTCAAAATATGACATGTGTCATCCACATCAGTATTGTACGGACCCGTCGTAGAGTGACACGTGGAATCTGTATGTACAGTCAGCGTACAGTCGACAACATAGTTGGCAGGACACGTCAGCATTTTAGCTAGCATCCACGTTAGCTTCATCGACGAATCATGCTTTGCCACGTGGCACCTCCGACATGCCACATGGCCTCTCTTTCATCCTCTTGTAGTTAGTTTGTTTGTTTGATAAAAATGGTATGTCGGGGGTTTCGAACCCCCAACCTCGCATAACTGAAACTCACGCGCGACCATTGGACCAAATGCAGTTTGCTTTGCTATATTTGGGCGTCTATTTCTTTTGTTTAGTTAATAGTTGAGAAATATTGAAAATGTGTGCTGGCGGGAGTTGAACCCCGCACTGGCCGGCACCCAAAATTACATACCACCGTTGAGCCATTCAATGTGTTTAAAATATTGTTGGCATCAGTTGGTTTTGTTGACTGTCTCAAACCGAATGCCCAAAAATTAAACAAAATACTCCCCTAATTTAAAAATAACACAAACAATAATCTTTTTAAGATTAAATCAAAACCTCCAAAACAATATAAGCCTGGGAATGATAAGATTAAGGGGCTTAAATCAATTATTATATATTTTTATGTATAAATGAGGGATTATTGTGTAAAAATGGAGATATGGGGGATTTTAATAAATGTTATGGTTTTCACCAAATTGGATGAAACTTTTGTATAAAAAGGGGTGAAAGGGAGAGAGTTAGGCTAAGTGTGAGATTCATAATTTTCAAGTGAAATAGGTGACAAGTGATTTGAGAGGAGTTCTAAGGAGATCATTTTGAAGCCATTTTTTTTTATGTCGGAGTAGTGTTATGCTGCCGAAGTGATGGTCTTGGTGCATCATTGTAACTAATTTCTAGAGATTAATTGGATTGGTCGTACTCTATTAGAGTCGACCCAGAGATGTAGTCATGTTTGTGGTGAACTTTGTAATCAAACTCTGTTTGCATCTCTTTCTCTATTCTTCTCTCTCATTCTATTGGTATCTCTTTGTTATTTCCCGTTACCTTAATTATTTCTATGAGTTAATTTGTTTCGATTATCTTGGATAAATATTTGTAAAAGTTAAGCATTTAATTCTGCAATTTAGTCTAGATCCGTTTACAGATCATCAGACTTCTCTACTTCTTCATTCTTTCCGGTATCAGGATCTTCTTCTTCCCACCTTTTCTTCTTCTTCACCAGAGGTCTTGTCTTTATATTTGTCTTCATTTCCTTCATCCTTATCCTTCTATCATTGCTTACCATCTTCATCCTTATATTCTTCACCTTCCTTCTCATCATCATTCTATCTTTCTTGATTCTCTTCATTCACATGCCTTTTCGCATTGACTGTATCTTTCTTTTCACCTTCATCATTGCTTTATTCTATATCTATCAGAGAAGCAAATGTCTCTGGGTTGCCTCGATCTGAAGTAACATGTGTCACTGGAGGAATATAAGTGTCATTCTTTGTGGTTTCCTCTCTGATCATAGTTTATTTTTCAGCAATATTCTCATCTTCAACATTTGCTTGTATTGGTTCATCTATATCCAGAGGAGTATTGTCAATATTTTCCTCTACATCAATAACTCCAATGTTTTCTACATGCTCCTATTGAGATTTAGTTACCAAATCTTGATCTTTTCTGATAGAGGCAATGGGAATCATGCCATACTTTTGTGTTATGTCAATTATCTTTTCCTCCATTTTCTTCTACATTTTCTCAAACTAGTCATGTTCTCTTCCCATTAGAATTGTGACCCTTTGTTTTGTTCTAAATTATTTGCTAAAGACTTGGGCCAATGTGGCCTTGTCAGCATCAAATAGGGAGAATCCAATTTTCTCCACAACATCTAATCTAATTTTCTCTTCCTTTTTCTATGTCCTCTTTTCTCCTCTCCATTAAGATGTTCTACATCATGTAGAACCTTCTTCTTAATGTTCTCCATGTCTACTTCACTAATCACAATTTATTTGATGATTTCCTCTACTATGGTGGCTTTGTCCACCTCATTTTCATTCTTGTATAAGTAAACTATTTCTCCCAACATCTCACGATGCAAAATACCTTTTAATAATGCATCCAACTTCATTGCACTGTGAGGTCTCTCCAAAGTTGTCTTTTTCTTCTTTTTTTCTTCTCTGATTCAACTATTTCTAATTTATTTTTCTTTTTTTCCTTCATCTTCTTATGAATATGTATCCTAAATCCTTCTTTTTCTTTCTCAATCCCTTCTTCATCTAAGGTATCAACAATATCTATTCTCTATTTATTTGTACTATTTCTTCTCAAAATCAATGGAGAACCTTCATCCTCTTCCTCTTCTTCAAATAATACACTCATGATATTTTCTCTTACAACTTTCTCTTTTCTACTTGTTGATGTGGTGGCAATAGTGGGGGCTACCAAAGTAGTTTTATTTCTCTTTTCAGGCCTTGTGGAATTCTTCACATGGGGTTCCTCAATTACCAAAGCACTAGTCTTCATTCTCTTGGTTCTGCTAGAGGTAGAAATTGATCCATAGGGCTGTTGAATACTAGGGGGAATGATGGAAGAAATTCTTCAAGATATTCTAGGTCCAATGGACCCACTTGCTATGCTCAATTCTCCCTTTTCTCTTTCTGTTGTCTCTTGTATTTGTTCTTCTGTGAATCCATTATCCTTGAAATGGTCATGCACCAAATTTTTCACTTTCTTCTTTACTTCAAGCTTTTTCGGCTCCATATGCACTTTCATGTCCATTTCTCCTCATATGTTCAACTTATTTCTTGTGTAGAGTCCTTAAAACACTTTAGTAGTACATCAACATAACCATTTACTTCATTTTCATTGGTCTCATATCCAAGTGGTAGAATCCAGGTAGTTATGGGTTCTACAACCTCAATAATGCATTCATCTATTGTGACAAAAAATGTAATAGCTTTCTCATATTTGTCCACCACTAACTTAGGTATGCTTTCCCTTTCATGCATTCTCTTCTAGAATATTGCAAAGAATGCAACAAGTTCATCTTGAACTTTCATATCACTAATACTGTGTAGATATTCCAAAATTTGATGGGAGACTAGTCTTTTTTTATCTCATATGAGATTGCTTCTTCCCAGAAGTTCCCTTAGAAATTAAAATAACAAACAAACTACCAAAGAATCAAAATTGAAGGGGTATTTCTTCTCTTTAGTTTGCTTCAACTTTTCAAAGAGTTATTGTCAAAGAAACTCACACAAATCATAGTCCTTTCCCTTTTCCACCATTTCATAGGCTACATGAATTGTTGTAGTTGACACATAATTCTCTCTGTTGGTGTAGTGTGCTTTTTATTCGACCATAGCTGCATATCTTGCTACAAGATTTTGTATAGTGTTCATAGTGAGAGCCCTTTAATAAAATGTAGCTCCAGTTAATTCCCTCACATCCTTATTTTTCATAGATTTTAATACTGATATAGGTCCGAAAAGTCTTGTAACTTCCCTTATGACTTCCTTTGATATCAAACTAGGCATGTTAGTCCATATGAACTTGTCATGTACTCTACGTAATGCCATTCTCAGATACTTAGTTTCATCAGAAAAAATGAAGTATGGAAACCATTGCTAGATGTCTAGTTTCTTCTTCATTAGGTTTTCATGTAGTGCCCTGCCGTGTGAACCCCAAAGGAAAACTTAAAACTAACAAATTACTACACAATGTTTTTTTAAAGAACATTACATAAGATGAATGTGAACATACAATTGTCATATAACCTACATCCTTTGAGGTACACGGGATGATATTATGAAACCCTAAACTAATACCATAATGATAACGAGTGAATTCCAAGATTACATTATAAACCATGATAAAGGATAAGTGAACCATGTGTAGAAATTCATCATAATACAAATAAGAGAATCATCTCTAAATGAAACACATGATAAAATCAATCATATCCATTCATTACTTTGATCAACTCAGAATGTACATATACATCACTATGAAGTTACATATTTTTAGGATTACATATGCACATCAGTGCTTACCAGTACAAAGAAGAGATGATACATCAATTACAAGAATGTTACATAAATGAACATGGTACAACTGAATTGCGACAAAGCTCTGGTTCATTAGAAACAACATGAAATCCGCACTTCATGAACATTGACTGGGAATCCAATGGGGTGCATAGCACGTTCTACCCAACCACATGGACCTGAAGGCCCACCCTCATGGTAGGAGATAACAAGAAAGACCCATGACCAAGACAATCGAGCAAAATGACCACGAGACCAAACCACAAAAGAGAAACCAAAACATAATAAACAATCTCAATGATTGGGTATGTGTAGGATCATCATGGAAAAAATAAGCCCTTAAGTGGCAAAAAAATAAGAAAAATTAGAGTTAGGCAACTTGACGTAAAAATTATAATAAGTTATCTATATTATTTCAAAAATATGTAAGAATAGAATCTATAGAAAATTGAATGTAGTTTCTAAACTACTAGGTTTATTTTAAAAGCAATAAATCTATTTGGTGAAAATTTGAAATTTCAATGTAGTAGTACTTCAATTTCAGGGAAAAAATAAGTGGGTGTTTGTCTGACCACCCTATCCACAATTAAATGATAAATTTTTTTTTATAAGATTTTAGATATAAGTAGAGAAATCATGTATGCATGTGATGCATGTTTTTTTGTATTTTTTTCCAAGTAAATAATTAATTATGAATTTTTTATTACAAATTTGAAAAAATATAAAAACTCGTATGTCTGACCTCGTTAACTTGGTCAAAACTTCATGAAATTCATTTTTTTTTAATCTTATAGTATGTGAAGCATAGAATGTGATAGATGTTTTGGATTCAAAAAATGTGATACCATTTGAAAGCTATAGATGTTTCTCAATCAGCCTATCAATCAAGACTTTGGTCATAATTCAAATAGAAAATGAATAATAATTATTTATTAAACTCAAAGTAAAGTATAATTTATATTGCTAGAAAGATGTGAATCTCCTTTAAAAACCCTTTTTATTTCATCAATTTTGGGTTAAAAAAAATTCGTCAGCCACATACCCATCATATCGCCACTTTTTGGCCCATCGTGATCCTACACATACCCGACTACTTTACAAGATGACCACTTCTAGATGCTCACAAAAAAAATAACAAGGGACAGTATGGGAGAGTGTCATTGCACTGTCCTACCATGGGTTATCTTGGATGCCTCTCTACAGGCGCTACCCCACATCTATGGTTATCCTGGCTGCCTCACACTAGGCACCAGCCCCATAGGGTGACTTGTGTGAGACCACTAGCCTCTCATGAGGATGAGGTAGTGATATTTACAACCATGGCTTTCTCAGCCCACCCTTAGTCTAAAAGAATTAATAGCATGAGGTATCTTACTATCTTTAATTAATGTGTTCCTACCCAAACCAACTAGTTTATTTTATTAGGTTTTCACTTATTTAACCAACTGTTCCATGGGTTATCCATGCTACCTCATGAAGAGCCACTCTCTATAGTAGCTCCTAAACAAAACTCATAACATTAAGGGGTGTACCAAAACACAAAAAGGCATGAACCCTCTCGCTCAAAGCCATATCACAAGGCAGGAAAATCATGATAAAAGGTAACACCCACAAAAGTACAAAACCAAAAAGAAATCAAGCGATTCCCAAAGGTCAAATCATGGAAATCCAACATATTCTAGTTTTCCCTATTGCCTCTGGGAGCCTATAGAACAACCTAACCACAAACTCCCAATGGGGAGAAAATATCTCCATGTTACAAGTTCCCTCAAGACTAAACACAAAATCACATTAAATTAAAAATAATAGAAGGGGGCAATGCAACAATCAAGGGACATAAAAATCCATTTACTGAATGTAAACACAATTGAATCTCACATAAGAAATTTTAAATGATATTTAAATAAACAAATATATTTATTACATTTCCAAAATGACATCTTTTAGATAAATAAGAAAACTAGACAATCATAGTTTACAATATCTATTACATGCATTTTTTTTCCCAAACTAATTACTCTTAAATATAATTCATAGTGTATGCATCTATTTACACATATATCTAATTAAATTAAGAATAATCTATGAATATCTAATTATGCATTTTTAGACATGAATGAATTGCTCATAATACTAATGAAATGTGATTTTTATACAAACATATTTCTTTGAATTGAAATCATGATTTAAAAACATATAAATATATAAATAAATATAATTATATTTATTTTAAAATAATTGTTGCTTAAAGTTAAATGTATTAAATATGATTTTTTTAAAACAACACAGAGACATCATACTCATAGTGAATGAAATCTAAATACATATATAAAATTACCATTTCAATATCACAATTTACTCGTCCCTTGTAAAGTCGTTTAGTTAAACACAAACACGATATAAAACTTATTCTAAATCATTTAACTCAAACCTCCAAATTCAATTTACTAAGTTTAAATAACTCTATAAACATTTAATTACCTACATCTTTTCTTAATGATAACCCGATGCAAATAAAAAAAAAGAATATAAATATATAAATACACACACACACACTTACACATATACATATTTCTATATTTGTTTATCAATTTGCATATACAACAAACAAAACTCCTAGTACCTATACATATAAAATTAAATAAAAACTAAGTAAATGCCAAGTGATGGGGCTCAACCAATAGAAGATGTCAAACATATCCACAACTTGAAGTCACTACAGAAACAAAGAGTGCCATTGAATTGATAAAATTGATCATATATAGACCTACAATCCACTAATTTCAAGCTTAGACCACTGTAAATGACCCCAACAATAGGGCATGACTAGCACAGAAGGTTGTGTACAACAACATTAAAGGATGCCTTGGAGGTGGGAGGCACTAGGCGCCAAAGACAATACAGTCGACATAAATAAATGTTAGAATTGTGAAACAAGCACAAAACCATGAGCCACAAGATCAAACAACAAACAAATACACCTTCCACACAAGAGATCTACAAAACATATATGCAATATTATTCAACAAGAAAGAGTTATAGAAGAGAGAAAACTTTCAAGAAGATATTAGATACAAATATTCTCTCGTGAATAATTATAATGAGGTTTGAATGCTTATAAGAGCAAAGCCCTAAATGAGAAAGAGATCAGATCATGAAAAGTACATCACATGAGATGTAACATAATGATCTAATATTAACTCAACTAATAAAACATTCCTAATTTAGCTTAAGTGTATGAGAATAAATTAGACTAATAATGAAATTAAAGATTAATTAATTATTAGCTAATGAAAGATAAATCTAACAACCCCCTTTAAGATGAACTTAGGGAGTAGCTAAAAAACCCTAAAAAGTGCATGATGGGTCCCGACAAACAAGGCCAAGAAAGGTACCCATGTACAAACATAAGATCTCTATAATGTAGAGAAATAGAGAAAACCTTATGGGAAAAACTCTAGTCCAAAACAAGATCCAAGGTGACTAAAGGACTAAAAAGCCTCCAAATCAAGGTGTGAAGGACTGAGAAGCCTCCAACCAAACAAAGTCCTAGAAAAGAAAAACATGTAGAACACCATAGAAGCATGATGAAGCTACAAACATTGTCAAAGAATGACTACTGAAATGTTGAAAGAAGAACCTCCTCTGAAACATATAATGATCAAGATCAGAAAGACAAGAATTTGTATGAGTGCCCCCAACAACACTACTTGAATCAGATGGAAAACCAAGGAAAACACCTAAAACTCAAATATACAGATGGAAAAGGTTCCAAAAGTCTGAAGAACTGATTATGAGAAAATGAAGGTCGCCTCTAGAAATAGGAATGCAAGAGAGTCCATATGGTAAGTGATCCATCTCACCAAAATGCATGGGTAACTAGCCACTGCATCCACCTAGTACATAGGAACAAGTATTGTATAAATATCTCACTCCAACAAAACCAAGGAAGCATCAGCACCAATAGTAGAAACCCCCCCATAATACTAAAAAGGGAGAGGCATAACAGGTACAATGAAACAAAATTCCAAAAAGTAGTGCATGAAGAGGAACCAAGAGCATCTGAAGATGCAAACATGAAAGTACAAGCAGATAGAAAGGATGTGAAAACAAAATTCTCATACGCATGAGAAAGGTATGAAGGAAAACAATGGAAAACATCAACCCCCATGACACTTTATATCATAGTGTGAGTACAACAAGGCACAAAGTGATGTGCAAGAATCCCAAATACTGCACATACAAAGTTGAGACACTTTATCTCAATGTGTTTACAAAAAAGAACATGCATGAAAAAGATGTCTACAATGTCCAAATAAGACAACATGCTGAAAATACAATTCTCTAATAGAAAAAGAGGAAACTAGTAGCACCATGGCAAAGTACATGAAAAAAAATTCACTTTAAAAAAAAAATGGCACCCAAAAATCTATCCGGATGCAGAAGATATGTCCCATCAAAGTCTCCAAAATGAGAACTAAAAAACTATAGCCCTGAGAAAATAGAATTCTAGAAAAAAATAGAAGTAAAAACTAGAAAATACCTACATCATTGGGAAGAGCACAAAATTCCACCCTATTTCAAAACAAATTTCAAGCGAAAAGACCACTGTATTACCGAGATATGGCATTTGGAAGTTGAGGTGCAAAACTAAAAAACTCAACCAAAATTATAAACCCCATGTGCCTTTCAAAATAAAGGCTTTTCAATGATTTTTTTTTAAATGATTTTTTCCAAACGCAGGAAAAAATTATAAACCATATATTTTTTATTTTTTTAACTTGATTTTCATGCTTAGGAGGCTGTATGGTCTTGGGGATATTTTTTTTCCTCAGAGGTCAACAGACCAAATATATGTGAGTTTGTAGTCAATCTTTAGGTTTTTGGCCGCTCTGGATGCAATAGTGAGGTCTGTTTGGGCTCAAAATGCTCTGAAGAATCAAGCACTCCCTGGATTTGGCAAAAAAGCCTTTACTTCAAACCCTCACAGATCTAACAAATGGAAGCCAAATTTGACGAAACATAGGTGAATCTTGACTATTCTAGTAGCTCTAGATTCAATGGAGAGGTTTGATGCACACCAAAATGCTTCAAAAAATTCCCACCTCCAAAATTTTCTTTGTGATCCCACAATAATGGGTTACAATTTTTGGCCAAACTTGACATTAAAATCAGGATTTTTCACCAGACATTCACTTTCTTACATCTATAGCAGCTAAACCATTAAGGTTTTGAAGATGAATCAAACTAGTTATTTGTTAGATATTTTGTGTAGATTCTAATTATATTTTTAAAAAAAAATTAAAAAATAAATTGTGAATCATTTTATGTAATTTTTAATAACTTATTTTTTCTACTAATCAACATTTTTAAAAAGTGATGTTCACTTTGGCACACGTAACTTTTTTTATAGATAGGATACAATTCTGATTTTTAAAATGCAATTTTGTCACACCAATATCTAGGGGATGCATATTTTTTCATAATTTTTTGTTATATATATATATATTTTTAATTGATTTTCCAAGTCAACGTAATTATAATTTGGATAGAGGTGTACTTCGACACACATAATTTTTTTTGTATTCATTTGAATTAACTTATTCTTTTTTTGTTGGAATAAGGACATCAATACCTAGGGTACATATATTTTTTAGAATTTTTTTCTCTATTTTTCTATTTTTTGTATGTGTGAAATAAAGAACTTGATGTTCATTGAAAATCCTACATTCACAAGAAATAAGAAATAAATATAATAATCAAATTAAACATATTTAAAATTATACTTTTTAGAAAGCTTATAATAAGGGCTATAGGCTTACAAAGCATAAATTTTAAATGAATTCATTTGATCTCTCAAAAGTTAAATCAAAAGTGGGTTTTTATCAGCATTTTGATAGGTGTAGAGGAGACTCGATTATAGGTATGGTTTAAATCTAACAAGGTTCTATCCAAGGGGGTTTGATCAATCCCTCTTTAATTAAAATAATTTAAATGGAACCTTTAAAGTTATAAATCATTGTATTTTCTAAAAATATGTGATTTCAGGCAAAAATTAGGATGTTTCAAAAAGTGTAACCCATTATTGTGGTAGCACCATTGAGCAAAGGGGATTCAGATCTGAAGCCTGCAACCCTTGTTGAAGAAGAAAAACCTCATAAATCGAGAATGGGTTCGCTGAATCCATGCTCTGATACCATGAGCCACAATATCAAACAACAAACAAATACACCTTCCACACAAGAGATCTACAAAATAATATATGCAATATTCTTCAACAAGAAAAAGATATAGAAGAGAGAAAATTTTCAAGAAGATATGAAAGCTACAAATATTATGTTGTGAATAATTACAATGAGGGTTGAATGATTATAAGAGAAAATCCCTGAATGAGAAAGAGATCAGATCATGTGACAAGTGTCAACATCACATGAGATGTGACATAATGATCTAATATTAACTCAACTAATAAAAAATTCCTAAGTTTAACTTAAGTGTGTGAGAATAAATTAGACTAATAATCAATTAAAGATTAATTAATTATTAGCTAATGAAAGATAACTCTAACAATAAATATAAAAAAAATCCAAATAGTCTTCTTTTAAACACTAAACTAATGACTATGCAGTAGCCAAGATCATTCACATGAACAAAAACTAGCAAAAGAAATACTAGCTAATTTATATTCCAAAATGCAATTTAATAGGGGTCGACACATATCACCCAACACTTGGTGCCAAGCAAGGTTTTAGACATCTGCACCATACTCTAGCACAAATAAAACCGCACTCCTTTTGCAAATGTATTTATATGTATCATGAAAAGGAAGATATCTATCAAATTTTTAGAATTTTATACATATACACAAAGCATAAGCTCAGGAGAGCGGCCTCTAAAGAAAAAAATATAGAGAGTTTGGAATGGAAAACTAAGCATTGTTGGAGATAAGTAACTCCAAAAACTTTTAGAGACCTAACTTCAACCTATCAACAATCGCATGAAGAAACCTAAGATCAAGGGTGTGTTTTAATCAGATGGACACTAAAAACCTAAAGAGTAATTATATCTATTTAGACAACACCATTATTCAAATCAAATATATCAATTTTTTTGTTTATGAGACGACATAACAAACATACTATTAACAAAAGATGATTTCAATATATATATATATATATATATATATATATATATATATAAGATGAAGTAAAACCAAATGAAACCAACCTGGAAATGATGTTTGAAGACGAAGATGATAGGTTGAGTTGAATCCTACAACTCCTTCCTTCAAGAGTTCACTAGACTGAGAAAACAATTTTTAATCTTTTTACCAGAGCACCATTCAAGTTAAATTTGTTTTTGTAAAAAATTCAATTGTAACCTTTTCACCAAAATCTCCAAAATAAATTAAGGTATTACACTAAATTTTCTTGGTAAATCCACTGGACAAGTGGCAAGTTTAAAAAATCCTTTTTCCCCCACCTGTCAACTCACCTTTCCCAAGCTTTACCACTTATTAGAAAATCTTTACATTTCAGTTAAATAAGAAACCTCACTTCCACTATTAGCTTTAATAAATCATATTGCTACCATTATTTTAATATTTTACTTGTTTAACAAGTATATCATACTATTTATATTAAATAAATCATAATAGAAATGATGAATCTTGTAATTATTATTGGGAATGTGCAAGATCATCATGGAAAAACTAGGCCCTTAAGTGGCAAAAAATTCAAAGTTGGGAAACTTGATATAAAAAATTGAATAAGTTATCTATATTATTTCAGGAATATGTAAGAATAGAATTTGTATCAAATTGGATGTAGTTTCTAAACTACTAGGTTTGTTTAAAAAAATAAATAAATCTATTAGGTGAAAATTTAAAATTTCAATGCAGTAGTACTTAAATTTTAGGGAAAAAAGAAGTAGGTGTTTGTCTGACCATCCTAACCACAATAAAATGATAATATTTTTTTATAATATTTTAGATATAAGTAGAGGACTTATGTCTCGATGTGATGCATATTTTTTTGTAATTTTTTTCTAAGTAAATAATTAATTATGAATTTTTTATTACAACTTTTAAAAAATATAAAAAACTTGTATGTCTGACCACCTTAACTTGGTCAAAACTTCATGAAATTCAATTTTTCTTTTTTTAATCCTATATTATATGAAGTATAGAATGTGATGCATGTTTTGGATTCAAAAAATGTTATACCATTTGAAAGCTATAGATGTTTTTCAATCAGTCTATCAATTAGGACTTTAGTCATAATTTGAATAGAAAATGAATAACTATTACTTATTAAATTCAAAGTAAAGCATAATTTATATTGGTGGAAATTTGAGAATATCCTTTAAAAACCCTTTTTGTTTCATGAATTTTGGGTAAAAACGAAGTTGTCAGCACATACCCATCATATTGCCACTTTTTGGCCATCATGATCTTGCAGATACCCTATTTTTTTGAATTTTATCCTTTCAAATATACTATTTAACACAATGTCCATTTATTAAATACCTCTTTATCTAAATATTTAAAATTTAAAAATAAACTTTCTTAGTAAGTGGATTATTAATCCATTGTATTAAATTTAAAATAAACAGTACTTATCAAATCAAATTTATGTTTTATTTTCATATTTGTCCTTAATCAAATAATAATATAAACTAATAAATCATAATAACCTTCAAATTAAAATAATAAATAATTATTTAAATTCTCTTAATAATTTAATGTATTACTTTAATTAAATTAGCTTTACAAAAAATGAGCAACAAAACCCAAAACGATACTAGAATGACAATGAACCATGACCATTCCAAATAATTGAAACAAGTTAATTGACCAATTAACTTGAAAAAAAAATAGAACAACATTCAATGAATGATTGAAACGAATAACTCAAATAGAGCAATACCAAAACAAGAATGAGGTTGCAATAGACGATGTCGTCAAACAACATGATGAGGTGATAGACTAGGATGAGGTACTTTCTTGTCAACTCTAGTTTCCACATCATACGCATTACACTTATAGGGCACGCTAAGACTTGACGGTGCCGGTGGAGTCAATGCCCGATACCTGCATCTTGCATCAAACCAAATGTTAAGAAACATATATATCCAATCACATGCACACCATGAGGAGGAGTCATAGTGTAGTAGGGCACTCGTGAACAAGTGATGCTAGACCATCCTCTCACCAAGACTCTAAGTAACACATCATCATAGATATCATGAAGCAAGCATTAATCAGTCCACATATTGATAGAATACTGCATCTAGATAATAATCATAACCAAATAAGATAAAAACCATGCATCATTATGTTGTTAACATCAGAAAAGAGAGTATCATAATCCTTCATGCAAAAAAAACTATCAACCAACAAGTCAAACTAGTGAAAAAATCAGCATCATAGTCTCGAGTCCACAAAAAAAAAAGAGAAAAGTATCAGAAAAAGACAACATGAGGGGTATTACATTTCATGCTCAGGCTTGATTTTGTAATCATCTCCAATAAATTGATCTATCCATAGTTTTGTAAATCTTGTGTGGTTATACTCTTCCATTTTTCTATGGATGTATTCCCTAGTATCTTATGTAGGTAAAACCCTATATGGAATACTTAAAATAGCTCTAAGTGGGTCGTTTTCAAATACTTTCAGGGGCCATTTCTTGAATTTTGGTCAGGGTTTCTTACTCACATTTATTACTGTAGGTGTATCCATTTCTATTGAATTCAAATGCTTTAAAAAATAAATTCTATTTCAGCTTTAGACAATAGTAAATATCTTTTTCTTGCTCAACCAAAACTAGGGTTTGGATTCTTTGCTTCATAAATCGCCTTTGAACTCTTGAATTTGATTCAATTCTCTCTACTCACTCTAAATGCACAAAATTGAATGAAATTGACAAATAATAGATATATATAACCCTTTGATTCCACCCTAATTCATATTGAATCCACCAAACAATAAAGTTGTTAAAACCCTTCTCTATGCAACAATAAATCCTAAATTGCTTTGCAAATCTTTGCATTTGCATATTTCCTTCCAGAGTGTTCTCCAAATGATCTATTGTCCATCTCCATCACATTTATTCGTGCCAAGCCATGAAACATTAATTAGGAAGGGGGTTATTTGACTATCTATTATTGCTCCTCATAAGCCAATTCCTAGGTTCAATTCTTAGAGGAATTATTTGCATCGGATGTTGGTAAAAATTCATTTGTAGTCTCTGATTCTTCCTTTTTCCTAGGCTCCTCTTTCTTTCTCTAGATCTTTTCCATTTCCTTCTTTACTTCAACCAGATCAATCTTTTAAATTGGCTCATTTCTCTTTATTGAATTATTTCCTTGTATTTCTTCTTCTACAAAATCTAGCAATATGTCTAGGTCTATTGCAATTGTGACATGCAACATTCCTTCCATTCATTCTATATCTGGATTGATTAGCATTATGTCCAAATCCATAGCATGTATAACATTATCCATTAAAATATTGAATCATTTTACCATTGTTATACCCATTGATCATTTGACTTCTACATTCATTTTCTTTATGCACAAACTTCTTGCATGTAAAACATTGACCAATAAAGGATGAAACATTCTAATTCATTCCACTTCTACATTCCATTGCTACATGTCCAAATTTATTGCAAGAGTAACAAATACCATTTAAATATAGGTACCTTTAAGCATTCGGTTGTCTGATAAGGGGGTCTTCTAACATTTTTTCTTTGATTCCAAAAATTTCCATTTTTCTTCTTGTCTTCAATTTTCTTTGGTTCATTGATATTCTTTGCATTAGGTGTCTAATTTTCTTTTGAGATTTCTCCTTTTTCTAGCCCCACAACACCTTTTTCTTTAGATGTTTTCTAACATGTAATCAATTCATCAAGCATTGTAGAACTTGTTTTGAATTTTTCCTCATGACTCATTTCTTTCTTCAGATTTGAATATCTACCACTTCTTGTTCAAGCCTTATGCATTCATTAGTTTTGATTTTTACCATTACATTCAAAAATTCCTCAATTCTTTTATTTTCTTCCACTTGCACTTTCATTCTGGTGATGTTCTCATTTTCTTGTTTTAATTATTCATTGACCTCCTTATTCCTTTCTTTGAACTTCTTGATTTTCTCTCTCAATTTTTTGATGCAATCATTTGATTCTTTAATATTTTCCTTTAGATCTCTATTTTAGTCTTGAATTTTATCAAGAAATTCAAGAGAAAATTTGTTTTCTCCATCTTTATCAAGCATGCAGTCTTCTTCTATGTATCCGATAATAGGAATCTCTTTTCGAGGAATAGGAAACTTTCTATCAACCATGTTTTCAATCTCCATGATCTCCCAAAGTGGTCAAGCTTCTTCCAAGGAATTGAGCTCTGATACCAAATGTTGAACACTTGGAATACTAAGCGGGGGGTGAATTAGTATTCTATTTAACCAACCAATAATTAGAAATCCAATTACCAAAGCATACTCAACTATAATAATAAATGAAAGCACAAAACACCCATCACACAAATAACACATGAACACCAAGATTTTTACATGGATTTTTTTTTTTTTTTGGAAAAACCATGGTGAGGATTAGCTCATAATATGTTATAACTGGTTATAAGATATTAAATAGAAAGGTTAACTGTTAGGTGGACTCACTGTCCAAGTGAACTCATTGTTCATAGTGAAAAGAAAGATAGAAATAAGTGGCTTCAAAACCAAGATTTGAACTGATACAAAGTGCATCTATCATATGCTGGATTAAATTCCTTTGAAGCTCAAAAAATTAACTTAATACACTTTATTCAAATTGGATTACAAATCTCTACTCTACTCTGTATTCACACACATCTTCTCAGTTTTCACAACTCATTCACTCAACTCTACAAAATTTTGAATCACTACTTGTATTCAGATCATGTACAAATTCATATTTGATATATCTACTAACTCAAATCAACCTTGTATATATACCAAAATCCATCATAAACATTAATTAGGTCAGCCTAATTAGATGCAACCTTAAAACATACCAAATGTGCCTTGTCGGTACCCAATCCAAATCAAAATACCTTCACACCCAAAAACATGTAATATAGTTTGGCATGGACCTATAATAGCTCCTTCCTACATTTTCATCACATATATAATCTTTGCTGCAACTATTTACATTCATTAGGTCAGTCAAGCATAGGACCTAAAGGAAAAATACTCCAACTGATCATCATCATAGGACTCGTGGACCTCAAAATGTTGTGCCAACTAGAAAAAAAAGTGGCTTGACACCTATTAACATTCTCCCAAAACCACAAGGTCTAACTCAAATCCATAGAGGAGTGCAAACCAGTTAGGTCATAGCCATTACACAAAGAACTATGTAAACCTTATATATAAATCTTATGTTATTTGTAACTTTCAAACTACTCATCCAAATCAAGTGAAATATTGAATTAATATGCTACTGATGTCCATGAACAACATATTATAATCACAAAAGTAATTATGTAAGAGTGAACAAATGCAGACCAAATTAGCTAAGGGCTTTGTGTACTAAAACTATCAATGTAGACACTTAGCAAAAATACTTGATTGTTCGTATGTGTGGATAAAAATCTCTTGCAAAATAACTCTTCTAAAATCATCCTTAACACAATATAGACATCCATCATTTATTTTTGGCATCGATGACACCTCATTAATGATAACCTTCTTCATTCTATCAACAAAATTTATTTAATATGATTTATTTAATTAATCAAGATAGAAAAGATATTAAGACATAATCTAATAAATAGGCTTTATTTAATTAATCAAGACAAAATAAAGATTACTAACATAATCAAATAAATCTAGGCTTTATTTAATTAATCAAGATACAATAAAGATTAAGACATAACAAAATAAATATGCTTTATTTAATTAATAAAAAAATCAATGAAAAGGTGAATTAATTAAATAACATAAATTCACTTAATTAATAGTGGAAATATGACATTAGGTAATAATTAAATAATTGAACATTATTTAATCATTAGGAAATGATGGTAAATAGTGCTGAATGTTACTTCATAGGCTAGGTAAATTTCAAGTATCTATAAATCAATCATTAATTAATTATTAGGCCCCATTTACCTTATTTACATAAGGTAAACATAGAAAATTCTTTTTAGTTATTATATTGAGCTATTTTTAGGTCACGTTGTCTCATAGAATATGATGAGGAGACTTTTCATGATCTAAGTTAATCCTCACCTATGGTTTCATCTAGGTTTGTAATTTTATTTTATATTCATTAATTATTCATTATTGTAATTGTCTATGTTATTCAAATTAATTTAATGCATGTACAATTTTTTGTTTGGATCAATCATTATTTCAAGATTGCATAGCATGATAATTTATTTTTTTCTATCCATGTGATAGGATTTTTGGTTGCAAGCGATTTTTAGGAGCTATGGAGTTCACCATCAATTTGAACACCCTAATGATTTATCAAGATGATTAGATAAAACACAAAATAATAATAATAATTTCTTGTTTGATGCTCATATTTAGTAAGAGGTTCACAATTACTAATTCTAAGTTCTTTTATACTTGATTCATTTTATCTCATATATTTTTTTATGATTTTTATTTTACCTCCCCTTCTTTTTTGATTGTCTAGCACTATAAACACTAAAATAATTAAGATTTCCTTTTATTATTTGGACTTGAATAAGGCGAGGAAAGTAGATTTCTTGAAATATGGTATATATGATAGATCTCATTCCATGAATCAAAGGTTATGCAAGAATCATATGGTATAAATTTTCTTCATCTATCGCAAATTATATTTTGATAGTATCTTAGGACCAATGGTAATAGTGAGATTACATTCACAATGATAAAATATTAATATTATCCCATATTCTATGGATATCATTAGTATGAGTGATTATTATTTATCATAACCAATCATTTTGATGATGGAAAGAGGGACTAAATTTATTGCACCTTTTTCATCAATCATGATATAATTAATGCAATAGTGAGGAACCTGGATCATTAGGTAAAGATTAGAATCATCCCATTCAACTATTTAATAATCAATAGGTAATTTTTTAAAATAAAATATAATATAATTTACTTAGGAGGAAAGCTAGTTGGGTTAGGATTACTCACTACATTATTGATGTAAAGGCTTTAAATGGTTCATATCTCATGGCCTAATTCTAGAACATTAACAAGAAAACTTGAAGAAAATTTAGGGTGTCTAAAAGGGTCAAACAATGTAAATTTTCCCAAGTTTATGGGTGGTGTAGATTACCTTATTTTGATTAGTTTTGGGAATGAATAACATGTCATGGTCAAATATGTTTTGGTACTTGGTTTCAATGTATGTTCTTTATCATGTGAATATAAAAATATATACACTAACATTTTCTACTATTCATTGGGATGTATTGATATAAGGTGTTTATAATCTTGACATAACTTACTGTCATGACCCCTTATCTTTTGGAATGAACAATACTTATCAAGTTAGCACTCTTTAGGTCTTTGATAGGGGTCACGATGATTTATGTATGAAAAATCTCCTATTCTACCTATTTTATTGTTATTGTTATTTAATTGATAGTCACTAACACTGATATTTTTATTCCCTAAGTTATAATTATTTTGACAAACTTATTGTACAATTTATTTATTATTAATATTTTTCCATTGAATTTATATCACCCCAGTGGTAGTGCCACTACAATTATTTTTTTAAAATATTTCGCATGAGATATATTTTTCTTTCCATTATCTTTTTTAACTAGTCTTCCATTGTTATATTCCTTCTATCCACTTTGAATGATGGCCTAATTTATTTTTAAAGTAATTTAAAGAGAATATTTATAAAATTTTAGGTAAATAAGTAGAGGACCTTCCTCCATCCCATGATGAAATGGGATACTAATTCATTTACATCTTTCTTAACACTTAAGAATTCTTGAATTCTTATATTAACTAGTTTATTAATCTCAAAGATAGTAACAAAATCGCCAATGAGTTATTGAAAAGAATTTATTCAGTCCTTAGAAATCCTATAATATAAACCCAAGGAAATTCCTTCCATGGTTATTCAATTTTTTTTGGTAGCTGCTCCATTCTAGGGATAAGTTCTCAAACTATGGTTGTATTGGCCTTGATAAGAAAGCTAGGGTCCCCTACTCCTTGTAACTTGGGAAGTTCAATAAGAGAATCGGGAAACATGGTATTGTGAATTATGTGTTCCAATTCCTTCTTGAAACACTCAATACATGTTCTGAAAAAGAGGTTGTGCACATCCATATGGAATAGTTTCCCAAAACATAAGTCCAATAGGTAAAGCTTGTTTTATGTTTTCTACTTTGAAAACCATTCCTAGTTATTAGTACTGCATAAAGTTTGTAAATATAGTTGACTTAGTGTTAAAATTTTGAACACTAAATAGGTTTTATTAGTTTCAATTATGAGTGGAAATTATCACACTTGGATCATTTAGATTTTGAAAGGATGGGACCTCATAGTTGGTTTAATTATGTTATATTATAAGATGAGGGTAAGGAAGTCACAAAAGCTTCATTTCTCATATTTATATAAGAAAATTTATGTAATGGGTATTTTAATTTTACCCCATATAATCATTTTTAAAGAGGGTAAATGGGTTTACATGTGATCACTAGTTTGGAGATCTAGGCACTTCCTCAACTTCATTGTTAAGAACTTATATGACACCTCCATCTTCAAGTCTCATGATCCATTGAAATAGGGTAGATATGATATTGATGGGCCAGTCTCAATATTATTTATTCATTGGTTTAAACACTTTCAAGTGTGTAGTTGTGGAGTGGTTCTTGAGTGTATCCATTGGTTCTATGATACATGATGTGCCTACAAATTTTTAGCTTGATAGTCAATGTGGACATCATAACAAGTTTCTCAAACATCTTCTAAATGTCTTTCTAGATGCCTTACCTCATTATTTATTTGGTTGGTCATGCCTCTGTAACTACTGATAGTTTTGTCTTGTTAATGGATATACAATTGAATAGGAACTATTTGTGCTCTACCTTTTTATTATTTGGTTAAAATATGGTGTCTTGACTCTAGGATAGGGTGTTGAAAGTTACAAAGTTTTTGATTAGAGGAAAAAAAAGATTTTGAATGGAACCAAAACCATTTACAAAAGGTTTTGAATGGAATAGAAACCATCAGGTTTTGAGGGTCCCCAAACCAACACAAAGATGAAAAAGTTTCCCAAAGGATAGATTCAAAAGAAACCAGTAGCGAAACAGGGAAACACCAAGCCAAAAACCAGCCAAAAGCTAGCAGGCTTCCCAGAAAAGACCCAAGATTCTACATGAATCTTGAACTCATTGGTTTTCATAGGACCAAAAACCCACTACAACCCATTGGTTTTGACAGGACCAACAACCCACTGAGACAAGGTTTTGGCTAGGACCTTAAACCCAAATCGATGGATTTTGAAGGATCCACAACCCTATACATCCAAGAATTGGTTGAGACTTTGAACCCAAGAAGATAGCTTACAAAACATAGATCAAGAACAAAGCACCAAAAGAAGAAGTATCAAAGCCCAACAAAACACCCTTTCCACCTCTATAGGAAAGGTCACAACAAATGCACAAGGCTCCAACAATGATCTTCAAAAACCAGTTGTACTCTCCACCTCTATAAGAGAGAAACCCAAGCTCTACCATAGCATCATAGCTACAACACCCCCTATCATTGAGGAAAAACACCACAAAGATCAACTTAATTTTCAATATCTCCAACCCTATATAAGATAAAGAAAAGAAGCCAGTAGGAAGGAGACTAATAACTCTCATGTGGCCACAAAGTATGGCTTCATCATCCCTCTAGCAACACTTTTAGGAAAAACCAGTAACATCCCGCTCCACCTCTATAGGAGATAGATCACTACCAGCCACATCCATCTCCCCCTCAATAGAAGATAGGACCACTTCCATAGGAAAAGCCAGAGTAACCAAAAGATTCCAAAGAAGAAAAATAGTGAGACCAAAACTTTTCTTCCAAGGGGATAGAGAAACTAAGACAACCACATAAACCATCACATAAACAAGCAATGAGTACTCCCAATCAAGGCAGAAACAAAAATCCACACATGCACATAAAAACCCCATAAAAGACATGAGCATCATGAAGCACAAGGGGTACCAAAACACACAAGCAACCCACAAACCAACAGAGAGAACAAGGAAGAAACAAAAGTCAACAAGAAGGAAGTAGGAAGTAGAGTAGGACAACAAGAAAAACCCCAAGCCTCCCTATTATGCCAAATAGGGACAAAAAAAAGCCCTTACAACAACCCACCTCCCTTAAAGCCACCAATGCACTCCTACAAACCCTACAAGGAGGGAAACCATAAAACAACATAGAACCACCAAAATAGCCATTGGAAGAAGTGAAGGAAGACAAGAGAAAAACAAGAAGCAGGACAAGCCAACACTAAGAACCCCCAAGCCCTTCAACTACATCAAGTCAAAGAGAAAATAAGCTCAATCCACAACCAACCCTCATCAGAAAGACCAACGCACACCCTCAACCAAGAAGGTAGCTAGAAGAAAAGCAAGAGAGGCAACCACAATAGCACCATAGAAATAGAAGAAAGTGTAGAGCAACACTCAACACTAGCCACTGCATAGAAATCATAAGCAACAACAAAAAAGAAACCCATTGAGAGAGACCCAACACCACCACAATCACCAACAACAACTTCTGCAAAAAACAAAAATTCCCCTTCCACTCACATCACCTTAGGTGGAAAAGAGGGAACAAACCATGCCGCCAAAGAGCCAAAGAAACTAACTCTGAACACAACACCAAACCCATCGAGGAAAAAGTGAAAGGTAAAACACCCACCGAGAGGGCTAGAAGAAATTCCCATCAACACTGAAGGAACTCCCCCCATGTGCCTAGAGAGCTCAGCGAGAAGCCCATCTAGGGCATGCCAACCATCCACCTCTCCATCTTCCCCTGATTGTTCCTTGCCATCAGAACATTCAAATGCTTTGTTCTCACCTACACCTGCACCTACTCCACTCTGCACCTGCATCTTCCCATACCAACATCTGAGGTTTTGCCTATAGTCTCTCACTATTAGAATCAAAATTTTCAAAGTCGTAGTTTGGGATTGGTTTCATGGGATCTAGTAAATGATATTTATCAAAATGAGGATTAGTAGGGTTGTTAGAGGGGACCTAACCTTGAACATTGTCCAATTCTATCATACATTTTGTATGCAAAACTTACCACAAAAAAATGAAATGGATGTGAAGAGAAGAAAAAAACTAGAATGAAGAAAAGAATTTGAAGTTTAACTAGAAGGATTTTTTATTCGTGTTGGTTTCACTAGAATATGTGTTATTCAAAATCCACCCATTCATAATTTGAGTCAGACAAACTCTAACATAGCATAGTTAATCACAGCCTTGTTAGAGGCATACCCTCTAGTCAATCCTCTATTGATAAGAGCTAGCTCAATGGTTTGTTCTGTTTATGGGAAAGTGAAACATAATAGATGGAAATTATACTATTTGTAAGATCTATTTAGTCGTATTGATGATTGTTGTGATTTTCTTAGTTTAATCTATAAATATATTTTTTATTTTATTAGTGAATGTTGGATACTTTGTAACACCCGCCCCAAAACAATAGAAAATGTAACACATTTAAACAAAAGTGAACAATTATTTTTCTTAAAGTGATATTAAACATATGGGTTATGCTACACTAGCACCCACACTCTCTAAGGATCGTGGAAACACTTAAACAAAGTACAATTCTAACTAATACAATTAAACATCACATGCATTTAATGCTCATAAATAGAGTACATACATCCATCATCACTAAATTAAAACACATACGATACCAAAGATGTGATACTGTTTCACACATCTTACATTCCTTTCATTTTACAATACAATGCTCATTCACAAATCAGATAGTTTAAACACAAGATTTACAATTACAAATTACAAAGGCACTCCTTGATTACACTTTGAGGAGTGATAAAATTCACAAGGTTACAACTGTTACAAAAGAGTACATGAAAGAATAAAAAATTTCATTAGTACACACAAGCTCTCTATCAAGAAATACTCGCGAACATGAATGAAAGAAATAGGAACCTATCCCACAAACAAAGTTATCCAAGAATAGCAACAACGGTGAGAGACTCCAATAGAAGAAATAACACGGTTTCCTCCCAATTGTGTGGTACCCAAAGGTCCACTCCCTCCATGCTAGGAGATAGTAAAAGAGTCTCCAAGACCAAACCTACAAACCCTAAACACAGGAAAATACATTTCTAAGCAACACAAGTACAAAATTCACAAGATGGTTACATTACTTCTAGATACAAAGATCAAGTACACCATCTGTACACTACACACTAACTGTGTGACTGTTGTTGTAGGAAGAGTGTCACACATAATTTTATATGAGTTACCCTAGCTCAACCTTCCTAGGCTATCGTACCCCCATCCTTAGTTATTGTGGCTTGCCTCTACCAGCTGCCGAACCCTCATGCAAACCTATGCATCTCATCTCATCTCAAACCTTAACAAGTGCATGAGCCATGAGAGAGGAATTCATTATCTTTATTAGTATGAAATTTTCCCATTAACTATTTTAAATTATCACTTAATTAAACCCTAGGTGAGTTACCCTAATGCCCCTTTATGCTTTGGACCCCTACAAAGATCCACTCTCCTACTAAAAAACACTAGGTTCAAATCCACAATACTATGGGTATACAAGGTGCACAAAATTAATAACACATCTCAACCTTAAACCATAAGGTCACACAACCCATTCATAGTAAACGGGTATCCATGTACAATATCACACATCCCGTTCATGGTAACCCGGTGTTCAAACTAACTATATCCACGTCCACTACCCAAGTAAATTTAAAAGTCAAACCAACACAAGATACAACCCCCACCACAAAGGAGACACATCTGGAAGTCTTTCATAAACAATAACTCAATTTTCCCCAACAACGAGAATGAGAGAAACATAACTTTAAAACAATTTCAAGAACAAGATAAAATCTAATATTAGGATATTCTAAATCCAAATACGAAAATTACATATTGCATGCAAACAATCAAAATAATACATAATTCCATTTGCATTTTCAATAAGAAACTAAAGCTAATTGTTTTCCTTCAATTTTTCTCAATTTCATCTAATGATAAAATCAACTTAATTTAATTTTAATTATAAGAAATAAGAAAATTAACACTAATAGTTTAACTCCAATTTCCCAATAATACACACCACAATAAAAAAAATTCTTTATAAAATTCATTCCATTTTAACTATTCATGCTTTGCATACACCAAATAATACATAGTATTCATTTCTCCTTTAAAATCATTTCATCTTAAAATAACTACTTTTGTATTTTCATGCACCTAATTAAAATCAAAATTTCTAATCAAATCATTTTATTATCAAACATCTACTTTAAATTCAATTTTTTGTTTTAAATTATAATATTCTATAAATAGTCAATTTCATGCATTTGCATACATCTATTATCAAAACATGTTTAAATAAATGTATATATTTAAAACATCCATTATATCAAAATAGCCAATTAAATAAATATATTTAAATATATATAATTAAATATGTATAATACATATAATTATACATATATATAAATATATATTATTTAATTAATCAGAAATAATTTTCCATATTCAAACAATACTAATTATAAAACTAGTATGTTGTGACTTCAATAACTTTTGTTTTCGAATATGGGTTTTGTAAAATTTTTACCAAAGGTGCGCAACCAAGTCTTTTAAAACATATAAAAAAATCAGCCATACACAGTTTGTACATTTTGAGTTATGATTAATTTAGTGACCCTCTATCTTTGCTATTTTTTTAATATAAATTTTTCTATGGGTAAAGATCTACTATTTTATCAGAGGATTTCATTTTCAATTCTACATAGGCTTTTTGAATTATCTATTGTTTTCTTTTTGAATTTCCTACTATTTTAAATTCATTTCCCTACAAAGGATCTAAGATTTTCACAATCCTTTTACAAAGGTTTCCAAAATTTCACAACAGATTTAACAGACATCCCTTTAAAAGTTTAAATCAAAAACCTCCATGAAAAACACAGATCTTCTAAACTTTCAATTTCACAATAAATAAAGTTTCTATAGAATTGTACAGACAATCTTTTAAAATACAAATTAAATAAACGAAATAAAATAAGAAACCTGGATCCTCAACCTTGAATTGATGAAGAATGAAGTTGAGCCTTCGTATTTTAATTTCCAAGTTTTTCCCAATGATTTCCTCTTCTAGAAGATGTCCAAAAAACAATTCTAGCCAATAACTTCCTTGTAAACTTTTTCAATATTTTTTTTTTAACAAAATAACTTCACACAAGAACCCTGTAACCATTCCCATGAAAAAACAAATCTTTCCTCTTCTCATTAATCCCAATATTCTTTCCGTGAAAAATAATCTCAAATCAAATCCCCTAAAATTAACTAGCACTTGTCACATAAGATATCTTCTTAATCAAAGATATTTTCATTATGTATTTACAACTTATCTTGCATGTAATCAAAATTGAAACATTAGTTCCAACCTCAACATTATACTCAAGATCACTTTTTAAACTCCAAGTTAAAATTCATAACATGAAGAAAAAAATTCTTTTAAAATATCTTCTTTTCCTAAATTTAAATTTACACAATTAAAATTAACAAATGCATTTAATTAAATATCCCTCTTTTAATATTTAGATCAAAATATAATTTAAAAATAAATTTAAATAATTTAAACTATACACTTTATCAAAACAACTTTAATTAATTAATTAATTTAATCAATAAGCTTAATTTAATTAATTGATTTATCCACTTAATAAGATAAATTTAATCAAAAGAATTAAATTACCTTACCAGATGAATTAAATTAAATAACAAATTTTAACAACTTTAATCTAAAATACATAAATTAACATTTAAAATATTTAAACATTAATTTTCACAAACAATCTCGCAAGATAATAAATTATCAAACAACCAAAGATGACATGACACTACAACAAACCAACCATGAATTGATGACACACTGTGACTGTGTTTGTAGTTTGACAAGGCCACTCCGTTACTATCTCCCTATCAACATAATTGTTTGGAAAATGGACACGCTCAGACCTGTGAAGCCAAGTGGAGATGATTTCTTGTTCCTACAATCCTACAAACAAGATGATTGTCAAACATACATATAAACATAGTAGACCCATTGTGAAGAGAAATCATGAAATCACAAGGCACTCGCATGCGAGTGATGTAATACTATCCTCTTCACAAATACAGTCACACAAAACTGACAAGAATAAAGCATCCATAAATCATCATATAAGTGTAGATCAATATTCCCAAATAGCAACTACATTATTCCATAAGCATAACATAAATAATAAGCAACACATAAGGTATCATCACATCAAAGTATAACATCAACATCACTCGAATGTCAGCAATCATAAAATAATAACAAGGTATCAAGATCTATCATAATAAGATACTGTCAAACATAATAAGAAAATCTAAACACATAGTAGCAACAAATGGAGGGGCACTACATCCTCCCCCCTAGGATCTAGCTTACTGATGGAAGCCTACGAACACATAGGGATAAAACTCCCTTGGATCTTACTATACCCTAACCTGCTCAGAATCTTGATCCTTGAGGATCAACTCCTAATGTTGACGGATGAACTGCACCCTGGTGCTTAGTCTAGCGGTTATCCACTGCAATAAGTATCCTATGTAATCTTCCTACATCTCCTACGGTCGGCTTTGAAGCCACTAGTCTCTGACTAAAACCAGAAGTGCCCTACTATGGATAGTGTTGAGCAATGTGGCCATGTTGACCACAAGTGAAACATCTTGTCCCTCTATTGAATCCCCTATTGCCTAAAAGCACAATCTACCTTGGGAAACCACCTCCACTAAACGCTGACTGAGAACTTTGTGCTGGATAATTGTAATGATCACAATGAGCTCATATCCAACTCCGGTCTCTCTTCTTCTACTTCCAACTACCACTGTGTTGTGACTTAGAAATTTGTTGTCTTGACTATGAAGGTTGTTTCTACTCACCCCTAGCAGTTTGCTGATGCCCCTTGGGCAAGCTCGTAGCCTAAGATCCAACACCAAAAGAAGGTACACTTCCACCTTGAACCCTCGTCTATCCACCTAAAACCATAGCTAAATTTTCCTCAACAATCTGAGCCTTATCCATAGCTACATCCATGGGATTTAGCTCGAATACCCAAACTCCACCACTGATCTAGGCATTTAAGCCCCTAACGAAATGTTGTCCAAGCATACCTTCATCGACACCTATACCGGCATACTACTTGAGCTCTTAAAAATTATGCTCATACTACTCCATTGACATATCCATCTATCACAAGGCATGGAACTCATCCCTTTAACGCTGTCTCCAATGTTCAGATAGAAATTTGGTGCGGAACCTCTCTACAAAAAATCTACCAAGATACAGTATCGATATCAATATGGAGCTTTTGCTCCTCCAATCTCCACCATGTGGATGGAAAATCTCTAAGGTGCATAATCACACATTTGGCTTTGGTATTGCTACCATGTGGGTGCATAGCAAAGCATTTGTTCAAGTCAATCAACCAAGTCTCCGCCTCTAAACCAATGCTTAATCCATCAAATATGGGGAGTCGAGCCCTAAGTAAATCTCTCATATGTGCAGCTACAAATACCTTTGACTAAGATGGTACATCCCTCTCTCTAACAACAATCCGATCTACCTCTTGCCTTGGTCCAAGATGGGCAAGAGTCTCCTCCAACAATTGATGAAACTGTGTTCCCTCGATCCTTAGTGGATCCAAATCCTGAATACCGCATCCTGAAATGTTTTGGGAAGCCTATTGCTCCTCATAGACTGAATCATGAGAAACATGCAGAGGTGATTTTTGCTAGCAACCTCTGTGTCTTCCTCCATGGCCACGGCCATGGCCTCGACCTCTCCTAGGTGGCATGATCCTGCACAAACACACCAAGGTGTAAGACAAGATATGCAACATAAATCCTATGCAAACAAATTAATGGTTTCAACAAAAACCCAGAGTTCTCAGTGTTTAAACCTAGGCTCTGATAGCACGTGTAACACTCACCCTAAAACCTTTTAAAATGTAACACATTTAAACAAAATCGAACAATTTTTTTTCTTAAACTGATATTAAATATATGAGTTACACTACACTAGAACCCACACTCTCTAAGGATTGTGGCAACGCTTAAACAAATGATGAGGGCACAACCCAAGACACAGAAAATAACCCACAAACAAGAGAATAATTTTATTATTCAGAAAATGGAGCTTCTTACATGCATAGGATCTCAATCCCCAAGTTCTATAGCACATGCAAGTTATAGAAAGCTACAAAATAACCCTTTCGCAATATATGCGAGCTTGTCGCCAAAAAGTTACCCAAAAATTAGAAACTTGTCCATAAATAGAGCTCCTCATTATTTTGGAGCCAAAAGAACATTCAAATTTGAGTCTAGATGGTTTGGCACCAAAAATTTACAACATGAAGTTCAAATTTCAAAAGAGCATTTGCAATTGTATCTTCTAGAAAGTGCACCAACTTCCTGGGGCCATAACTTTTGATTTGGGACTCTGATTCACAAACCGTTTGAACCATTGGAAAGGTCTTGAAGTCAATAACGTGCTCAAAATCTACTACACCAATTTTGGCAAGTTTCAGGGCCATTTTGGAAAATCTAAGTGCCTCAAATCTAACTCAGAACATTTTCAGGTGCAAATCTGGGAAATTAAAATTGCAATATCTTTCCACCCACGAATAGAAAATAAAAACTATAAATTGGGAATTTCATTATGATGAAAAGGGTATCCAAAAATGTAAAAACATCTAAAACTGAGAAAATTGAAATTTAACTATTTTTGGGTGATGCAAGATTTCCCTTACACCACTCGATGCTCCTGCATCAGACACCCAGGGTAATTTGAGAAGTGACCTCGTCACGTCTCAGATGGTGGAGGAAAACCCAGATAGTCAACCTCTACCTTAGGAAACTAGGATGAATCTTCAAAAGGCCTTCCTTTCCATTTCACTAAATATTCTTCATACTACCTATTCCTAGTACTCCTTCCCACACGACTATCCAGGATTTCTTTAATCTCCTCCTTTTCTGAAGTAGGTACTGGAATCCCACACTATTCCATCGTTGGTACTTTCTCTGGCCCACCTTCATGATACTCTATCAAATATGAAATGTTGAACATAGGGGAAATGTTGAATCCATTTGGCAACTCTACCTCATATGCATTTCTCGAATCATGCCTCTTCAAAATTTTACAGGGACCGAACTTCTTCATCTTTAATTTGTTATATGTCCCCACTGGAAACCTTTCTTTCTTCAAGTGGACCATCACTTCATCACCAATCTGAAACTCCTTATACCTCCTCTTCTGATCTGCCTTAGCCTTATACTACATATTCATTTTGTTAATATGTTCTCTTACCTTCTCATGTATATCCTTGATGTGTTCTGTAAAATCTTTAGCTTAAGCACTTATTTTCTTCTCTTGGTCCATCTTCCTCAATTCTGGAGCTATTCTAGGGCTACCTCCATACACAATCTAGAATGGTGATCTACTAGTGCTTCTGTTGACAAAAAATGTTGTAAGAAAATTCTGCTTGGGGTAAGATGAAGTCCCATCCCTTGGGTTTATCTCCTACCAAACATCTCAGTAGGTTACCCAGACTCCTATTAACAACCTTTGTTTGCCCATTTGTTTGTGGATGGTGCGCAGAACTAAACTTCAACTCTGTCTTCAGCTTCTTCCACAAGGTCCTCCAAAAGTACTCCACAAATTTGGTGTCACAATTTGAAACAATACTCTTTGGCAAACCATGTAGCCTCACCACCTCTTTGAAGAACAAGTCAGTAATGTGGACTGCATCATGGGTCTTCTAACATGGAATGAAATGTGCCATATTCAAAAATCTATCAACCACCACAAAGACTGAATCATTCCCTCATTGTGTCCTTGGGAAACCAAGAACAAAGTCCATACTTATATCCTCCCATGGCCTCTCTGGTACAGGTAAGGGCTGATATAAGACTATATTCTGACTCACTCCTTTAGCCATCTCACATACCCTGTAGCTTTGTACAAACTTCTTCACATCCTGTGAAAACTGAGGCCAATAATAATGCTCACTGATAATGGTAATGGTCTTATCCCAACCAAAATGTCCTGCCATTCCTCCACTATGCTTCTCCTTTATCAGGTTCTCCCTCATGGAACTCCTCGAAATACACAATTGACTTCTCTTAAATAACATGCCATCCTGGATTATGAAATCCAACCACCTTGTCTTGCCCACTATAACAGGTTCCTTGCAAGCTTTCCAAGCCTCTACAAAATCAGGATCTTCTGCATACAGTGTCTTGAGTTCATTGAACCCAACCACTTCAATCTACATCTTTGTCATCAATGTATACCTCCTACTTAAGGAATCTACAACCCTATTTGACTTCCCACTCCTATGTTTCAAAACAAAGGTATAACTCTACAAAAACTCTACCTATTTCATATGTCTCTGATTTAATTTTCCCTGACTATTTATGTACTGGAAGGCCTGATGATCAGTATATAGAATAAATTCCTTCAGAAACAAATAATGCCTCTATTTCTTTAATGCTTGAACTATTGCATAAAATTCCTGATCATATATAGAATATTTTCTCTTGGCATCATTTAACTTTTCACTGAAATAGGCAATGGGCTTACCTTCTTGGCTCAACACTGCTCCAATGGCACAACCAATGGCATCACAATCCACCTGAAACACCTTGTTGAAATCTGGGAGGGCTAGAATAGGTTGCTCTGTCACTTTCTAGTTCAATAGTTCAAAATTTTTTGCCACTCCAGTGCTCCACTTGAATTCTTTTCTATCCCCTCTCATTGTTTTAGTCAGGGGTCCACAAATACTACTGAAGTTTCTAATGAACTTTCTATAAAAACTAGCCAAACCATGGAAAGATCTCACCTCGGTAGCAGTTCTTGGGGTAGGCCATTCAAGAATAGCCTTCACCTTCTCTGGGTCCATCTTGAGACCTTCTTGAGACAACAAACCCCAAGTACACTAACTCCTCTTCACAAAACTGCACTTCTTCAGATTAATCATAGTTTCTCTTCTCTTAACTTCTCAAAGGCTCTTGAATATGCATCTCATCCAATGTCTTATTGAAAATCAAAATATCATCTAAATACACAATAACAAAACTTCATAGAAATTATTTTAGTACCTCGTTCATGAGTCGCATGAATGTGCTCGGTGCATTGGTTAGCCCAAAAGGCATGACTAACCACTCGTACAGCCCTCTTTGGTCTTGAAGGCAGTCTTCCATTCATCTCCCTCTCAAATGATCTGGTGATATCCACTTTTAGATCAATCTTTGTGAAATCTTGAGCTCCCACTCAAATAGTCCATCGGTCATCCATCTTTGGTAGAGGAAATGGCAGTTGTTATCTTGTTTATGGCTTGGGAATCTATACACATCCTCCACTCCCCATCCTTCTTTGGTGCTAGTACTGCAGGTACTGCACATGGAATCAAACTCTCCCATATCAAACCCTTTCTCAACAACTCTTGAACTTGTCTGTTCAACTCCTCATTTTCTACTAGAGTCATTCTATGAGCTGCCTTATTTGCAAACTAGCTCCAGAATCAAGTCAATTTGATGACTGATCTTCCTTATTGGTGGTAAACCCTCAGGTACATTATCAGAAACAATATCCTGAAACTCATCCAACATCCCAGAAACTTCTTCTGGAACCTTCTCACTATCCTCCTTACTCACTCTAGGAATCAATGCATAACACACATGCTCATGCTTCATACCTTCTAAAAAATTTCTTCCATCTACATAACAAATTCTAGCACTACTGCATACCTTTTCTTGGTCTCCTTTAGGTGTTTCAACTTGTGACTAACCCCATCCTTTGTCAAGGAATAAGTGTTTGCATGGCCATCATGTATAGCTCACCTATTGAACTGCCATGGCCTTCCCAACAACATGTGACATGCATCCATGGGGATGATATCACAGAGTACCTCATCATGGTAGCTCCCGATCTTGAACTTTACTAGGCACTTTGCTCATTGACCAAAACTTTGTAGTGCCTTGCAGCGATCGTAGGATGTGGGTTTTCTCTTAACTTTAACTTTGTGACCATCCTACTGACGGTTGGTATTGCCTATCAATAATGTTGTTTTTACTTTCCCACACTTACCTTGTAAAATAATTCTTCCTTGTTGGTTCCTTTTCCTTAGTCACCGGGCTCTTAATCTAGGGATTCTCCTTTTAGCATCATCTGAATATTAGGCCTCCTCATCTATATGCGCAACCCTTCCATAACCTTCTGGCCTTTTGTCTATCCTTCCTTGGTGTTGTAGACATTCATAGGCTCGATGCCATTCTTCACCACACTAGAAACACGTTCCTCTGAAACCACCTCTTCCAGATCCTTGTCCATATCTCCCTCGCCCTCTACCTCTTTCATCACTATTTTTTTGATCATGAGGGTAGTAGTTGTCATTTCTTTGGCTTCAGTTGGTACCCACATCTTCACTTTTTTTTTCATCATCATTTCAGCTTCCTGAAGGTCTGCCATTGCCCCTTCCGCTTTGACCACCTCATCCTTTTTTCTTGCCATCAAATCTTTTGTTCAGCTTCTCTTCCACCTTTAGAGAAAAATGATACACATCCTCAATGGTGGTCATTTTGACTAGGCTTAACTCCTCCTGAATGCTCAGTCGTAACCCATTAAGATATCGGGCTACCTTCTCCTTATTGGCCTCTGTGTGACCTGTTATGATGATTATCTTGTGAAAATATTCAGTATATTCTTTCACAAATCTGCTTCCTTGCTTCAACCCTTGCAATTTCTTCAACAGATCTAACTTGTAGTCCACTGGTATGAACTACTTCTTCAGTTTCTCTACCATGCGATCCCATCTGGTGATCTTGACTTTTCCTCTTTGATTTCTTTCCAACTAGACCTCTTTCTACCAAATATTGGCATGGCCCTTTAGCTTCATTTTCGCAAACCTAACCTGATCTGGGTCCTCTATTTCCTCATACTTGAAATATTCTTCTAGCTCGTTGATCTAGTCAATCAACTCTTCCGGGTTTAGACTTCTAGAATAACTGGGGACTTCTACTCTGGGTCTTTTCCCGATCTTTGAAATGACCCTTATTAGCTACATTTGGTATTGATCAATTTCTTCTTCTTCCTCTTCTACATTTGAACCTTCTTCCTCTCCTTCATCCTCACTTTCCTCCCTCGGGTTTAACCCTCTTTTCAACTGCTCTTGTAGGGCATCAATCTGTCTCTGGAGGGCTACCAGTGCATCTCTTCCACCAACATTTCTACCACCTTGACCACCTCTAGCACCACCATGCTTACCAGGCATCACTCTTGGAGGCTTCTTTCTTGACTTCAACCCACAACCATGGTCCTAGTGCGAACTGCCTCACAATCGGTGATTTGTCCACATGCTCAAGAAAACCCACTCTGATACCACTTGATGAGGCACAACCCGAGACACAGAAAATAACCCACAAACAAGAGAATAATTTTATTATTCAGAAAATAAAGTTTCTTACATGTAGAGGATCTCAATCCCCAATTTCTACAGCACATGCAAGTTACAGAAAGCTACAGAATAACCCTTTCACAATATATGCGAGCTTGTCCCCAAAAAGTTACCCAAAAATTAGAAACCTGCCCATAAATAGAGCTCGTCATTAGTTTGGAGCCAAAACAATATTCAAATTTGAGTTTAGGCAGTTTGGCGCCAAAAATTTACAACAAGAAGTTCAAATTTCAAAAGAGCACTTGCAATTGTATCTTCTAGAAAGTGTGCCAACTTCCCAAGGCCATAACTTTTGATCCAAGACTATGATTCACGAACTGTTTGAACCGTTGGAAAGGTCTCAAAGTCAATAACGCGCTTGAAATTTGCTACACCAATTTTGGAAAGTTTCAGGGCCATTCTAGGAAATCTAAGTGCCTCAAATCTAACTCGAAAGATTTCCAGGTGCAAATATGGGAAACTAAAACTACAATATCTTTCCACCCATGAATAGAAAATAAAAACTATAAATTGAGAATTTCATTATGAGAAAAAGGGTATCCAAAAATGTAAAAACATCTAAAAACTGAGAAACTTGGAATTTAACTATTTTTGGGTGATGCAAGATTGCCCTTACACCACTGGATGCTCCTGCATCAACAAAGTACAAGTGTAAATAATACAATTAAACATCACATGCATTTAATGTTCATAATAAAGTACATAAATCCATCATCACTAAATTACAACACATAAGATACCAAAGATGTGATACTATTTCATACATCTTACATTCATTTCATTTTACAATACAATGCTCATTCACAAATGAGATAGTTTAAACACAAGATTTAAAATTGAAAATTACAAAGGCACTCCTCAATTACACGTTGATGAGTGATACAATTTATAAGGTTACAACAATTACAAAAGAGTACATGAAAGAATAAAAAATTCCACTCGTACAAACGATCTCTCCATCAAGAAATACTCACCAACATGAATGAGAGAAATAGGAACCTGTCCCATGAACAAATTTATGCAAGAATAGCAACAATGGTGAGAGAACCCAACAGAAGAAATTGCACAGTTTCCTCCCAACTGCATGGTACCCGAAGGTCCACTCCCTCTGTGGTCATAGATAGTTAAAAAGTTTCCAAGACCAAACCTACAACCCTTAAACACAGGAAAATACATTTCTAAGCAACATAAGTACAAAACTTATAAGACATTTATATTGCTTTCAGATAACAAAGATCAAGTACATCATCTGTACACTACACATTAACTATCTGACTGTTTTCATAAGAAGAGTGTCACACATAATTTGCTATGAGTTACCCTAGCTCAACCTTCCTAGGCTACCGGACCCCCATCCTGGGTTACCCTGGCTTGCCTCTACCAGTCGTCAGACCCTCATGCAAAACTATGTGTCTCATCTCATCTCAAACCTTAACAAGTACAAAAGCCATGAGAGAGGCATTCATTATCTTTATTAGTGTGAAATTTCTCCATTAATTCTTTTAAATTATCACTTAATTAAACCCTAGGTGAGTTTCCCTAACACCCCTTTGTGCGTCAGACCTCCATAAAGAGCCACTCTCATACTGAAAACACTAGGTTCAAAACCACAATACTATGGGTATACAAGGTGCAAAAAATTAATAACACATCTCAACCTTAAACCATAAGGTAATACAACCTATTCATAGTAACCGGGCATCCATACTATATCACACATCCTGTTCGTGGTAACCGAGTGTTCAAACTGACTATATCCAAGTGCACTACCGAAGTAAACTCAAAAGTCAAACCAACACAAGATACAACCCCCACCACAAAGGAGACACATCTAGAAGTCTTTCATAAACAATAACTCAATTTTCTCCAACAATGAGAATGAGAAAAACATAACTTTAAAACAATTTCAAGCACAACATAAAATCTAATATTAGGATATTCTAAATCCAAATAAGGAAATTACATATTGTATGCAAACAATCAAAATAATACATAATTCCATTTACGTTTTCAATAAGAAACTAAAGCTAATTGTTTTCCTTCAATTTTTCTCAATTTCGTCTAATGATAAAATCAACTTAATTTAATTTCATTTACAAGTAATAAGAAAATTAACACTAATAGTTTAACTCTAATTTCACAATAACACACACCACAATAAAAATAAATTCTTTACAAAATTCATTCCATTTTAACTATTCATGCTTTGCATACACCAAATAATACATAATATTCATTTCTCTTTTAAAATCATTTCATCTTAAAATAACTACTTGTGCATTTTCATGCACCTAATTAAAATTAATTTTTGTAATCAAATCATTATATTATCAAACAGTTACTTTAAATTCAATTTTCTCTTTTAAATTATAGCATTCTATATATAGTCTATTTCATACATTTGCATACATCTATTATCAAAATAACCAATTCAATAAATATATTTAAATATATATAATTAAATATGTATAATACATATAATTATACATATATGTAAATATATATTATTTAATTAATTAAAAATAATTTACTATATTCAAACAATTTACTAATCATAAAACTAGTATGTTACGACTTCAATAACTTTTGTTTTCGGATCTGGGTTTTCCTAAAAAAATTATCGAAGGTGCGCCACCAAGTCTTTTAAAACATATTAAAAAAAAACCATACTCAGTTCGTACATTTTGAGTTATGATGAATTTAGTGACCCTCTATCTCTACTAATTTTTTTAATATATTTTTTTTACAGGTAAAGATCTAATATTTTATCAGAGGATTTCATTTTTAATCCTACAGAGGTTTTCTAAATTATCTATTGTTTTCTTTTTGAATTTCCTACCAATTTAAATTCATTTCCCTACAAAGGATCTAAGATTTTCACAATCCTTCTACAAAGGTTTCCAAAATTTCACAATAGGTTTAATATATATACCTTCAAAACTTAAAATCAAAACCTCTATGAAACACACAGATCTTCTAAACTTTCAATTTCACAATATCTAAATAAAGCGTCTATATAATTATATAGACAATCTTTTAAAACAAAAATTAAATAAAAATAATAAAATAATGAACCTAGATCCTCAACTTTTAATTGATGAAGAATGAAGCTGAGCCTTTGAATTTCAATTTCCAAGCTCTTACCAAAGATTTCCTCTTCCAGAAGATGTACGAAAAAAAATTCCAGCCAAGAACTTCCCTGTAAACTTTTTCAATCTTTTTTATTTTAACAAAAGAACTTCACACAAAAACCCTATAACCATTCCTGTGAAAAAACAAATATTTCCTCTTCTCATTAATCCCAATATTCTTTCCATGAAAAATAATCTCAAATGAAATCCCCTAAAATTAACTAGCACTTGTCACATAAGATATCTTCTTAATTAAAGATATTTTCATTATGCATTTACAACTTATCTTGCATGTAATCAAAATTGAACCATTAGTTCCAACTTCAACATTCTACTCAAGATCACTTTTTAAACTCAGTCAAAATTCATAACATGAAGAAAACAATTCTTTTAAAATATCTTCTTTTCCTAAATTTAAATTTGTACAACTAAATTTAACAAATGCATTTAATTAAATATCCCTTTTTTAGTATTTAGATCACAATATAATTTCAAAATAAACTTAAATAATTTAAACTATGCACTATATCAAAACAACTTTAATTAATTAATTTATTTATTTAATCAACAAGTTTAAATTAATTAATCGATTTATCCACTTAATAAGATAAATTTAATCAAAAGAATTGAATTACCTTACCAGATGAAATAATTAAATAACAACTTTTAACAAATTTAATCTAAAATACATAAATTAACATTTAAAATATTTAAACATTAATTTTCACAAACAATCTCGCAAGATAATAAATTATCAAACAACGAAAGACGACATGACACTATGACAAACCAACCACAAATTGATGACACACTGTGATTGGGTTTGTGGTTTGACAAGGCCACTATGCTACTATCTCCCTATCAACATAACTGTTGGGAAAATGGACATGCTCAGACCTCTGAAGGCAGGTGGAGATGATGTCCTGTACCTGCAATCTTGAAAACAAGACGAATGTCAAACATGCATATAAACATAGCAGACACACCGTGAGGAGAAATTGTGGAATCAAAGGGCACTCACATGCGAGTGATGTAATCCCGTCCTCTTCACCAATACAGTCACACAAAACTAACAAGAATAAAGCATCCATAAATCATCATATAAATGTACATCAATATTCCCAAATAACAACTACATTAATCCATAAGCATAACATAAATCATAAGCAACACATAAAGTATTATCACATCAAAGTATAACATCAACATCACTCTAATGTCAATGATCATAAAATAATAAGGTATCAAGATCTATCATTATAAGATATTGTGAAACATCATAAGCAAATCTAAGCACATAGTATTAACAACTGGAAGGGCACTACATACTTTTATTGTTGTTATTATTCTGATGTGATCTAGAGGGTCACTCACTCTAATTTTATTGAATTCATTAGCAAAAAGAGGTGAAACTTGTTCAATATTTTCTCTTCCAATTCATTTCATTCCTCTAGTAGTTTAAGTTCCCTTGCTAGAAATTCCTCTCTTTGTCATATTTGTTCATTTTTTTGTTCATTTTCCTTTTTTTTTTACTTGTTATTGGGCTTGTTTATTTGGTGAGATTCACTTGAATTGATAGGTTTTCCGTTATTTTATCTATAACTAGTCTTGTGTCACTCTTTCATGCATTTAGTGTGAATTCAAAATTCAAGAAGAAGGATTATAAGTTGTTTTATTAATTGTTGATCATTAAACATGTTTAATTTTTAATATTTAGTGTTGTGTGCTATGTTTCTCTTGATGAAATTGAGAGCTCCCTTTCTTCTTATATTTTGATTGAATGTATGTGTCTCATGAAATGAAGGGAATTTTTTCTTATTTTTTGATTTTTTTTTGTTTTTGTAGACACCTAAAATTTATAACTTACATTTGGTCAATTTTTTCTCAGTATTTCATCCAATCCCCCTTCATATGCATTAGTTATATAATATTTAATTATTTAATTAATATTGTGAGTATATCCATAAAATCTTCTAGGGTCCTAAAACAATTACTTGATTTAATTGCTTACATTATCTTTATCCCCTTTCCTCCCTAAATTAAATATATTTATTTATTTTATTTAGTCATCTTATTTCCTCACATGAATTAAATAAAATTATGTAATTCTCTTTTTCTCTCACCTCATGTCACATCACCCAATTTTTCTCACTTGCTCACTAGTCACCCACCTTTAATCCTAATCTTCACCTAATCCCCTCTAATCATTTTAATATTTCTAATCTTAGGATTAGGAAAGGGCTAATCCCTTCCCATTTATTTCTTATCCTCTCACACACCCTCCTCATTAAATTTTCCTCTTTTGGGAAGACCCAATGTAGTTTAGGCACATGGGTCTTTCTTCTAAAATTATCCGAAATGAATTTTGAATTATTTTATTCTTCTCCTTGTCATACATTAGGAATGTAGGACAAAAGGCCTTTATGACCTTGATCCTCTCCATACCCACATGATACATTTTTGAAGTTCAATCTCCCTCTCAAGCCCTCACATGGTGACACTTGTAACAATCCTAGGGCTCGGGAGATCACCTCCCCCACATCTCTTCTCATGATGCCACTTTGCATCATCTCATGAGTTGAGATGTCTCAACCATCCCTAGTCATTGATATTCTCTCAATCAATCTCAACCCTCCATCCATCTTCCCTCAATTGATATGCTAAATCTTAGCCATTTTTGAAGGATCTTACAACTTTGAGTAATTTAGTAGTGCTATGTTTCCAAAATTCCATTGAACACACATCCAATCGACTATCATGGGAAAACATGCCTCAATGAGAGACACATTATGTTAGTTTGATATTTCTTAGCCTTATCTTGAGTGTTTGATTTTTATTGCTTAAATCATTCACTTTTAACACATTGTCTTGCACACAATTTTAATCATATTTTGAATGCAATCTCAATTTGTATGAATGCAAATTTACTTTTGTATTTTTATAATTTTGGAATGTGATATAATTATATACTTTACCAAAATTGAAAATATTTTATAAGTGAGAAACTAGTAAGACATTTCTTGAAGTAATTTTCTTTATTTATGGCCCTTTCAAGTTTCACATTTTGAATGTTAATTAATCTGATTAAAGAAAAATATATTTAATCTAAAAATACTAGAAATAAAATCTAGATATAGTAAAGCAATGAAACACTAATCTAAGTAAGATAAAATAACAATTTTAATTTCCCAAAGGCTGTGAGTATCTACTACTTACTAATCTAAATATCTTTCTAAAGAAAATAATGAACCCATAAATCAATAAGTAGTGATAGAGCCTATATTATGTCCTCAAGGACACACCAAACTATGCATCCTCCTCTTCAATACTTGATCCCTCCACTTGTTGATATGAATGAATAAGGGGATATTATGTTAATTCAAGTGATGGGATGATTAAAGATAAGAAGTTTTTACCAAAAAAATATGTGAAAATCTCTTGAATTCCTATACAAGAATGAAAATGTTAATGTAGGTTAGATCGCAAGAAATTGGTCCTCCAAAGGTGATTCAATAGGGGAATGAGAACTCTAAGAAAGGATGGAAATAATGCAAATACAATAATTGTCCTCCCTAGAAAGAGATGGTAGACTCTAAATCAAATCAAACATTAAGTTAAAAATAATAGGGGGGAGCTTTAAAGCTTCAATAAGAATGGTAAAGACATACTTGGTCCTATACAAGCATGAAGATTCTAAGGGAGGTTGTAGAGACATAAATGGAAACTTTCCTCATGGTGATTCTAAAAAATGAGAGACTTTTACAAAAGAAATCCAAGTTTTAGAAGTAGACAACCTCTCTTACAACCAAAGGATAGGAGGTAATATATAGGACATAGAGACAATAGAAATGGATGAAATTATTGGGAGCTAACAAAGAGATTGATTAGGAAATTCAAAAATAATGATTGAGAAAAAATAAGAGAATGATTGAGAGATCACCACGGAATAATTTAGAGTAAACGATAGATTGATTGAGAGAAGAGAAATAGGTTGGAATATTTTTTATTTCAAACAAGAAATAACTCTCAATCGGAAGTAAAATAATAGGTTAATTAACTTGAATTGAAAAAAATCACATGAATTAAAAGGAAATAGGATCATCCCTTTCAAGAATTGGGTCTTCAGTTTTTCCAATGTTGGTCAATTGGGTGATTATACACCTTAAGGGTAAGTCACCTAGGTGAGCCTCTTGCTAAGAATCTACAAAAGGTTTCTAAGGATAATGTCCAATGGGGGGGCCTTCCTAAAAAAATGTAGTGGGTGCTGCTGATATTTTTTAGGTATATTTTAAAGCTAGCAACCTCATGATTCTAATAGTGCAATTCAACTTAAAATTTTAAGCTCCAAGATTTAAGGAATGAACTGCAGTGCTTTGATAAAAATTAATAAATACATAAAAATGCTCTCATTTTTATTTTTTGAAAGGAATTTAAAATTTCAGATGATTGACAAGTGGCAGAAAAAATTCTTAAGCTATAGGGGAAATTTCAGCACCACCTCAATTTCACTAGCTGAAATCTGCAGTCCTAAAAGATAGGGTCGGTTATTTTTCAGGAAAAAGATTATAATTAATCTCGTAGCATAATTATTTTTTCCCCATGAGACCACCAGCTCCATGAAAATAGATGCCCAAACCCCCCATGGGACCATACTGTAAACAAGTGTACAGACTTGGAACTTAGTTTGGAGGTTGTACAAGATTGCCAAGAGTGTTGGAGTGAAGATACCTATCTACCCTATCCAATGTTAATATAATCTATTGGAATAGTGTTTGTCTCAGTAGTACAACTTAAACCAATTCTCCTTTGTGAAGAAGAAGAAGAATTTATAACAAAACTGAGAATAATGGCCTTGCCATTTGAGGAATGGTTTTACAAAAATTCTAGATCAGAGTAAATATTATTGTTAGAGAATCATTCAATGAAATAGAGATTCAGAGAGAGCCCAAGTTTGAAGGAGTCTACAAGTGAGGTCGCATCAGGGACTACCTTTGCACATAACATTATTTCACCTTGCCATTTCTGAAAACTCCTTGCACAATATTTAGTTAGTCAATGCACGATTAGACATCCTTCTACTTGTATTAAGTGTGAATTTCACCTGTGACAAGCGACCCTGAAACAAAGACAACCCATACACCATCCAACCACCACTTTTTTATTCCAATTGGGACATCATGAATTCCTCGAATCAAATTGTCTTTCTGAAAATAAAAATAAAAAATTGAAATAAAGTCATTGGCTTTTCAAAAACACATACATAATAAATAGGTAAGTTGTTAGGTTGATTTGATTGCAAAAAGGTTTGGCAAGATTTTCTTTTTAATAAGCTATTTAACTTGTAAGATCAATACACTGTGTAGAAAAAAAATGTTTTTTTCTATTGGTTGTTTACACAATAAAAGAAAGTATTAATCTTACTTCAGTTTCTTTGCCAACTTTAATAATTTGTTTGGATGACTAAAGTTGGTAGGGCGAATGTTGGTTTTCTATTTCTCCTCCTATATTTCTTAAGTGGTGATTCATTCTTGTGTAAATGTTATGGCCAAGCTCAATTAAATACTTATTTAGAAGCCTTTGTCAATTGTATAGACCACTCTACCCTGATCCATTCCAGAATTCAATTGCTAAACTATTATTTTTTCCAATAAAAAATAAGTAGTATCAAGAAATACCTCTTTCTCTTCATCACCAAGGGCATCATAAAATATTTTTAGTTTCTCTTTGATATCGTCATGCAATATTCTTGATATCTTATGAAGCAAAGACTCCCAATATTCTTTGCTTAAATTCTCATATAATTGTGCTCCAAATTACTTGAGAGATAGGGGAAATCCATGGAAAGCCTCTAAGAACTTTTCAACATGCTCCTTAAATCTACCAAGAAGAGAAGGTTGTAGAAAAGCATGCCAACAAAAAATTTGCTTGGCATTACATGGTTCCAATGCTCTAATTTTATATATAAAGGATATGAACAAAGATACATTAAGAACTTGACATTCTCATGTTGTCACAATCGCGAAACTAACTCTTCCAAGATTTTTTTTTGTAGGTAAAAGAACATCCAATTGATCCACAAGATTCACATCATCCATAACAATAACCACCCTACAAGACCTCAAATGTCTTGGAAGAATTTCCTTACCTTCCTCTATATTTGTCAAATGTTTCACTTACACGTTGAATCTACTTCTTGTGCAACACACCTTTGGCTTCTTTGATATCAAAAATAAAACTATAACTCTTTATGTACATGGGTCTTTTGCTATATAATCTTTTGGCAAGGGTGGTCTTGCCCAAACCACCCATGCCCTTGTAGTGTAGAAAAATTTACACCTTTACATTTTCACACTATGTTTGGGCCCCTTAACTAATTGGACTTAATTAAGCTTCTAATTGACCAAATTATCCATTACAAAGCCTTATTATTGTTGTTTTCTAAAAGGAAAACTTGCATTAAACAATTTCCAACATTAAATTAATTGCCTTGGAAATTGTGCATCCTAGATTTAGGTCACATAAACCATTCGTGAATGGGCCCTCCTTAAGTGCCAAGACCCAATTTTTAATATTTTTGGTGGTATTTTAATGATTCAAATTCAAGTCTCAACTGTCAAATTTTAGAATCTAATTTTTAGGAAATTAGATAAGCACCTATAAATACAAAGTATTTTTATCAAATTCTAGGCTCAGCAATCTAAGACTTTAAGAGATCAATAAAAAAAGCACAAATTATTGTCAAGAGGTTTGAAAAGTGGATTTATCAGTCATCTAAAATAGCAATCAAGATCATATCATCATATCAAAGTTCATGTGTGTTCATGTCATGTTTTTGGAGCTAACATTGTGATGTAGGTTTCAAGCATTCAAACATCAAATCAAGTGTCAAATAAAGCATCCAATCAAGCCATATCATACAACATCTAGACCTTAGAGAGATGCGTTAGACTTTAGTCCTCTAAGGGAAGCCATTGAGGGTTTGGTGAGTTGTGACATAGCATTGTTCATTCATCAAATTCCTATAATTTTTTCATTTTTCATTATCAAGTTTTAGTTACCAACATGGGTTTTGACCTTAGTCAAACCCCTATTAAAAAAAAAGCAAGTTTTCCCTCTCTTTGTATGGGCAGATTTGTAGGTGAAGAAAGATTGAAGATTGATCAAAGGAGCATTTTTGCAAAGTTGTCAAAGTTGTCATCATTGTTGTCAAGCCATACAAATTCAATTAAAGAATTTATTTTTGGCTTTTCCATAGTGAAATTTAGAGAAATTGAGAGCTTATATCTAGAATTAGAGGACTATGAAATTAGATTTTGGACCCTTGTACAAAGACCCATTCACCCTAAGGTGAATCTATCCTTGAAGGACACTTAGAACCCACTTTTGGTGTTAGGTACATATCAGTCTACCCTTCTTAGATCTACTTGATAGTTGCTATTTATGTTTATGCTATCTGAATACTTTGCATTTCAAGTTTTACATCATAGAATTAAGTTCATTAATTATTTTATTTTCATCTCCCAAAAGTGCATTTTAGTCATTTTAGTCATTTTCTATGATTAGAAAACATCAAGATCCTTCCCAATAGGGCTAACTCACCTCAAGGTTGAAATTCAATCCTACCCTTGGCAAATATCTTTTTCTAATGAAATATAGGAAAAGTGCAAGTATGGGTGTCTTAAATCATCATATCATTTTGGTGAACCCTCATCCAAATCCACCATTTTTCTATGTTTCATTCTAGTGAACTTGAAATTCTTGTAATATAAGATTTCTAAAATTGGTGGTCCTTCAAACCCTAGATCTGGTATTTTGCATTAGTTTGCATTGTATCTCATTTAGGGTTTTAAAATTGCATTTTGCATTGTTTAAAATCTCAAAAATTTAAAATTTAACATACATATTGCATTCATTTTACATAGTAGTCTGCATATTAGCGTCTTTCAGTCATTTACATCATAAAATTCAAACAAAATTCCATTTAGAAAGTTTCTATTTTGCTTGTTATTTGTCATCAAATTGCACTTGCATTTCATCATAAATTTATGGAAATCTATAACTAAAAGTGTCTATCTGCAATCTAAATTAGAGACCTTAAGTATCAAATTAGAAACCCAGATTTTAATTTTTTCAAGCTTTGTGCAAAGACCCATTCATCCTAGGGAAATTTTTCTTGTATAGGTCTTTTTTTAATGAAAATTTTGAGCATGAATCTACCTTTGTCTACTTTATATCTTGTTGTTTTTAGATCTCAGTTTCAATTTCTGGAATTATAATTTTTTAAAATTGTTTGCATTCAATTCAATTAATCAAAACAAGTGCATTGTGATGAGGTAAAAATAACCTAATAATTATACTAATACAATTACCCTTCCTTGTTTCTCCCAAGTCATTTTCACCTTGCCAATTATTTATCTTTAGGATTAGTAATTGCTTACTTTCTTTTGAAAAAATGTAGTCTTTATTTTCTGAAATTGATTGAAATAAGTTGACCAACGCTAACATAATGGTATAGTTTTTAGTATTGAGCAGGTCATTATAGGTGATTAGTCATTATGATTAGCCAAGTGGGTTTAAAGAAGACTTCAAAGTATTTGAAGACAAGCATCGAAAGTCTAGGTGCCAAAATTTTAGGAAATGCACGGTGGACTGAGTCTTTTAAATGTTTTCTATTATTTTTGTTCAAATACTTTGTGGCTCACTCTGAGTATTTTTAATGCTTTATATCATGGACTCAAGTCCACTAGTTAGTTAAATTCTATTGAAGAATTTTTCAGTGGTGATCTTTTCCATGAAAATTATAGGATTTTGTTACCAATTTTTGTATAAATATGTAACCACCAGAAACAATGATACTAGATATCATTATGCTAATATAATGTGTTCTTAAACTATGTTTATGAGATATACTTTTGATATGAATAAAAAAAGCTTTTCCTATCTCATTCTGAGTTATTATTATTGTGCAATGAAATTACTTTGGATGGATTAATTTTGAGGATACAAAGTTTATGTGATTTGAGTTGAGCGTAGTAGCACCTGAGAGCTAGCCACTCAAGGCACTGTAGAATAGATAGATAATTATTTTATTTTCAATTCTGATGTTTTTATTTTGTACATGATAAGTGTGAGTAAATTTTTTTTATGTGTGTCAAGCACTGTTAAGTTATTCCTACAGGTTGTAGTTTTATTTTATAGTCTTTAGTTCTATTATCTAAAATTTTGGAGCATCTACTCTAGTCATTAGTTGTAGGTTGTTAAATTTGTTATCCATTGGTAGTTAGATGTTAGTTAATAGTTATTATAGTTTCATTACAAGCATTTCCTTTTCAAGTAATTCACTTTCTTACTAGCTTAATCATTTATGCTTTCTAGTTTAAACATAAACATGCTTTCTAGTTTAATTGTTCTATGCTTTCTAGATGAATAATTTCCTACTTTCTAGTTTAAATTTTTTTTTCAACTATTCCAAATATTTAGAAAACCTATGAGAGTTAGTTGAGATGTTTCCTATTCCATATAGCTTTCGAACACTACATGGTTGATATATTTGGTACATTTTTCAACTAAGGCGATATGACCTAACGACAACCTGCCACTTTTTTGCACTATTTCTAGAGACCTTCCTTTTCTAGTGTTAGTGGGAGATTGCTTGAATACCTCTCTTAGGAATAAAAATAGTCATTAGGCTTCTTTTTTTGCATGGTCATGAAACGAGGCCTCCAAGGAAGATTCATATGAAACCCCCCCCGCAAAGATGTATCAACTACAAGTAGGGAGGAGGACATCTCAACTCAAGAACTTATTGAAGAATTGATCAAGTAGGATCAACTTGAGACCTCCCCATATACTCTAGAAAATCACCTAGTAGAACAAAAATTTGTAGAGGATATTCCTTTGCATAGCCTAAAGAAAACATTTGAAGAGGAACACATTCTTTTCAACATCATGGGTGATCATAGAAATGTCACTAACCTAGCACCGAAAGCATACACATTCACTTATTCTATTGCTATTGATGCAGATGATGAGACACCTATAAAAAATATTTCACTAGCCTTCTTTCCAACCTTCTGAGTTTTGTCTTCTAGAGACCTTGACCAATTTCTATTTGAGTTTAAAGTCTTGTGCGAGACATATGACTACAAGAAAGATAACTAGAAACTAAAGCTTTTTCCCTCTACTATGAAAGATGCGACAATGCGCTAGTCTATGGTATTAGCTTCAAGGTTGATAACCTCTTAGGATGACATGGAGTCTTCTTTTCTAGATAAATACCAAAGTTATTGTAGAGTTAGTAATAAGAAAGAATAATTGTTCAAACTAAGGAAAAATGAAGATGAAAGCCTAGAAGATTACCTAGATAGGTTCATCTTCTTATCTAAGTTTGATGTGGTGGAGAAGCCGTAAGTATGGAGATTTTGAAGACCATATTTCTCAAAGGTCTTGATCAAGATGCCAAAAGGAGCCTAGATTTAATAGGAAAAGGAGATGTATCCCAACTAGGACTCAATGATATCACTGAGTTATGTCATAATTTATCTTGTACTCAAGGAGGTATTCAAAAGTACTCTTTTTAAAGGTTCCAATGAAATAGGGAAATTGCGCGAGGAGATAGCCAATCTTAAATTTGACATTCTTGTTTAGTTAAACACCACATTGGATGGAATACAACTCAAAACATGAAATCTTGAGACCTTATCCATCTATTGTCATAGGTGTCACAACAAACATTTGTTAAGAGAATGCCCTTTAGAAAAAGTTGATTTTTTTCAAGTTTGTGAGAAGAGTCATGCCACTGACCAATGTGAAATCCTCATTGCAATCAAGAATTCAAAGAAGAGGTTATATCAAGTTGAAGAAGAGATCAATCTTGTGAATCAAAGACCTGGAGGAAATTTAGCTTATGGAAAAAACTCAAATCCTTCTTGGAGGCCTCAAAAGAATTAGAATAATAACCAATGGGTAACACCCTAGCCTCAAGCTCCTCCACCAACACCACCAAACTAGGGAGCTTACCCTTGAGGACAACTTGAATGGGATAATTAGTCTTGGGGAAATCCTCAATGGAAAAACTAGACTCAAAACAATCGTATCATCAAAATATGGCTCCTCAGTGGAATCAACCTCAAAATTAGTATTACAATGGGCCAAGAAGGAGGCCTAATCAACAACATAATCTTCTACTAGGCCCTCAGCATCCTCAACAAAATGAATAGGTTAACCAACCCCAACTTCTAGCACAACCTGTCCCTAACCCAAAGAAGAAACTCTCAAAATACCCCAGTGTATTCTACAAAACAAGAAAATGTGATTGGATTGAATGTTATTCATTGTGGAAACCTACGGTTAAGGTTGGGAAAGACAATCCTACAATTGACCATAGTTGAGATCCTAGACAACCTCATTAAAGAGTCTATTAAGATGACTAAGACATCTTCCATACCTTTAGAGAAAACCCTAGAAAGTACCCAAGACAAGACCTTATTGCCATCTCCATCTGGAGCTTTTGTCTTACCTCAGGAGGAGGGTGGTCAGTATCCAACTAGTTCTTTAAAGGACTCCACTCCTAAAGAGAAAAATTAAGTGCCTTTTCCAAAGCATTTTAAACTAGCCACCTTGAAAAATACTCTAGAAATGTCCTTTTCCATCGAAACTAAGTTGATACAAGAAATCAAATAGTTGAAAATTGAAGTTCCTTTGCACAAGAAATTAAGGATATTCTTGAATTAAACCAACTGATCAAACAGTTGCACATCAAAAATCTAGGGAGGAAACCAAAACAGATAAACACTTTTCATATAAATGGTTATCTAGCTAACTTTTTGGCTGGAAAGACCATAACTCTGAAATATGATGACCCAAGTAGTCCAATTATAACAATAACAATTAATGAGGTAACAATACCTAACACACTTGTAGACTTGGGAGCAGCCATTAACATGATGAATGTACATGTAATGGAAAAGATGGGATTCACTAATTTACATCCCACAACTACAGTGTTGCAAATGGAAAACCAATTCATAACCATTCCCAAGGGTGTTATAGAAAATATTCTTGTTAAGGTTTATGGTTGGGAATATATAGTGGACTTTCAAATAATTTAGTCCCTCACACCAAAAGACAATTATCCAATAATCCTAGGAAGGACACAACTAGCTACTATTCAACCAAGATTGAGTACAGAGAGGGAGGAATAGCCATTTCACATGGTTCTAATCCCAAAAATTTATTCTTGTGTCCTCATGCCAAGCTTTTTGAATATAATAAGTTATGGGTTGATGAACTAGAAGGTCAAAATGGATAGGAAAATTTAGCTTCACTTTCTATGGTAGTCATCAAACTACATGGTGAAGAGTTGGAGGATGAACTAGAAAATTATATGGAAAATCTTACATGGATTCAAATGATGAAGAGATGTTGGATGTAGAAGAAATTCTAGGACAGCTAATCAACATAGGCTACATTGAATTCAACAACACCAACTTCACGGGATTACCTTGTCCTTTGGCTAATATCATTTTGAAAATGGGTAATTTCTTTGAAGATATTGCTAGACTTCACATAACAATACCACATAGCTATCCTCTTAACACTTTGAAAAGATCATTGTACACTGTCACCTCCAACCATCCAGGTGTTAAAACCATCATGTTGCTACCAGGGGAAGATTTGAATATTAATAGTTGGTTGACAAAACCGGAAGAGCATAAATTGTTTGATATCTTGGTGAATAGATCTAAAGATTTTTCTTGGGACTATAGAAACATGAGGGGTATACACCCAAGTATTTGTACTCATCACATCTATAAAGAGGATGTTTGACCTATTCACCAACCATAATGAAGACTTAATCTTTCCTTGAAAGACATTGTTAAAACTGAAATTGAGAAAATCTTGAAAGTGGGATTTATCTATCCCATTTTTTATAGAAAATGGGTTTCACTTTTGGTTGTGGTGCTAAAGAAAAATGGGAAGTGGAGAGTGTGTTTTGACTATAGAGAGATAAATAAAGCAACCCATAGAAATTACTTCCCCCTACCATTTGTAGACCAGGTCTTCGATCATCTGGCTGAGAGGAAGTATTTCTCATTTGTGGATGGATTCAATGGGTATAACCAGATACAAGTAGTAGTAGAAGACCATGATAAAACAACTTTTACTTTCCCCTAGGTGATGTATAGTAGGGAGGCCTTCAATTTCCAATCACAATGTAAGTCTTTTGAAACAACTTTTCAACCTTCAAAAGTCTATTTCATTGGTTTCTCTCACAATCACATTACTTGCCTTATAGGTTCGCCAACTTGGATTCTTGAACCTAACTCACAAACCCAAATTCAAACCCACTTCTAATTATGTTTTTAAACACCCATTATACAAATACAAAACATATCACAAAATTATTATAGGTCAGTTTGGACCAACACCAACAAAACAAGGCTTCTACACTATTCAGGGCTCTGATTAGCCCACTTTTACAAAGAAACTCTAGTCTAAACTCATTTCCTGACCCAAAAAACCTTGTAAAATTTTAAACCACCCTACAAAAAATAAAATTCTTCAAATTTTACTTAGAGGAATGACCTCCACAACACCTAACCACCAAACCCTCCTTTTTCAAAAGTTTCACAAGGGTTTACTGAAAAACCATGCTCTAGGCTTCTTCCCAACCAACCCAAACCTCAAACACCTTGGATTATGTCAACAAAAACTCAATCTGCCTTCAAAAGTTTCCACCTCTAAGGTTTACAACATTTACCACCCTTAAACAACTCATTTTCACTCTAAATCCACAATTTTCATAACTAGGGCATCATGCCCAAGTACACAAATGATCTCCCCTACTCCAAAACTCAACAACTACATCTAATTTCATCCTAATAGACTCATTACACCAAGCCACAATATACAAAATAGGTGGAATGAGTCATAAATACATTTTATATCTTTAAAACCCCTGAAATTAAAGGTTTCAAACCTGCCTATAGAAAATCAACCACCAAACACTCAAAATTCAATACATTTCAATCCAACAAAAGCCAAAAAAATCTTAAGATGTTTCTCCAATAAATACAATCCAATTATAGCCTTGAAATTCTAGTACATGAAAGTTATTTAGCCTACAACAACAAAATATAAAGGAAAACACAAAATTTTAAAGAAAATAGAGCACTTTTATTGAGTTTCTTTTACAAAATAATCAACCACCCTTTACAATGTTCAAAAAGCATTTATAAACATTAACCAACCTCCCAAAACTGAACACAACTAACTTTTAAACTTCCCCAAACCAAAATGACTCTTCACCTTCCTAATTTGCACATTTGTATTTTTTCCATGACAACTTTTTGGCAATTTTTGTAACTCTTACATTATTGGTCAAATGAACTCAAAATGACTCAAAACATTAAGAATGGCCTATTATGGCCTTATTACATGACTTTAGAGACTCAAAACACCAAAATTCACTTTATGACCCCATATACCCTAAAAATGACCTTGGTGCTCCTACACCACTAGGGAACATTTACATATTGAGTTCTTCCTTTTGGGTTATATAATGCTCTTGCAACCTTCCAGAGAGCTATCCTAGCAATATTTGTTGAATTGGTGAATGACGGTATGGAAGTTTACATGGATGAATTCACTGTGTATGGATCAAATTTTTTCAAAGCCTTTCGAAGTCTAGACAAAGTATTAAAGTAATGTGAGGACCATCGTTTATCCCTAAGCCATAAATTTTTTTTGATAATGGTGGAACAAGGAATAGTTTTGGGACACCACATTTCAGTTGAAGGGATAAAGGTTGATCCTAATAAAATCGAGGTTATACAAAAACTTGTGACTCCAAAAACCCAAACTGATGTTAGAAGCTTCCTAGGGCATGCTAGATACTATCGAAGTTTCATAGAAAAATTTAGCAAGATTGTATCCCCTATGTCTTCTCTTCTCCAAAATAATGTAGAGTTTATTTGGACACCTGAGTGTTAATCATCATTTGAAATCATTAAGGAGAAACTCATCTCTATTCCTATCCTTCATGGAACTAATTGGAACCTCCCTTTCCATATTTATGTTGATGCTTATGATGATGCTATTGGAGTAGTTTTTGGATAGGAGGATGAGAATGGGGGAAAACATGCCATCTATTTCATAAGGAAAAACTTGAATCCCATTGAACAAAATTACACTACCATAGAGAAGGAATTTCTAGCTATAGTGCATGTAATTAAGAAGTTTTGACATTACATTACAGGATATAAAGTCACTATGTATACAAATCACTCGACCATTAAATACCTAATGAAAAAATTGGTAGTGAATGGAAGGATAATTAGATGGTTATTGCTTCTACAAAAATTCAACATTACCATTATTGACAAACCTAGGAAGTCCAATGTAGTTTCAAATTTCCTATCTTGAATCAAACAAGATGATGATGATTGTGCTCTTATCCAAGATGAATTCCTAGATGCAAATCTATTTCCCATCTCCATTAAAACCACTTGGTTTTTTGATATCACCAACTACTTAGCCACCTTAGAATTGCCATCTAATTTCACATCAAGACATAAGAAATACCTCATTTGAGAAAGTGACCCATTCAAATGGATTAATGGGATATTATTTTGATGTGGTCCTGACATGGTTTTACGATGTTGTGTTAGGGTAGATGAAATCTATAACATCATTAGAGATTTTCGTGATGACCATTCTAGAGGCCATTATTCTACCAAGAAGACATCCCATAAGATTTTAGGTGTAGGATATTATTGGCCCTCAATACATAAAGATGTCAAGAAATATGTCCGCCATTGTGATGAGTGCCAAAGGGTAGGGAGACCTACTACATCCAATGAAATGCCTCTCAAATCTCAGGAAGTCCTTGAACCATTTAAAAAATGAGGATTAGATTTTATCGGTCCTATAGACACTTCTTCACAAGGAAAATAGTACATCTTGGTTTGTACTGACTATTTGACTAAATGGGAAGAAGTGCAAGCTTTAAAAGTTGCTAGAGAGGAATAGGTAGCCTATATAATAAAATTTTCCTCAAATTTGGAGCCCCTAGGACAATTGTCATAGTTTAGGGACCCTAGTTTATGCCTAAAGTTCTCTTGGATTTCACTAATCATTTCTAGGTAAGCCATAAGAATTCATCACCCTATCATCCACAAGCAAACGGTCAGGTAGAAGTCACTAATAGAGAGCTAGAAATATTTTTAACAAAAGAAGTTTCATCTGGAAGGAAATATTGGGCTAGGAAACTACTTGAATTCGTTTGTGCTTATAACACAACTTGGAAATCAATCACTGGTTTTAGTCCATACAAGTTAGTCTTTAGGAAGAAACCACTTCTACCCATTGAATTTGAACTCCAAACCCTGAGAATAGCAATGGAGTTGGGTTTAGATCTCAAGTGAGCCCAGGTTGAAAGAGTCTTATAGCTTAGTGAGTTGGATGAACTCCTTATAGATGTTGTCTGCCAAACTGAGTTAGTACAACAAAAATGAAAGGTTTGGCATTATAAACATATTAAGGAAAGATAGTTCCATAATGGAGATTGGGAATTGTTATTCGACTCCCGATACAAATATCATCAAGGGAAACTGAGGACTCATTGGCTAGGTCCATACAAAATTTCTAAGGTATTTTCAAATGGAGGAGTGTAGCTCAAGCCCATTGATGGTGACACTCAAACTTTGTTGGTCAATGGACATTGGTTACACATCTACCATAAGTTAGTTAATAGGGAGGAATTTACATAGATGGTAGAAATGCAAGGAGAAGTGCAATGCATTGATTCTACTATGATAGAGCCAATGGAATGTTCTGATTAATAGTAAACATTGTCTCAATAAAATAAAATAAAATAAAATAAAAATTAAAAAATGCATGTGTATGAATTTTATTTTCTTCATAATATTTCTTTTTGATTTTTCATCTTTTGGACTTGGCCAAATCTCATTTCCATTTTGTAGGACTTCATTTTAATCAAACAAAAATTCCCACGCATCTTGTTGTGATGCTCTGGAACTTGTTGGATCGTTTGCTACAATGCTCCAGAAGTTGTTGGCTCAGTTGTTGAGATGCTCCTGAACTTGCATGCCTGACTTGCACTATTCCTTGTTTTATTCTTACTGATAGACACATCTTTCACTGACACTCCAAAAATTCTAAGTCCAAGGTCCTTCATTTTTCTTCTTTTTTTCAGTGACATATTTCAACAATGCTACAAATATTTTCATTGTTGCATTATGGCTACATCTTTTAGTGATGCTCTGGATTTTTTTTGTTTCTTCCTTCTAGCACAATCTTTCGGCGATGCTCCAAAAAATTTTGTTGCTACTTTTTATTGCATCTTTTGGTGATGCTACGAAAATTTTCGGTTGTTGCATCTTTCAGAAATGCTTCAGAAATTTTGTTGCTATATTCTAATAGCATCTCTTAGTGATACCATGAAATTTTTCCACTTCACTTATTCACTCTTGGTGCATCTTTCTGCATGCTCCAAAAATTTTCATTCTTCACACCAGCCATATCTTCTAGCGATGCTCTAAACTTTTGTACATTATTTTCCTTTCCAAATGCTTTGATTTTTCTAGAATCATACACATTCCCATTAATTAAAATTTTTTCATCACCTTGGAATCCACACCCTATATTATTGTTTCGACCTACATTACTAGCTCCTCTCATAACAATTTACAATTATTATGACTACTTTTTGTCATAGTAATTTTTCCATTAATTAGCTATCGCATCCACGTCATAATAAATTCACCACCACCTTCACCAAATCATGAAATTATACTATTACATTAGCAAAGGTAAGTGATCAAATTGATGACAAGATGCAAGGTGCATAAATTTTTTGCTTTAAGTAGGTAATTAGTTTGAATGAAGATAAATTAATTGGCATGAGCCATCTCCTTTCCAAATTTAGTACATTGTGCCATTGTGCAGTTGCTTGAAGTATGGAAATCTTCACGCTCTTTCCCATGCAAAGTAATCATGCAAGTGCAATGAAGCTCAAATGAAGTAGTTAACTCACATCCCATCAGTTGTATCATGTAGATGTAATTAAAAACTTTTATTTTCTTTACTTTGTAATTTAGTTTTTTTGACACACCTTTGAGTACCACAACATTTTAGCAGAATTGAGCAAAGCTATAAGAAAAGTATAGAATGGGAGGAGCTAAAAATAAATCTAAACCAGCTTCAGTGGAAAAATTACTAGCATTGGACAGTATTACAAGCTTGTTCTAGAAATTTGGGTGGTTAGAATTAATTATAAAGAAATTTGAAGGGAATAATGAACAATTAGTGAAGGAATTTGCAGAGAACTTTGCAAATGGTTAGTCTATAGTGAATGGCAAGTGATTCCAAGTGAATTCTAAAACTATTTCTGGTCTTTCTAATCTTGAAAGTAGAGGCATTAATTTATCAGAAACTACCAATATCACTTATCAAAGAATGGTAGAATTATAGTAAGTACTAAAGGAAAAAATAAAGGTTTCCAGAGAATTTCCATTCTAGAGCCCTGACGAACAATCGTAACATGGATTATCAAGTATTTTAGTTGTGAAGGACAAGTAGTAGTGGTAGTAGGTCCATCATTTCACTTGCTTATTGGGTAAGTGCACAAAGTTGAGTCCACAAAACATGAAAGTTTTTTCCTTAGCCAAAAAACAAAATTGACATTGCAAAAATGGGATCCTGATTTTTCCAAATGGGGTCCCAATTTTTAAAAATATTGATCCCATTTAGCTCCAGATTTTGAGCCTAAATTCCAAACAAGATCCCACTTTTTAAAAATTGGGATCTAGTTTGTTAATGGGTCTTGAACTGGTCGACATGGAATGGGATCCCAATTATTACAAAATGGGATCCCCATTTGTAAAAATTGGGATCTCGTTTTTTAATAATCTGGATCCCATTTTATGATGGTATTTATTTATTTTTAAAATGAAACCTCATTCTACTCTACATGGGATCCCAATTTGGTGGATGACATTGATTGCTAGAAACAACCTCTAGGTATGCTTTCACCCCCACTTTTCTAGTTTTTTTGGTTTTTAATTAAAATTTTTAATAGAAGAAGAGATTTTACAATGTTTTTTTTCTAATTTATTTGGCATTTTAAGCATTCTATTTCATATAATAGTAGAAATAATGATTTGTATCTAAATAGATGAAAAAATGCAATGAAACCTAAAGATATTGAATAGAAAGGAAAAAATGAACCTTAAATTGTATTTTAGAAACAAAATTTAGCTTTTGAAACCTAAATTGTTCAATTAAACAAAAAAAAATGCATTTAAAAACTCTAATTGAAAGGAAACAAAAAAAATTGCATTTCAAAACCCTAAATTGAAATGAAATAAAAAAATTGCATTTGGAAACCCTAATCAAGCTTTTGAAACCCCTGAATTCAAATCAAAAAAAAATTGGATTTGAAAACCCTAGTTTGAAATGAAACAAAAAAGTTGCATTAAAAACCCTAATTGCTTAGATTAAAACCCTAAATTGAATTGAAAAATTTTTTCTGCTAAAACCCTAAATTGAAATTGAACAAATCATTTTGCATTTGAAAACGTTAATTTTAAGCTCAAGAATATTTGATAATGGAAAAAATTCATTTGCATTGCTTAAATGTTTTAAATTTCATTTGCATTTTATGGAGAAAACAATATGTTAAACTTTACTTTCAATGTTAAATTATAATTAGATTAGAAAACAATATGTTAAAGAATAGTTACAATTCATAAATTTTATCAATGTTTGTTTGCAAATTTAGTTAGCAAATTCCTAAATCCTTGTACAGTCCATTTCCAATTGTCAATTAGATAATATTTGCATTCATTTCTATTTTATGTTTTTATCTCTCTTAGTCATGCCTTGTTTCCATTTCTTGTGTGCATGTGTTGTCTCTTGTCTTTCAAAAATCTTAATCCTCATTCTAGTCAATTAGTTGTTGAGTAGGCTTCTAGTTTAGTCTAAAATCTCAATTTGCACTAGTTACCTAGACACTAAAATAATATAAATATTTTTCTTTTCTAAGTTCTTTTAGGATCTTTTAATTCCAAAGAATCCAAAATAAAATACTTGATTCAACATTACCTAATTTTATATTATACATTTTATATCATAAAATTCATTTAAGTGGGAAATATTAATGAAAAAAATGTTAAATAAAATAATCCTATATTCATTTAAAAAAATATACAATTAAAATATACATCAAACTCAATCTTAATAATATATAATTATGTGTTTCTATTATGAAAATAGTCAATCTATTCATAAAATAAAAAATATTCATAAACTAGCCACTAACATGCAAGTCCATTATCCCAAGGGCCACCCAAACTTCACCCTAAGTTCCCTAAACCCTAAACTTTGAACTCTAAAATCTAAACCCTTAACACTAAAGCGTTCATTTTCTCCTAGGACCTTAAAATGAAATTTGGTTTCCTTAGGCAACTCCACCAAATTTTATCCCCTTAAAAGCCATGTCATTTTGTTGTAGGACCTTACTACATAGATCCCTTTAAACCATCCTATTACCTTAAACCCGAAAATCTAAACCCTAAGCCCTAAAGCCATCATTTTTTCCCATGCCTTTAATGAACTTTGGTTGCCTTGGGAACCTTAACCAAATTTTATTCACTTGAGCCATGTCATTTTGTCCCAGGACCTCACTAGACATAGATCCCCTAAAGCCATCCTATCATCCTAAACTATAAATTGATGTCTTAAGGGGTCTTAATATGACATTTCTTAAGGAGATAAAATAAATTCTCAAAATTTGGTGAAGTTTCCCAAGGAAACTAAATTTAACAATAATAAGATCATGCAATATTATAATATAAATGAGATTTCATGATCTAGGTTGGTTAGTTGAAACAAGAGCTATCTCAATCAACTGTTCCACAAGAAAATTTTGTTCACTAACTTGCAAGTCCATTATTCCAAGGGCCACCAAAACTTCACACTAAGTTCCCTAAACCTTGAACTTTGAAATCTAAACCCTAAGCACTAAAGCATTCATTTTTGCCTAGGACCTTAAAATGAAATTTGTTTTCCTTATGCAACTCCACGAAATTTTATTCCCTTAACCCATGTCATTTTGTCCTAGGACCTTACTAGACATAGATCCCCTTAAGCCATCCTATCACCCTATACTGTAAATATATGTCTTAAGGGGACCTAATATGACATTTCTTAAGGGGATCAAATAAGTTATCAAAATTTTAAGTTGCCCAAGGCAACCAAATTTAACAATAATAAGATAATGCAAGATTATAATATGAATGAGATAAATCATGATCTAGGTTGCTTAGTCAAAAAAAGAGCTATCTCCATAAATTGTTCCACAATAATGTTGTTCACTAACTTGAAAGTCCATTATTACAAGGGCCACCAAAACTTCACCATAAGTTCCCTAAACCCTAAACCTTGAATTATAAAATCTAAACCCTAAACACTAAAGCATTCATTTTCTCCTAGGACCTTAAAATGAAATTTGGTTTCTTTAGGAAACTCCAAATTTTATTCCCTTAAGCCATGTCATTTTTTCCTAGGACCTCACTAGACATATATCCCCTTAAGCCATCCTATCACCCTAAACTGTAAATCAATGTCTTAAGGGGTCCTAATATGACATTTCTTAAGTAGATGAAATAAGTTCTCAAATTTTGGTAAAGTTTCCCAAGGAAACCAAATTTAAGAATAATAATATTGTGCAAGATTACAATATGAGTGAGATAAATCATGATCTAGGTTGATGAATTTATGGTTTAGGGTGATAGGATGGCTTAAGGGGATCTATGCCTAGTAAGGTCCTAGGACAAACTGACATGGCTCAAGTGAATAAAATTTGGTGAACTTTCCTAGGACCTTAATGAAATTTGGTTGCCTTGGGCATCTTCACCAAATTTTATTCACTTAAGCCATGCCATTTTTTACTAGGACCTTACTACATAGATCCCCTTAAGCCATACTTTAGGATGTCTTAAGGGATCCTAATATGAAATTTCTTAATGGGATCAAATAAGTTCTCAAAATATGGTGAATTTTCCCAAGGAAACCAAATTTAACAATAATAAGATCATGCAAGATTATAATATGAATGATATTTCATGATCTAGGTTGATCAATTTATGGTAAATAGGGTGATAGGATGGCTTAAGGGGATCTATGTCTAGTAAGTTCCTAGGACAAAATGACATGGCTCAAGTGAATAAAATTTGGTGAAGTTGCCTCATACTTTAATGAAATTTGGTTGCCTTGGGCATCTTCACCAAATTTTATTCACTTAAAAGCCATGCCATTTTTTACAATGAGCCAAATTTTATCCACACAACGAGCCAACCAATATTGTGTTTCCTCTTCATTCCCCTCAGGTGCAACAACAACATACACATGTCCTGCAAACAAATTTTGATTTAATAACTTACACATATCCATATAAATAATTTAGTATTGCAAAATGACATAATAAAATGAAATAAATTGAATTAAAATACCTTCTTGTACAAGGTCTGAAACACATTCATAGTCTTTAGATGTAAACACTTGATCATTTTCTTCAATAGTTCTTTCATATTAATCATGTGCTTGTACAGGTATCAACAATCTTTGTTGCCACTATTCAACCCATTCTTTATTTTCACATGCTCCCCAATCTCTTTAGATACAAAACTAGAAAAAACATGCAAGCTCCCTTGTCCAGATAGTCCATGTGCTTGCTGTCAAACTCCTAAATGAATGCCATTTAGTAGATCCATTTATTGTCTCATAGTCAACTCTAGGTACAACGTTCTCTTCTTCAACCAACCAAAATAATTGATGAATTGTAGAGTACTCACTCAAATCAGGTGCAAAATAATCTTGTATTACACCAATCCACAATGCCACGTGCATCTTTAAATTTTACTGCATCCTCAAATTTTAATTATTCTCTAGCAAGAATTCTTTTGACACATGCAGCAACTCCATCATGCTCTCCTTTACCATGCTCAGGTTAAAAAAAACTCCAGATATGTTGGAAATTAAGTTCCTTGTGAACCCTACTTAACCAATAGAACATTTGAGCATTCTTGAACTGCCTCGTACAATTATCTAACCATATGAAGTGTTTTGTCATCTAGATTCCTCTTTCTCATAAATTTCTATAAAATATATTGAAATAGTATTGAACAAACTCTGACAAGTGTAACCAGTTGTCACTCAAATAAAAATGATACTCCCTCAAAAAATTTCTATCATCCTCAGTGCTATTATCTTCATGTCTATAAACAATATGGACAAACATAGCTACTTGCATTGAATTATAATACTGTGATTGAATTTCCTCTTGCGAAGCTAGAGTATAATTTTCTGTAAAATCAACCACTCAAAGTATACTACCAATTGGAAATGTGTTTCCATCTTTTAAATAATAGTGAACATTCTTAAATCTTTTAACATTTACTATTTTTGTCCAAAATCATTATCAACACTTTCATGCATATAAATTCTTAAAAATGAAAGGTTTCCACAACTAATGCATTCTCCATAAATACAAGAACTTAAATAAAACAATTTACCATTAAATATTTCACAAAAAAAACCTAATATAAACTCCCTTATTGCTTCAGGTAGCATATTAATACCACATTCCTATATAATCATGTTAGTATGCAAGGTACAATGTATATATCAAAAAACATCATAAAAATAATGAAATTGAACATGCATTTTACAACAACAAGATATTCGTTGCTTATTAATTTTTACATACTAGGGTTTACATTTTTCAAAAGACCTTTGACTTATTTTAATATTACCAAGTAACACTAAATCACCACAAAATTTTCTATAAAATTTAGTTTTTGTTGTATCTAATAGGTGTTTTGGCCGAGGATCGCGATTTTTGGACCCCACCCTTAATTTTAAAACATCTCTAGCATTAGATTGTACTGTAGTATTATCTTGCCAGTATTTTTTGATAAAAGATTTAATTTCAAAATTCAATTTCATATCAGGCCTTAGGAATCAACCACTAAAACTCCAACATTGGTTGATAGGATCATTTTCTATACTTTCTCTTCTTTTCTACTCTTAGCAATGTTTTAGGATGTATTTTTAAAACTTCACTAATTTTTCTTACCGTTTTTTATTCAAAGTTGCTTTATTAACTATAGTAGTTGTTATAGCTCTTCTTGCTACATTTTTATCTTGAGATCAACTATTTTTCCCAGTATATTGAATGACACTAGCAATAGTAGACATAACATGTTTTAATGATTGATCTTTTCTTTTTGGTTCAACAAAAAAGCCTAACCTTTTCATTATTTTCCTCATTCTTTGCATTCTCATGAATTGCATCATTAGTTGACATTGTAATGTAAGTTTTTTATGATAAAATAATTTTTTGTATATTATATTCACATGTATTCTTATTTTCCTCCAAGAAATCTTACTAGGAAGATTATCCAAAACATTAATTTCATTTTATTTTAAATATTTTCATTAAATTCAACATAACATTCTAGATTTTCATTTTCATTTTCAACTTCAAAACGGTTTACATTGATCTTCATGTTCATTAATAAAATGGTTTTGGTTTTCATTTTCATTTTCAACAAAAGGATCATTCTCATTTTCATTTTCAACAAAATATTTTTCATTATCATTTTCATTTTCAACAAAATCTAGAAAAAAGTTTCATCTCTCTGAATATTGTCAATGTCAACATCGTTAAGTCCAACATCTTGTAAAACTTCTACATATGAATTTACCATTTCACTAAAATGTGTATTTGAAGACATACCTAGATTTGTGCCTATTGAAACATTCTCCATAGCATTGAAAGAGGGATTTGAAGACATAGTAAGACTTTTTTGTATAATCATATTATTTTCCAAATTGACTTCTTGCAAATTAGCTTCATCTACAACCATAGTCTCCTCAATTTTTTCATCTTCAATAGATCTGTGGAATTGGATGCTCCACTATTAGTCATTGATTTAATTCTCATTCTTCTTTCTCTTTGTCTTTGTTTCTCCTTCTCTCTTTTTCCTTGAATTTCTTTAGGAGTCAATATATTCCTATCTTTCCTCTTATTATGAGCTTGTGAACCCATGATTATAAAATTCTCAAGCACAAATGAATGTCAATAGTGAAATTATTCAAAAAATTTAATCCAAATTGCAAGCTGAAGACCTATAAGGACAAAATTCTTCCTCTTGTGTTCCTCAAAACAAGTTGAAAACTAGCACAATTCCACTTAAAAAACTATTTTCTTCATGCCTCCTTTCAAAATTTCAATCCATATTGCAAGTTGAAGACCTTTTGTTCCTCCAAACAAGTAGAAAACTAACACAATTCCACTTCAAAAATGGTTTATGTGATGCCTCCTTTGAAAAAATCTATCCAAAATGCAAGTTCACCACCTGTAAAGACAAAAGTTGAAAAATAGCTCAATATGTTGTAGTCGAGTGTACCATGTGAAGTTGTAGACTTCACAGTAAAATTTTTTAGTAAATTTAAAAAAATGGTTAAAAATAAATGGGATCCCATTTATTTCAAATGGGATTGCATTTCATAATCAGGATCCCATTCCCCAATATTAATGGTGGGGACCATTGACAAAGGAATGAGATCTTATTTATAAAGTAGGATCTCGTTTCCCTGTCAACGGTAACCACATTTAATATTAAGAAACAAGATCTCGTTTCTAAAAATTTGATATCCCATTTGCTTTGTGGTCAGGTTTTTGGCTTGTATTCTAGTTCAAGAAAAGCATTGAGAATCTGAACCTAGGCCTTCAACTTGGTTTGATCTACAAGTTGAAAGTCCTAACAATGTTAGAGAAAAATACTGAGTTTGGACATATGGCTAACAACTTGTTTTGCAATTTTTTTTGACAAAATTAAAACCTATTATAGATGAGACAGTGTAGATTCCAAATACATAATTTTTTTTACAATTGGATTTTTTATTTATTTTTCAATTATTTTTTGATGAAACTAGTCCATAGACTTTAAATATTAGGGTTTTTTACTATTTTAATAACTTTTATCAACATAACATTTTCATGAACAAATTGCACGAGAACGTACTTCCAACAATTCTTTTCAATTTAGAAAAAAATAAAAAAAATTAAGTTTAGGTCATCTTATGCGTGATGTACATGACGTTTTTTCCAAACAAAAAAATATGGATAATAAAAAATTAACAAAAAAAATAAATAAAAAATTACAAAAAAATATTGAAAAACGTGCTTTAGTGAGTGACATATCTTTGCCCAAAAGGATTTAGAAAAATATGATAATTTAGGTCAAAATATGGATGGCGTACACATGCATGGTATGGTAAAAAAAGTGACTCTTAAAAAGTGGTTTTTAGAAATGCTTGGATATGTGTAGGATAATGATGGGCAAAAAGTGGCAATATGATGGGTATGTGGCTAACGACTTTTCTTTTACCTAAAATTGATGAAATGAAAAGGGTTTTTAAATGAGATTCTCAGCTTTCAACTAATATAAATTATGCCTTACTTTGAATTTAATAAGTAATTATTATTCATTTTCTATTTGAATTATGACTAAAGTCCTAATTGATAGGTTGATTGAAAAACATCTATAGCTTTCAAACGGTATCACATTTTTTGAATCCAAAACATGCATCACATTCCATGTTTCACATACTATAGGATTAAAAAAAGAAAAAATGAATTTCATAAAGTTTTGACCAAGTTAAGGTGATCAAACATACGATTTTTTATATTTTTTAAAAGTTGTAATAAAAAATTCATAATTAATTATTTACTTGGAAAAAAAATTACAAAAATATGCACATCGGGACATGAGTCCTCTACTTATATATAAAGTATTATAAAGAAATATTCTCATTTTATTGTGGTTAGGGTGGTTAGACATACACCTACTTATTTTTTCCTGAAATTTAATTACTACTGCATTGAAATTTCAAATTTTCACCAAATAGATTTTTCTTTTTTAAAAAAACCTAGTAGTTTAGAAACTACATTCAATTTGATACAGATTCTATTCTTACATATTTTTGAAATAATATAGATAAATTATTCAAATTTTTACATCAACTTGCCTTTAACTCTGATTTTTCTGAATTTTTCGCCACTTAAGGGCCTACTTTTTCCATGATGATCCTACACATACCCGCCTATTGAAACTCAATTTGTACCATCTGGGTATTGAAATAAATTACATATTTGGAAACTAGACTCTGAGTACTACATTTTATGATTTGTGACTTTTTTGAAGATTTTATCTCTAAGTGTTTCAAATTTTAAAGTCAAATGTGTCAAATTCTGAAAATCAAGGAAAACACTTCCATTGTTTGGCCAAAATGTGGACTCAACTTCTTGCCAACACCCTACTCATTTGCACCATGGCACTGAAAACCCTGCCCTCAAGGTTAATTTACCCACATTCCTTTGTGACTTTGTTGCTAGTTGTAAACACTAAAAGATGTCCTAAAGGATATCATACACTTGAATCAGGTATACTAACATCATTTCCTTTCAAATCCATCCTCTTTTCGCTTAATTAATTGAATTATCCTAGCTAATTAATTAATTATATCTTTTTGTCTATTAACCTAATGCATCAAAATAGGTTAATTCACCCCTTTTCACACTAACATTTCATCTCAAATTAAATAAATCAAAGTATTTAATTTAATTCCCCTAAGTCATCTTATTTAATTAAATAACCCCCTAAGTTATTTAATTAAATATCATTTCACCTTTCATCCTTTCATTAAATCATTTAGTTTAATGAATACCCCTTTAATTCTTCTAATCCCCTAATTGTATGATTAAACCTTGTTTAATTAACAATTAGACTAATTTTCCTCCAAAAAGGGAATATTCCCATGGAATATTCCTTATCTCCTTTTTTGCACAATTAAAACTTTGTTCTAATTAGAAGAATATATATTTCCTCACCCATGAGAATATTCCAATGAATATTCTCTGTCCTCCAATCATCTCACTTGGCTTCTTAAGCGAGCTAAGCTTGTGACCTCTTGAGCAAGTCACCTTGTGACCTATGTGTGTAGGTCAAAAGTGTGTTTGGAACAAATGTGAGCCCTTGATTGAATCCCATCTTGAATTCTCACCTATTGATGGGAATCCATGATCCATGCCTCCATCTTCTTTCCTTTTTGACCATTGATTATATTTTTCAATCTTATCCCTCCATTTTTCATTTCTTTCCTATAAAGAAAGCACTAATTAGAGACAAATGGATCCTGTAAGATGGGGTTAGAAAATCAAATAGAATAGATAAAGTGACAGCCAACACTTCTAAACTATTAACTTCATCCAAACAAGAGAATACAAACAAATTGAGATTTCAAAATGAAAGAAAACAAAATAAAACACTCTCAATATTGTAGTTGATTCCTTCTCTTGTCCTCCTTGCTATGCAACTTTGCCCTCAGATTTGTTGAAATACTTCTGCAAAACCTACAAATGGTAGCAAGAAAGTTGGAGAAGAATAGTTGTTAAGCTGAAAATGGAGAAGAAAGGTTGCTTTTATAGACAACCATTCGAATGGACGGTCGAGATTAATCTTCTAGAAAGATTCCAAGATCAATGGATTGGAATGCATGAGAGGGATGTTACGAAATGGATGGTTGAGATTAAGTTTCAGAAAAGATGCCAAGATCAATGATCCAGAATTGATGCACCAAAAATATGCCATGCATGGAAAGTCTATGACACTAACGGCTATGACGCCTGACAGCTATGACAGACATGCAAGACATGCAGGCTATGACATAAATGAATGTTATGATAGGGGATTATGACAAGGTATCTTTGACCAAGTAGTGCATAAATAATTTATTTTAAATTATTTATTCAAAAATGGAGGAAATGGACAAGTGGAAAATAAATAATTTATTCAAATTATTTATTTAAAAACGGAGGAAATGGACAAGTGGAAAATAAATAATTCATTCAAATTATTTATTTGGAGAAAATGAAAAGCGGAGCATTTAATTAGATTTATTAATTTAATTAAATGGAGGGATGAAAATTAGACCTTAAATAATTAATTTAGATTAACTATTTAATTAGGGGTGGTGGCATGGGATAGTTAAATGATTTTAATAATTGTTTAACTATGGAAGAATTAAAGGACCATGAATAGATAAATAATTAATGGTAATCATTTAACTATAGATGAAAGATGACAAAATAATTAAATAAATAATAATTTATTTAACTATTGAAGAAGAGGAAAAAATTAGTGACACAATTAGTTTATTTAATCAGTCTGGATAGAATAAATATTAGAAAGTGAATTAATTAAATAATTATTAAAAATGATTTAATTAATAGAGGAATATAATCAAACATAATTGAATAACTAAAATTATTATTGAAGGATGAGGATGAAGAAAAATGATGCTCAAAGGCTTAGGACATTTTTATGTGTCTACATTTTGCCCCTCTTTTTCATAATGCAGCCTGTCGCATTGTGACAGAAAAATAAGTCAAAGTCATGCCCCAGTGTAAAATAAGATGAGGAAGAATGACGAGGAGGGTTACAATATGTACCCTCGAGAGGACATACGGGTTCCAAGATCACGGGTGTGCTCTCGAAATGGATGATAAGACTAGAGGATGAAAGATAGAAGAAATGTTAGCTTGGAAGGGGATGGATATTATCGTGGAAGAGAAGAGAGGATGAAGATGGAAAGATAGATGAAAAAAAAGATAGGGGAACCAACTTTCATGCTTACATTTTTATACTTATCATCATTGGGAAGATTATTGTAATGGCCAACAAACACCATGATATGACGTAGACCAAGGTGTGCAAGGTTGTACCATCACTTGACTTAAATAGTCACACACAAGGATGATCACGACTCATACAAAAGGGCACATTTTCCCCAGTCTTTTTGTCATAATCAACCAGAAATAGAAAAAGACAAGAAAGACAAATCATGAAACGTCTTTGCTTCTCTAAATCCTATTTCTAGGACATCCTCGAGAAACTAGCAACATGATTGCCAAAAGGGACAAAATAAAGCCAAAACCATCATCATGATACATCGTTGCTTTTTTAAATCTCAGAGTCAGGACATCACTGAGAAACTAGTAACATGAGTGTCAAAAGACAAGACAAACGTCATGATATGTTGCTTCTCTAAATCCTGTTGTCAGGATCTAGTTGAAAAACTAGTAACATGATGAAAAATCAACAGACAAGTGCCAAGTGTTTGCCAAGTGTTTTAATGGTGAGATGTCTAGTTTGATGTCAAGATGCCAAGGTGTTAAGGTTTTGATGATGCTGAGATGGCGAGTGTCGAAGATTGCCAAATTTAGGAAGGACACATCTTGAATAATGTTGATGTCAAGAGGAGAAAACCCCAAAATTCAAGAGGATCCCTCAAAATGCCAGGTGATGGTGATGATGCTTAGGAAGGACACATCCTAAGGCATAAATGATAGGGGTTGTTCTTCAGGACACATTTGAAAGAACATTGATGTCAAGAGGAGTGATCCTTAAATGCCAAGAGGATTGCTCAAAATGTCAGATGACGATGATGATGCCTAGGAAGGACACATCCTATGGCATGATTAAATGACGGGCTACCCTTTAGAGAGACACATTTAAAGAGTAAGCAAGATTTGACTAGCTTTACTAAGTTTTAATGAGATCGACTGATTTTGATATGCCAAGATAATTGTCATGTTTCGTTGACAGATTGTCGAAGTTCACTTGGGTAGATTTTTTGTTCAAATTTAAAGACTATTTCATGTGTGTGTGAAAATTATGCAATGACCCCTAATGGAGTGACCTAGTGTGGCCTCAACAGCCCATCGATAGATGGTCTTGCCTATGTCATGCACTCAGAGACCTTGTAGTTCGACATGACTAAAGACTTTGTCATATTGACGAAACATTGAGTCATGATTTATTTTGACAAACCTAATAGGACTGACCTAATGTCTCAGGGGCTCAAAAATGAGCCTTGCCTACATAGCAAATATTCATAGACAATGTAGTTTTACAATGACAAAGACTAATCAAGACTTGAATTTACATGACTATGCTGATTGACATGGCTCCATTTTTTGGAATTTTTGTGTTTTCTTCAGGACATTTTTCAATTTTTAGGTATTTTTTAGGGACATTTTCTAATTTTTAGGTCTATTTTCAGGACATTTTTTTAATTTTTAGGTCTTTTTTTAGGACATTTTCTGATTTTTAGGTCTTTTTGGACATTTTCTAATTTTTAGGTCTTTTTTTAGGACATTTTCTAATTTTTAGGTCTTTTTTTAGGAAATTTTCTAATTTTTAGGATCACGTGCGGTACCCACTGCAGTCTCATGATAAAATTTTTCCCCTAGTCAAGTTGAGTATGAGCCAAGGAAGAATGAAATGTAAAGAAAAGGCATGACTAGCATGGACAGTGGACAGTATGCAAGACTTGATTTCAACCATTGTCAGCTATGGATAGAAATATCATGATATTAGGACAAAGTGTTATGAAAAATGTTGGAAAAGAGTATGTTCATTAGGGACAAAATTAGATAGAGTGACAGTAGATGGCACAACAATGATTGACTACACATGGCACCTGTTTGCTAGGTTTTCACTATGGTACTTATCCAAAGTGCCTGTTTACTAGGTTTTCACTATTGGATGAATTATTTCTCTTTATTTTTTTCATTCATTTAGTTTATTTATTTATTTATTTATTTATTTTTATGTCATTAGGATGCCTATTTGCTAGGTTTTCATCAAGGTGACAATTTTTTGCATTTTTCATTTTTTTTTTGTATTTTTACTTGTTTTGGGGCAGGCTTTCTGATGCTATGCATAGAATTTGCACAAATGTAGACTATTGATTGGCTCTGTCAACTATTCACCTTCAGGAGTAGTTAATTGATATGCTTTGAAACCAAATGATGCTATGATGATGTAAGGGACATGCCAATTGGGCTCAAATTTTCTTGGCATTTCTCTATCTAACTGATTCTTGGGATTCTGCATGAGAACTAGGTCACCAATGTCAAACTTTTGAGTCATCACCCTTTTGTTATAACTTCTACACAGATGATTTTGGTATGCTTGCAAATGATTCAATGCATTGTGTTTGTGTTCATCTAGCATTTCTAACTCATGCAGTCTTGATTGTTTGTATTCTTCATTAGTGGTAAGGCCTTTCATGGAGACTCACAAAGATGGAATTTCAACCTCTATGGGCAAGATGGCTTCAGGTCCAAAGACAAGGGTGAAAGGCATGGCACTAGTTGGGGTACAGATTCTTGTGCGATATGCCCACAAAGTAGGGTTGAGTTGGATATGCTAGTCACGACCAGCGTCATTGATAGTCTTTTTAAGAATTTTGATAATGGTTTTATTAGATGCCTTAGCTTGATTGTTTCCTTGTGGGTAATAAGGTGTGGAAAATTAGTGATTAATATGGAAATGTTGGCATAGTTCATGGACCTCCTAATTTTTGAAGGGATGACCATTATCTATGATGATGGATTGTGGAATGCCATACCAACAAATGATGTAATTGAGGATGAACTTGGAGATCTATTTTTTGGTAATGTAAGTGAGTGGAATGGCCTCAATCCACTTAGTAAAATACTCAGTGGTAGTGATAATGAATTTGTGTCCATTGGAGGATGTAGGGTGAATATTTCTCATGAGATCAAGTCCCCATTATGCAAAAGGCCAAGGAGAAGTGATTGGCCTCAACTCTTGTGCTGGAGTGTGAATCAAATCACTATGAATCTGACATTGGCAACAAGTTCTTACAAATTCTAGTGTCGGCCAATAGTAACCAAGTCTCATAATCTTTTTAGCTAAGGTTGGGCCACTTGAATGGGACCCACATATACCCTCATTTACTTCTTGTAAGGTCACTTTTGCTTCATTAGTGTTGAGACAATGGAGAAGGGTATTGTCAAAGCTACGACGATAAAGGGTGTTGCTAATGATGGTATAATGTGTAGCTTTGCAGATAAAGGACTTCCTTTGGTTATTGGAAAAGTTTTGGGGAAGGATTTGTGAATAAAGGTAGTCAAAAATTTCCATATACCAGGTGGAACTGGAACCAACAAGCTCATAGACCATTTCTAACTTGGGGACATCATAAGCCAGAACCAATAACTGCTCAACTAAAAACTCAAACAGTGGGACATTGCTGGGAATATCAAGCAAAGATCCAATAGTTGTCATAGCATCGATAACCTTATTTTGTGTTCTTGGAATCAATTCAAAGGATAGCCTATAAAATATGTTAGAAAACTATCAACCATCCATTTATAAGGGATTAGCTTCTCATCTTTGGTTTCGTACTCATCATTGACTTGGTTGATAACTAACTGAGAATCACCGAGGACTTGCAAATTCTTGATTTTCAATTTGATAGCCATTCAGAGTCCTATAATTAGTGCTTCATACTCTACCATGTTATTAGTGCATGGAAATGCAATGCGAAATGACATTGGGATGGAATCTCCTTGTGGAGTAATGAATAGTATTCCAACTCCCAAGCCATGATTAGTGTGAGATCCATCAAAGTATAATTGCCAAGGTTGTTGGGTCTCTGCTTGAAATACAAACTCATTTGGAAATTTGTGTTATAAGAGGATGGCTATCTGGTATTGCTGCATCTGCAAGCTGGTCTGCTATTACCTATCCTTTGATGGCTTTTCGCTTGACATATTGAATATCATATTCACTGAGGACTGTGATCAATCTTGGCTACCAAGTGTGTCTTATGATTTAACATGTAATGCTTTAATTTTTGAGCTACGAATACAACTGCCAAACAAGCATGTTCAATGGGTGTGTAATTTAGCTCATACCCCACCAGTGTTCAACTAATATAATAAATAGCTCATTCTTTTTCTTCATAGTCATTTTGTGCTAGTAATGCCCCCAGTGCTGAAGTAGTTGTAGAGATGTACAAAATTAATGGTTTTCCTTGGATGGGAGGCATGAGAACTGGAGGTGACAATAAGTATTGTTTAATCTAGTTGAATGCTTCTAGACACTTATTTTTCCACACAAAGGGGATCCCTTTGCGTAGAAGATACTGAAATGGTTAACACCTATCTGCAAGTTGAGCAATGAACCGTCTGATAGATTGAAGCCTGCCTTGTAGTGTTCTTAGTTCATTGATTCCCTTGGGGGGAGGCATATCCAATATAGCTCTAACTTTGGCGGGGTCAACTTCAATGCCTCTACGGGAGACTATGTACCCCAACAACTTGCCTGATGTTACACCAAATACACACTTTTTTGGGTTTAACCAGACCTCATACTCTTCTAGCCTCCTGAAAACTTTGTCTAATACTGAAAGGTGGTCTTTTCTTGTCAATGAATTTTCCAGAAGGTCATCCACATAGTCCTCCATTAATGTGTGCATCATGTCATGGAATATTGTTGTCATTTCCCTTTGATGTGTAGCACCTGCATTTTAAAGACCAAACAACATTATAGTCTAATAGTATGTACCCCAAGGGCATGTGAAAGCAGTTTTGTGTTGGTCTTCAGGGGAAATACAAATCTGATTATAACCAAAAAAACCATCCATAAGGGACAATATCTCATATCTAGTTGTAAGGTCCACAATGATATCGATATTCGGTAGAGGGAAATCATCTTTAGGGCATGCTTTATTGAGATATTGAAAGTCTGTGCATATGTGAATCTATCCAATAGGCTTGGTGATAGGGACAAGGTTGGATATCCATTCAACATATTCAATTGACCTGATAAAACCTACATCCAATAACTTTTTCATTTTGGCTTTAACCAACAATGCAACTTGCGGGTGAATTTTTCTTAGCTTTTGTTTTACTGGCTTGGTATCTGGAAATAATGGCAAGTGATGTAACACTAACTTAGGATCAAACCTTGGCATATTGGCATAAGACCATGCAAAGTTTATCTTGCATTCTGAGAACTTTTGAAATTCTGGATTTTCAACTTCTGTCAATGATGCCGCAAAGAGAACCATTTTGGGGTCCTCCACAGTAGCTATATTAACTGGTATGGTGCCTTCTATGAGCATTGCTGATTTTTCTCTATCTATGGGGAGGAAGTCCAATCCTCTACCCTTAGGTGCCTTAGGGAGGTTTTCACCCTTGGGTATGTCCTCTATTTTTACTATTTTGTCGTCAAAAGTGCCTTTTAGTTTTCACCTACAGACGTGTCATTTTTTGTTTATTTTTCTTTTTAATTTTGTGACTAGAGGATGGTACAGTCTCCCCAAAATAAGCAACACAATCCAAGTCAATAGAAAATCGAGCTTTGTGATCCCCATTTGGATTGCCTTCACATAGTCCTAGAAATTCTACTAAAGCCTCATCATTTTGAAAAGTGTCCATTATTGGTGGGCCTTGTTGGTTCCAGTCAATTAGGTTAGGGTAAACTAAGGATATTCCATCATTAGCATTTTGAAATTGAGGAGATGACATAGAGATCATGCAAATGGATGTCGAGATGTTAAAAATGAAGTTGTCATCGTCTGGCTCTATGTCAGATTCTATCTAGTATTCTCCTTTGCTTGTTTCATACTCACCAACAAAGTAAGGGACAAAGGGAGTAGTATTAGAGTCAGGATCAATAGTGGCAAGTGATGGCTCAGGCAATTTTGAATGATGGTCATCAGCTTGGGATGAATGGACTAGTATGTCAAGGCTAGGACCAATGGGAAAAGAATATGATATGGAATTGATATCATTTGGTGTTGTATTGATCTTAAACATTTTCTAGAATCGTTCCTCAAATGTAGGCTCGCTAGGTTCAAGAAATAATTGATCAAGGCAGTAGTCACTTAAGGATCGCTGAGAGCCAAATTCCCATTCGTGAGAGTCAGTTTCAGAGGAGGTGTTCTTAGTTGTCTCAACACAGTTTGAAGCATACACTACTCACATGGAAGCACATTGGTACTTGGATCACCAGATTCTCGTGGACCTAACCCTAACCCAAGATGTTTTGGTCTTTCTGAAACTAATAGTGGCTCATGCCTTCCATTTTTATCCTTTCCAAGACCACATTTTCCATATATTGTTACTGGCAAGGGAGTTAAGTCTCGTGGTTCTCTATAAATCCAGGATAATATATCATCTATGTCCTCTTGACTCATTTCACCCCACTTTATGAAAACTATATTTGGAGGAACCTTGAAAGTTTCTTTTGCTTATATTCTGAAACAAGGTTTGCCATAGACCTGGGGAGACTTGGGCATCTTGGTTATGCAATAGGCTGTATTCAATATGTCCTCTCCACATCTTTGATCCTGAATCTAGAACCTCGGGTTGACGCTTGGGGTGATACATGAAGTGGAAGGTGTTATGGAGATGGTCGTGGTGGTGGAAGAAGCAAAAGTGAATGTGGTTGGAGAAGAAGCAGGAGACTTCACGAGTGCTGAGGGATCAATGAATTTGGAAGACAAAGACATCAAAGCTTCCTGATTGATAGGGACTTGGCATTCCAAGACACCTCTTAAGTTGGTACAATATTGGAATGGATCAGGGTCTCCATATATAGTAATCTCAGTGCCTTCAAAAGGAAATTTTAAGCATTGGTGATACGTGGAAGGGATGACCTTTAGAGCATGGATCCAAGGTCGACCAAGTAAAATGTTGTATGGCAAGTCTAAATCTAGAACTTGATGGGTGGTGTTGACAATAACTAGTCTGACTCGAATTGGGAGTGTAATTATGCCCCGAGAGGAACGTTCTTCATCATCATATTCCTTGATAACTATGCTTCTTGTGGCATCTACGCAAGCATCAAAAAATACTAGTGCCTTGACCAATTTTAAAGAACATATATTTAGTCCTGCTCCGCCATCTAGTAAGACTCGTCTGACCTTATGTTTATGAACAAGTACTTTGATATGAAGGGCATCATTATGGTTGGATTTAGATGACAAATAGTCTTGGTCAAAAAAGGTGATATGGTGGGGTGTCATGAGATATCCTACCATGGCTTCGAATTGGTTGACATCAATATTTTGGGGAACAAAGGATTCTTGCAGTGTTTTGTCTAGGATGGCCTTATGGGTAGGTGAGATGCGTAACAATTGAAGAATAGAGATTTGTGCAGGTGTTTTTCCAAGCTGGTCAATAAGATTAAAGTTTCCTTTAGGTTGGGATTGCTTGTTTTGTGGATGCAATTGTGACTATGAAGTGGATGGGCCAGTATTGTTACCTTTGGTTGTCTAGGGGGAGGAGTTTTGGCTATGGTAACCTTTCTTCTATGGGTGGTGACATTGCATTCAGGGGCCTTTCTAACAGTGACTATGTAGACATGGTCATCAGTTGTTCTAACGTGATGTATGATAGGTCCCCCATAATAGTTGTACCCAATACGAGCATGGTTGGCTCAATTATTTGTACTTGACATAGAAGGGTTTCCAAAACCATGATTTTACAGTGGGTTTTTGTGTATTGTATGATTCGCATTAGAAGCAAACTGTGGTTCATCAACTTCAATGATGCGCTTTTCAATGAGGTCCTGTACTAGATTTTTCAATTGTTTACAGGAAGAAGTTTTGTGTCCTTTTATTTGATGATAGTCATAAAATGCATTATCATCCCATCAAGATGGTTTAAAATACCCAAGGTCGTATGGTTTGGGGTCTTGAAGTGTGATGACACCATTCTAAATGCATGTCTTGAGGACTTCGTCAATAGGTTCACCTAAAGGGGTATATGTGTGACTTCTAGGGAATTGTCTTGGTTGTCTAGGATGCCCTTGGATTTGATTGTTTTGATTGCCTTGGCTATTTTGATTTGTATGGATAGCATTAGCAGCATAAGTTTGTGTCATCATATGTGTATTTTGTGGTTGTGTCCCTTTTAGAGTAATCATAGGACCCATAGCGTTGACAACCTTAGCATCAACTACACCATCATTGGTGACATGTTTGTTCTTAACCCAAAATTTGGTTTTGTTAGTAGGAGGGTTTACATTTGGGATTTTAGGACCGTATTTTAGTCTTCCTTCAGCTACGAGGGCTTGTTCAACTTGGACACCTCGTTCAACTAGGTCCGCAAAAGTTGTGCAACAATGAACATGCAAGCCATTTTTCAGTGGGCCTAATAATGTTTGTACGAACATGTCAACCTTTTCCTTTTCAGGTATGTCTATATGACAGTGACTCACTAGGCCCCTCCATTTTTGAAAGAATGGTAAAATGGTTTCACTTGAATCTTCTTGTGTGAGCTGGCATAGATTGGTAATGGAGGTGTCTGTGTCAATGTTGCATGTGTAATTTTTCACATATTTTTCAGCAAGTTCTTTCCATGATTGAATTCCGGGTTGTAGTGTATAGAACCATTCTAGGGCTAGTCCTACGAGGCTTTTAGGAAATAGTCACATTACATATTTGTGCTCATGAGTGATATCCACACAACTTGTTACAAATTCTCTGATGTGATCAAGTGGATTTGTTTTACCCTTGTATTTGTTGAAGTTTGGAGCCACATAATCATGTGGAAATGGTGGCATGTACATTATTGTATCAAAAGGATATGGACATAAGTCATATGGAATTTGTGTCTTCTTGTCAGAGGTTTTCATATTTTCCATTTGTTTTTGAAGGTCATCCACTTTTACTAGCAAGGTGTGTACAATGGGATCATTGGTTGCCTGAAGGTAAGGTATGTTTTGCTGATATTGCCAGTTGTGATTGGGGATATGTTGTTGAGTATGAATCTAGGACGAGTATGTAGGAATATGTGACCCAACCATGTTTGTCTGTATTTGAGGTCCCTAACTTCTTTGATGTCCAAAGGTATGGATTTGTTGCATCATTTGAGTTTCTTGTCCTTGTTGAAAGAATTGTCTGTGTGGTTCTTGAAAGTGTCCATGTGATATATGCATATTGTGCCCTTATCCATGTGGGATGTTCATTTGCGATGATGTGTTAATGTTGTGTTGAGGACCTTGGATGGAAATGCATCGTGAATTTTGTCCAAATGGATTAAATGAGGTTCCACTATAAGGATGTGATGAAGATGCCCCCATTGTCATGGATGAAGAACCAATCATAGGATTTGAGGAGGTGGTGCCTACTGATGTAGACACAAAGGTGGCTCCTATCGTTTATGATGATGATGTGGATGTTGTAGGCATGGACTATGAAAAGGTAGCTCCTATCATTTGTGAAGATGATGTGGACATTGTAGGCATGGTCATAGTAGATGTTCCTCCAATAGATGTCGTATTAGTTGAGGTGGAGGTGTTTTGATTTATGGTGCCACTAGATGTTGCATTAATGGTGGTAGTAGCAACTTGTGTAGTAACGACAATGTTATTGGTCAAGGTATTGTTTGTGTCATATTGGGATATTGTGTTTTGTGTCATATGATTAGGAGAGACAGGTCATATGGTATTAATGTTGAAGCCTCTTAGTAATCTTGCACCTTGGTCTAAAAATATAGCAAAGTATTTGTCAGGATTGTTCAAGACCAATTCTTCTACAAACGAAGTAACTTCAAGATTTTGGGCTGCTGCCTCTAAGTTTTCAACATAGACTTGTTGATTTTGATCTCTTTGTATGAATAGTTCGAAAAGTGGATTTTGAAAGGAAGTTGACATGTTCATGGAAGATTGTGCATTCAAATTTCCAAATGGGTCATCAAAGATCCAGTCATTGGGATTGGTGTTGATATTTGTGTTGTTAAAGTCTTGTCCAAAGTCTTCCATTTGTTTTTTCTTTCATTGAAGTCTTGTCTCCACCATCAAAGGAAATTTCTCAAATGAAGACAATGATAATGTAAATATGACACTAGCCTATTTTTTTATATTTTTGTGATAATGGATGACAATGCAAAGAGATGATAATGCAAGTATGCCAAAATCCAAGGTGACTAGGATGACAATGCAAAGAGATGATACTGCAAGACTATGTTTTTGGATTTTTTGGATAAAGGATGACAATGCAAGACTATTTTTTTGGATTTTTTGACAATAAGGGATGCGATATGAAAATTTTGTCTAAAGAAAGTGACTAATGCCAAAGGACAATGAAGACTAAGATGACAAGTTATGACACTAATTTTTTTTTTTGTATTTTTGGAGGATGTCAATGTAAGGTGATAATGTTGTTTTCCCAAGGAAAATTACTAATGCAAGGTGATAAAATTGTCAAGAAAGGATGTCAAATGCCAAGGTGATAGTGAGGACTAATGTGAAAATTTTGGTTAAGGAAATGACCAATGCAAATTCTAGATGTCAAATGAGGACTATGATGACAATATTTTGGAATTTAAAGATATGCAAGGTGAGGACTAAAATGATTTGAATGTCTAAGGTATGCAAATGCAAAGGTCTAAAATGATTTGGAAGAAGGTTACCTAACCACCCTATGCTTGATCTATGTCTCAATTTTGGAATATCAAAGGACTTTTTTGAAGGACTAAATGACAAGGACAAAAGGACAATGATTAAAGAAGATAATGATGTCTAAGTCCAATGATAACCTAATTTTGAAAGTCAAGATTTTGCAAAGTGAGGTAAGGTTGTCCCAATCCAAAATATGCAAAATGAGATGAGGACCTAAGTTTATGGTTTATGACTAAAAATGCAAATGGTGAATCCTAAGGATGAAGCTAAATATTTGCAAAGATGGCCCTATGGTAAGATGCAAGCTAAAATGCACAAGGAATGAGAGATTTGAGCAATTTCATGATTTGGTTTTGACATAAGACTTCTGAAAGAAGATGTTTGATAGCAGGCTGAGACTATTGTTTTGATGTTTTATTGTTGTGATGTTTTATTGAAAAGTCTGAGTTGTCTGAGGTTGATTGATACTTGTGAATGTTTGTGCATATTGTTTGAAGATCTAGAAAATATTTGCAAACATGATGTTTTGGTAGCGTGTGAATCCAGAAGCTTGGCTGCACGGGCTCCCCCTTACAGTGCACTCTCTTCTCAAGCCAACCAAGCTTCCAACCCCCATGAAACTCCCATGGAAAATTGATCACCTCTACTACAGACTGCGGAGATGTGGATGCCTTCACACTGACCGGTGCTATGCTAGCAAATAAAAGGTTTTTGGCTACTACACAAAGGTGTTTAATTCGGGACCCTTGTTTGAGTGGCCATACATGGGGTGCAAGATTAAACTCTGTTTAGGAGGAAATCCAGCCTAAAGAAGTTAAGCTCAACAGAGTTTTGGGGAGTGCCACTTAGTCTGTATGACACATCCGCACTTGTAACCCTAGGCTTTCCCTTAAGATTCACATTTATATACCGGTCGGGGGTAGCTTGGCCAAAAAGCTCCATTGCTGATCTGACTCACCTTGGGGTGAATAATTTTTCCCACCAAGGCAGACCCAAGTTCTAGAGGCAATAACCATTTCTCTTACACCCAGGATTGCATGAATGCACGAGGGGAGAGGATAGTTCGATTATTGCATCAAGGTGACAAAATTTGAAGACACTTGTAAATTTTAGTTACCAAATGATAATGTGAGGATGACACACAAGACACTTTGTTCTTTTTAAAATTTTAATTTGAAATATGAAAAACAAAGTTCATTTTAAACTCATGTCCTAAGAATGCAAGTTTATTTTAACCATATGAGTTTCAATGCATGTTTGTGTTCATTTTAGCCCAATGACATGAAAATGCAAGTTGTAATTATAAATTTTAGGCCCAATGAGTGATTCATGCAAATTTTTTGTTCATTTTAAGCCCCATGAATGAAATATGCAATTTGTTGCTCATTTTAAGACCAAATGAGTGACATGCAAATTGTGGTTCATTTTATCATCATGAGTGTAAATGCAATTTGTTGTTAAAAAAAAAACAAAATTTATTATGCCTAAAGAAATGAAAATGCTCGATTTTTGTTTCTATAGAAACAATTTTTTAGATTCCTTCCAAGCTATTAAAATACTTGTGCAAAACCTGCAAATGGTAACAAGAAAGTTGGAGAAGAATAGTTGTTAAGTTGAAAATGGAGAAGGTTTCTTTTATAGACAACCATTCGAATGGATGGTCGAGATTAATCTTCTAGAAAGATTCCAAGATCAATGGATTGGAATGCATGAGAGGGATGTTATGAAATGGATGGTTGAGATTAAGTTTCAGAAAAGATGCCAAGATCAATGATCCAGAATTGATGCACCAAAAATATGCCATGCATGGAAAGTCTATGACACTAACAGCTATGACAGACATGCAAGACATGCAGGCTATGACATAAATGAATGTTATGATAGGGGATTATGACAAGGTATCTTTGACCAAGTAGTGCATAAATAATTTATTTTAAATTATTTATTCAAAAATGGAGGAAATGGACAAGTGGAAAATAAATAATTTATTCAAATTATTTATTTAAAAACAGAGGAAATGGACAAGTGGAAAATAAATAATTCATTCAAATTATTTATTTGGAGAAAATGAAAAGAGGAGCATTTAATTAGATTTATTAATTTAATTAAATGGAGGGATGAAAATTAGACCTTAAATAATTAATTTAGATTAACTATTTAATTAGGGGTGGTGGCATGGGATAGTTAAATGATTTTAATAATTGTTTAACTATGGAAGAATTAAAGGACCATGAATAGATAAATAATTAATGGTAATTATTTAACTATAGATGAAAGATGACAAAATAATTAAATAAATAATAATTTATTTAACTATTGAAGAAGAGGAAGAAATTAGTGACGCAATTAGTTTATTTAATCGGTCAAGATAGAATAAATATTAGAAAGTGAATTAATTAAATAATTATTAAAAATTATTTAATTAATAGAGGAATATAATCAAACATAATTGATTAACTAAAATTATTATCAAAGGACGAGGATGAAGAAAAATGACGCTCAAAGGCTTAGGACATTTTTTATGTGTCTACAGATCCATCTGTCAATTAAAAACTTATGTTGTTGAATTCGCTCACACTCACACTCATATTTTACTCACTTTTTAGCATATTATAGTTCAGTTTTAGTTGCATAATAGCTTAATACATCCATTTATGGCTTCCATGCATCCATCTTAGCTTGTTTATAAGGTTTTCCATCTTTTAGCTTAGATTAGCTTAGAAATTTCATAGTTAGATCAATTTTAACATAAAATCATGTTAATTTAGCTTACATCCTATTCAATTTAGCATAAACAAGTTTTTCATCCATTTATCACAATGGTTTCATCAATTTTCTTCCATAGAATCAGTTGAAACAAGCTCACTAATCACAAAATTGGGAAATAGTCATTGTTCCACATCAACACAACACCAAATCCAAAACATGATAAGTTTTAAATGGGTTAGAGTAGGCATTTGACTTCTTTCATAGTTTGTAGTTTTCAGTTTCAATAAATGCTTAGTTTAAACTTTCAATTTGAATGATTTTGTTTGAGATTGAGGTTTAGTGGCTAAATTATGTTTTGATTCTTCATGGATCAAGTGTAATTGACCCACACTGATGATCCTCGGTCCACATTCTAGTGCTAGAAGGATGAAATTTTTTCCATTTAATCAATTTTTAGCTTGATTTCCATTTGTTTTCTTTTTTGTAGGATACAACGATGCCCAAATCAAATACAACACACTTTGAAGAGCATCACCATATAGCAACGCTATCCTAAGTTGAAACAATGATGCTGATTAAAATCATTGACTATGATTTAAATATGGTGACACTAATTTAGTATAGAAGTATTGAAGACTTCAAATGACGACGCCCCCACATTTAATGGAGAAATGCCCGCCAAAATAGCGATGCTATCGTGCTCTCTATTGCTTCTGCAGAGCAATGCCAATTTACCAGAGCAATACCTAGATGAAAAATTGCAACGCCCGACTAGGGTAAGAAGTTTTATGATCATTTTTGCAACATGTGCTTTAATTTCTTGATTCATTAGATCATTAATGCACTTCTAACATTGTTTTGGCTATTATACTACAAAGGTTTTGTAGGTTGGATGACACAGAGCTAAAGAAAAGAATTCTTCTCATGAAATTCTATTATTGTAAGAAGCGTTTGATGCTTTGGGGTAATTATAACCCAAATTTTTATGCTTTTTACTTTTTTCTCTAGGACTTCACTAAATTTCAAATTAGGTTTAAAATGAATGCTCAAACGAGATTAAAATTGAACTCTCATCTCATCACTATCTTTTGGGTTTAAAATTGAATAAGGCAACTTCATATTTTGTTTGGTGCATAAAATGAAGTCATCTTAGCTTAGGGGTTAAAATTTCAAATGTTTGCTATGTTTTGTGATTTATAGTTTTGTTATTGAATGTGTATGCAATTCTCTCATTCCATTTGAAAATCTTGAGAAACAAAAGAATTCCTTAACACTTTGTATAATCACCTACATATTTCAATTTGGATTAAAATTGAACCCCTTGCAAGTGTGAGCAAAAGGCATGGTGTGTGTTCTCTCCTCATTTCATGTGAAACTAGGATGATCAAAATAAAAATGTACATCCCCAATATTATTAATGCTTAGAGGTCCTACTTCCCTGCTTTGAAAGGAGGGAATGACCTAAGTGGTAACCAACTAAAGCCAAGTTCTTTCGAACCGCTATATAAATATGTGGTTGCAATGAAAATTGTGATCAATGGGATGCAATACATGATATCTCTCCCCTAGAATATTTATGATGTGTAAATACCTTGTTCTAAGGGTTGAGAGACCTCTTGAGGGAGTTTATCATAGTAACCACTATACTGGAATCCCTTATTATGAACCACTTGTTTAGAAGCCAAAATCCTAAAATACTTGTTGGTGCAAGAACGGTCATTCTTAACCCACCCCACATTCTTACTATTCAATTGTAGAAACAAAAAAATCCTTTTGATCTCTAAATTTTAAGGATTTTGAGATTTGGTGGTCCTGAGAAGTGTGTGCTATGGAGGGGAGCCAGTGTCACCAAATCTCTAACTATTTGCATTGTTTAGTGTTTAGATAAATCAAAGTGGGGAATCAACAAGTATAGCCATTTTGAACCTAGGATTGTAAATGATTTTGAGTCAATTTTATACATTTCTTGGTTTTAAAATGTTACAAAAACAAACATTCTCTATCTTCCTCAAAATTTCAAACACTTTGGCCTAAATATGGATACCTCTTGAATTAGCCTTGATATTATTGTGTGTCCTAGATCCTTAGAGATTTCTAAATATCTTGAATTATATCTCAATCCATATTTCCCAAAGACAACATAGGAAATTATGGCTTCAATCTCATGATTTTCACGAAATGGACATTGTGAAAGTTATGACCATTTTGACATAAACATTTAGTTTGAAAACATAATCAAAGATGAGTGTTTATGGTAAAAAAAATTCACTTTTAAGCAAGATATTCTTGACCCAATTGAACCTGACATGACTATTTGGAAACCAATTGCTCCTGTTGAACAACGTGATCTTCTAGGTGATATCATTCATCCAGACTTTGAACTCATTAATGGAGAACAAAACAATCTCATTAGTAGTTTAAGAAGCTTCACTTTTAAAACAAAAGAAACACCTACCCAATGGAGAAATGCAGCAACCATTTTAGACGAAGAAGAGGAACAAGCTGACATTGAGGCTGGAAGGCCCATATTACCACCACTCATGTGTCAATAAATATCTTCCTTTCTTCCATAAACTTGAACTATTTCTAAATGATCTCGCGCAAAGTCAAGATCCCTAAAGTAAGGTCTACTAGTCATCATTTTAGACTTAGAAATCTTAGTCCAAAAGCTCTCAAGAAACACCTTTTGGCACTTCACAAAACTAGGACTAGGTTGGTGTATAACTTTTATAAACATGCTTCAAGAAAAAATCCAAACTTGTATTCTTTCTATTACTATCAAAATCCTAGTATTTTCCAACACTTCCAATTTCTTACATGATCCATCACATAGTCAAAATTTGTATGGGAAGATCTACATCTCATCATTGTGGACATGTATCACAATTCCAAGTTTGGTAGGAAGTGGACCTTAATATTTTATCATAGTCACAACCTCTTGTTAAGAAACTATTATGCTTTAGCTAGGAGGAACCGAATAGGCTTACCTACCCTTATCTATCCTCTTATTTAGGCCAACATTACTCTATGGGATTTGAAAACTTTAGAGGTCTAGAATTATTCTCACTACCTTGGTCTTGTCAAAACAAAGGTTCACTTTAGGTCAACATTAGGTCAAACATTTCATTCACCCCTCCATCAAATTCCATCCTTCACCAAACTTTACAAAATTTTAAACACACCACTTTTGGACTTAACATCTATCAAACCAACCCCTACCTTGGCTACTTTGTATGTGAAATGTATTCTTTTCAATACATTTTGACAAGTTAGTTATCATATTTGAATTGGTTCATCTTGAAGGTCATGAGTCTACCCTAAATATTAACAAGTTCATCAACATACTTTGTCCCAACATCAAAACATCAAATTTAAGTCAAAAGTGTTGTCTCAAAATGTTTACAAAAAATCACTCTCCACATCACCCATCTTTTCATGCCCCATTATCACAATTTCTCCCAAAATACTTAGAGCATCCCTTTTACCTATATTTGAGTCAAGTAGAGAGTTTGAACATCACAAATCACAACACAATTCTCCCAAGGGTGACACAAAATTTATGGTAAAGATGATATCACAACACAAGAGAATCATAGAGAAAAAAAAAGATACATTTACCTCAAGTGATCCAAATCCTTTAGAATTTGATCAGAGAATTCATGTTACCCATCACAACAACCTTCATCACCATTAGGGTCATATGAGATAGAATATATCACAAACAATCCATTTGAATTCACTAGGGAAGAACTCATTGAACATCAAACCTTTGAAAACCTAGCCCCTATCTCCCCATCATTTGTGGCACATAATTTGACACAGGGATTTGCAACTCCATCATTAGGGCTACATCAAACATACATTCCTAGTATTGCAACAAGCCTTGCTAAAGACTTTGGTCATGCTCTTTCATTTGAAAACAACAAACCTATGGGTACACTTGAAACCAATCCTCCACTTCCAAAAACCACTTGGAGACCTACCTTTGGTTCTCCTCCCATTCTCAAAGATCCTAAAAAACCATACACACCTCTTAAAATTCATTATTCTACAACCACCTAAACATGTTGAGGACATCCCTTTTCATCTATACCTAAGAGTACCACAAGTGTTCCTACCATCATGCAAAGCAGTGTGGATCCAGTATCTCAAAACAACACACAAGGGCATATCAATACCATACCACAAAGTCAACCCTTGAAGTAGATAGGGACATCCTTACCCAATCCTCCAATAGGTTCATCCATACCCTTGGTTTTGCAAAACACATCCATCCCATCCATTATCAACTCATCCCAAATCAATCCCTTGGTGAAAAATCCTATCAATATAGGTAATACATTAACTACATCCCTAACACAAGGGAATCCTCAAGACATGGGACAAGGAAACATTTTGAATCAGTGTACTCAATCTCCTAGTGTGTCATTTCCATCACACAATCTAATGGAACCATCCTCATTTTTTTTCACAGTCCCTTTTACTATGCCAAATCAAATAGGATCAGAAACATAAATTTCTCCACCTCAATCCACTATCTTACAAGGAATGTTGAACCAAGGGAATTCCCCAACTCTCATCACCAATCCGTTACCCTCTCAAAACATCAACACCCATAATCCTCCATCAATGTTCCAACAACCACCTGATCCCACCTTGCAAGCACATCCCTTAGCCTTACAACAAGCACAACAAGCCTATCAACAAGCCCTAGCATCACAACAACAACAAAAAGAAGAAGAAACAACACAATAGGAAACCTTAGCACAACAACAAAAACAACAATAATAGCAGCAACAATAGCAATCCACCTTAGCAGCACAACAATCAGCCTTAGCACAACAACAACAACAACAACAACAATAAGAAGACACATTAGTAGCGCAACAAGCAACCTTGGAAAAAAAAACAACAAGCCACCTTAACACAACAACAACATCAAGAACAAAAAGAAGCTTTATTAGCACAACAAAAAAAAGCCCAATAGCAAGCCCTAGTGGCATAACAATAAGAAGAAGCTCAACAACAAGCCTCAATAGCTCAATAGTATGCCCAATAACAACAAAAACAACAACAAGATTCCTATTATAATCCTCAATCACACATCATCAATCCAAATGTGTTAGGAACATATACATCAATACCCCAATTACATACACAAAATCCTACCCTGCCATACACCCCCTACAACACATCCTCATATCAAAATCCCATGTATAGCTTTTTGATCATGTTTTCTGCACAACTTAGACAAGATGGAAGTATCTTATCTTCCCTTGAAAGGTAAATCTCTATCAACAAGCCTCAAAAGATAACCCCAAAGTCTCTAATGTCAGGTCTTGATAGTGCATAAAACAACTCAGTGATGTAAGTGAAAATGTTAGTTAACACAAGGGGGTCATACAAACAAATTCTAGAACTTTAAACTTATCAAATTTTGTAATGTGGTGATACTTCTAAATCCTAATCTAACCCAAATGATTAAATAAAAGGAAAAAAATAAGGGTTTGAAAGAGAATCTAAAACTAAAATTACTCCTAGAATCAATGATGCAAATGACAAAATGCTTGAAATGGACCAACTCCTCAAAACTAATCCTTGCTTAACCTAGATTTAATATGCAATTTCAAAAGAATAGTGCAATCTTATAAGGTAATAAATATTTTTAGACTGTGAGGCATTCACTCAAGACAACCCTGATTTTGCAATTGAAATGAATGAATACCACAATTAAACTTAGCATGTTAATATAAGGCCCTGGCTAACTTTACACAACAATTCACACTCGGTAAATTGCTAAAAGTATGGGTGAGGAATTTCTACAAACAATTCAAGCATAAAACCATAAACAACACTGAATCAAATCTAACTCTAAATATAACATATACCAATTAATTTTCAAAGCAATTTCAAAAGATAGAACAACAGGAACCATGAAAGATCAAAATAATGCAAGAATGATACCAATTCACTATGTCTTTAATTGCATTAGATCATCCAATGTAGCAACAATTCTAGTTTTTTTGTTACAACACTTGTTTGAAATAAAACTAACTCCTAGCTCTTGCTTAATTGCTCTAATTGTTCAACTATTTAACCCTCTAGCCCTTTCAAATAAGACAATATTCCCTATTTATAGATATTACATCTCATGTTTTCCCAAATATGGTTACAAGATAAAATGCCCCAAAATAGGTCTGCCAAGAAGAATTCAAAATAAAACAAAGTGTGCATTAAATGCATGCATTCTATCTAGGTCATCCTAGGATCTCCAACACAACTTGAACCAATGCATGCAAAAGATGAAGAGGAATGAGGAAGCACAAATTTTGATGTGATGTTGTATTAAATGCTCTCCCCCTTGTCCTTATCTCACCCCATTTTATCTTGCACTATCAAAAATACCTTTTCCAAGTCAGCCAAAGGTGGAATAACCAACACTTTAATTCTCCTTTCAATGGATTTGATATCATCCCGTGATTGTTTAATATTTTTGTCCCAATCCACCTTTAGGGTTTGATATTTATCCATGACTGCAATGTAGGTGGTTGCATCATCTAATTGGTGCTTGGTAATTAAGCTATCATCAATTGGGGTATATACCTCATGCGACCATTTTCTCAATTGTTCCAAGCTCAAATGTTTAGATGCAAACCTTTTTCTTCCTATGATAACCTCAAAGAAGGAAATGCACTTATTGTAAATATCTTTCAAGGTGTTCTCTATTTTCATCCCTTTCTTATGCACCTTCTTCAAGACCCTTTGCCTAATTTTTAGAGCTTCATGCCATTCCCAAGGTTTTGTAACTTTTGAAGAAGGAAGGATTCCATCACTTACTAACCCTTCTTTAGTATATTCCATGATGGTCCTAGTTTTCTACAACAAGAGATCAATATCCTCTTTGTCTTGAGCTAACACACCTTTCAACCACTTTGCTAATCTAAGACCATCTCCACTAGTTGATATAATGTATTTAATTGCATCATCTCCTTTGGCCTCTACCCCATGCAACTAGTTAAGCATGGCATGTGTAGTGGTTTTCATTTTCTCCAATTGAGTTATGGTTTCCTTCGCTAGGAAACTTGATAAAGATGATGAAGAGCTGATTTGACTAACAAATTGCAAGTGTTTCAACAAATCCTACAAATACCTTTTCAGTTTCTTGTTCTCCTTCTTCAACTCTTGCTTGGTTTGCACTTCCATCTTCAATCTTCTTAAGATTGCAACATTGGAGCCCTCAAACTCTTCAACTTCCTGTATCATGGAGGTAGGTCCCAAGTTGATTGTTTGAACACTGTAATCTCAGCTAGTCACCTCATCCTTGTTCTTATCAGGTGGAGGGGTGGTTATGTGAATCGCTCTGTTATTTGCTTCATCCCTCTCAATCTTGGAGATAACCCTAGCTTTTCTCTTTTCCTTCCCTTTTCCAATGTTGGCCAATAGTTCATCCCAATTTGGAGGTGTGATATCCACAACAATTTTTTTACTTTTCAACTCTTTTTCTAGCCAAGTAGGAATGGTGGAATCTTCCTGCAAATCACCTTGTCCAACCTCATCTTGTGGATCCTTGGAGGATTCCACATTCAAATTTTTCTCATTAGGAATTTCTTTAGTTTTATATTCCTTTTCCTCTTTTGGATTCCTATTCTCTTCTCCATCATGATTTTCTCCTATATGTACTGGTGAAGGAGTATTAGTGTGCACTTCTTCCTTTTTTGGAGACTTATCTCCCTCTTTACTAATAGGTGAGTCCTCATAAGTCATCAAAAGGCACTGCAATACCCTCCATTTTTTCCTCTATATTATAGAGTTCACCTTCCTTGAATCCTTCCATTTCTTCATCTTTGTGATCCTTTTCATCCTTAGATTCACTTGGTGCATCATGTGGTTTATGGAGAGGAGAGGCCTCTTTATGTTGTTCTACATTAGGGGCAACTATAGGAGTATCCTATTTTGACACACTATCTTTGGGAGGAGTTTTGGATCTTCTTGTATATACCTATGTTTTTTCTCTTGAACTCTCCACATTCACCACTAGTGGGCCAGTTTCTCCTTTCTCCTTGGAGGATTCATCTTTCTTCTTCATAGTTCTGGTTAATCTTCTTCTCTTGAGTGGAGGGGCACTGTCTTTTTTCTCCTCTTCATTTGGATCTTCCTCAGTAGACTTCTTTACCTTTGAAGTATTCTTCCTCTTCTTGGCAATAGGTTTCCTTTTCTTTTCTCCTTCCTCTCCTTGAGCACCCTTAATCTTGATCTTGAAAGGGTAATTTTCCTTAGCTTTACCTTTTGAATCCTACTTAACTCATTCCTCAAAGGTGGAAGGAGATTCCAAGTCTCCCATTAAGTCACAGGTGCATTGTACACCTTCACTCTCTAGCTCCCATATTTTTTGTTTGAGCCATAACTTGGTGTATTTGATTATTGGAGTCATATTTTTTTCCAATTGAGTCCATTATTCCTCTAGCCAATCTATCTCACCCACTAGTTTTTCCTTTATAGGCTCATAATCATGGCTCTAGATTACATATCCATCATCATTAATTCGATTAGGGATGGCTTTCACATTGTACAATCTGACGAAATTGATTGGCAGCTTGGAGATTTTTTTCCTCCTGATCTCAAATTCATCTTTTTTGTTGGCCCAATAGTCCTCTATATCATCCATGTGATTGTATTCTGTACTGGCTCTTTTTTGTGCCTCACCAGTTCTATCAAACCTAGGCCTCTTGGAGTGGAAAGATAGGACCAAAGTGATCATTTCCTCCATAGAAAAATGTGTTGTATTTATAGATGGGTAGGCTTCATTTCTACCTACCTTGAGGGGAAAATCATTGCCAAATCCTATTTTGTGCTTGTCTTTCTTCACTATGGCATCAAAATCACATATTTTTCTTGTGAGTTCTAAGAGAATGATATGATCGATGGGGTATCTTGGAAGTCTTTATGGGACTCTTTGGCAGCAATCTATCATGATGTAAGAGAAAGGAGAGGACTAAATGAACCAAGCTCCAAAATTCTTGATTAGTTCCTTCACATGGTTTGAAATCTGGACATGTTCTACACCTTGAAGTAGCCTGGTGATGTACATGGTGAATGCATCATTCACCCTCCTATAGCTTGAGATGCCTAAATGCAATTGAGGGTACACCTCATAGATCACATCCTGCCCAAAGACTCCTCTTGTACTTAGTCCCTTGTATGGATGGAACCTTGCAAGTGCATAAACTAGGTAAGAGGTCACAGTGAAGCTTTTTATCTGCAACACATTGCACAGTTGCTTATGTACCATGGCACTTATGATGCTTTCCTAGTGATATTCAACATTCTGCTCCATCCTCACTATGACATAGAACATCTAGTTCTCAAAGATTCCTACAGTTTTGAAGCCTGATGCCCTACTAATGAGTGTAATAGCATCATAGTACTCTGCCTTAAACTTTTCTCTGAATAGTTGTTTTGGTAGTTTGGAGATGTGAGGCTTGGGCTTCTCTAGTGAAGAATTAATAACTTATTATGATTTGATGGTATCTTCCTCATAATACTTCTTGGCCACGTCCATATCTAAGCCCACCACATGAGATCTATTAGGCTTGTCAAAGGTCCAAGATATGGAGACAGGGTTAATGGTTTCAAATATTGTCCCTTGAGGAACAACTATTCTCTATGTGTGCTTGCCATAATGTTTGGTACATTCTAGCACCATCTCATAGCACTAGACTGTGGGAGGAAACCCAACCACATGAGCCAATCCTAATTCTACTAACCTTTTGACCAACAATGGGGGGTCCTTTTCTGCCATTCTAGCTTTGAACTCCTCATAATCCCACTTGTTTGCATTTGTATTACTAACTTCAAATGAAATGGAGGCTAGCTTGATTTCAAGAACTTTACTCTTTATGTCCATCTTGATTCTCTTTTCTTTTGAGATAGAAGACCCCTCAACACTCATATCTATTTTTTTTCCCTTAGTCTTGCCAGCTATTGCTTTACTTGATTCAACCTGCATCCCATAAGAAACCACAGTAAATCCCACTTTATAATATCAACATCAAATTCATTCAATCATAAAAAACATATTTATCATTCAATCAATCAAAATTTATGATTAAGATCCTTCAAATCATCATAAAGCACAATTATCTAAAAGTTCAAGATTTTCAATCATCTAGGGAAACTGGGCCAGAAAGGAATTCTGGGGAGTTCCATGCTAGGTGGACTTTGATGATTAAGCACAAATATCATGAACCAATCATCACAAATGAAGAGACAACATGGAACATCTCTCTAATTATTCAAATTAACCTTGAGATGCTAAATTCATAACATTAGATTCATTAATTTCTTTAATTCTTCATATTGTGAGATTTTTCAAGAAAATTTTCCAAGAAAGGAAATCCTCAGAGCTAGCATGATTTTGAGATTTTACACACATCTAGGAAAATGAGAGGGTGAGGGAAAATTGGGAAATTCTGAGGGTGCAAAATTTTTACAAAGACCTCAAAATCTAAAAAGTTACTAGGCTTTGTTGTTTCACTCAAATTGATTGAATGATCATAAATTTGGAGTTTTGAGCTTGAATTTAACTCACTTTGAATCTCCTATGGGTTTTGTTCAAATTCAAACTCACTCAGATTCCAATCAAATGGGGAATGGGCGATTCCCTAAATTTGAAACCCCAAAATTTTGCGATGAACACTTAGAAAGGACTTGGATTTAGTTTGCTTGTTTCATTTAGTTCAAAATGAATCTTTAGTAGCACACACAAGTGAATTTCCACCTAATAAGAACACAAATAAGCTTACAAACTTGCTTGGGGTCATCAACCAAATAAACTCAAAAACCCTAGATTGTATCAAGCTACAACAATAATGCATGTAGGGTCGAGTTTGAAGGTATGGTTTAAAAATGCTTGGTGCCACCAAATTGATCAACTAACTAGGGAAACATGTCAACTAGACTTTAAAACCAATGAAAATACTATGCCTAACCCTAGTTTTGAAACACTTGAAACCAAACATGTGAAATCCCAAATTCCAAGCACATTTTAAATGTCAAAGCATCACTCACACTCATCAATAAAAATCAAGACAATAGGTACATACCATTGATGAAGTGGATTCAGTTGAAACAATGACTGTAACAAGTTTTTATGACCTATAAAGCATCTACAATGATGATGCAAGAAATCCACTGCCAACTCCAAGAATTGACCAAATCCAATCACCAAATCACCAAGTACTCATGAATAATACCCTCAAATCAGGACAAAGAAAATGATAGACTCCAATGACACAAAAATCCTAGAAAATCTACTAAATACTTGCCACAAAAATTGTACAATAAAGCATTAATGCCATCGACAAGATAGGTTAAAATGAAATCCGAGAATTCAACGAGGTAATAAAATTTCAGAGAAATCCGGTCCATTTAGAATTTCATGAGGTGCCAAAATTTCTAGTTCACAGTGTTAAAGTTTCCTCATCAAATTTTTGAAGAAAATGAAAAAATTCCCCCTAGAGCGAAAATTCTCAAAAATAGGGAAAAACCTGGATTTTGTCCAAAAATTGAGATTTTCAAGGAAAAACTTAAAGGGATCATTTGTGCAAGCAAGATGAACATCCAAGGACACTCGAAAGTGACCAAAATTAATGATGAAAGGACAAAAAGGCATCAAAAACCATAGCAACAAGAGGGTCCCCACTTTCAGTGGTGTGTGTATGGAAAAACTGCACAACAAATGGTGACTCATGTTGGGGAAATTCTCCAAAGAATTTGGATGACAAACTGGAGTCAAGAACCCAGAATCTCTGGTTTCAATCTTTACATCAGGTCACCCTTTTTAACGAAGCTTCAAAACCCATAGGAAGGAAAACTATTCTTGTACCAAGGTTAAAGTGTGTGTACATGCATGCATTCCCTTTCCTTGGTTGCAATAGGGACCATACTAGGTTTGACCAGGCTATGTAGAAATTCAAAGTCCAAAATAATCTTGGATAGAGCCTCGCTGCCAGTTAGGCATCCATAGCCCTAATGAGTTTATTGTTGTGGAACTCCCTAGCATAGCTCTGTTGCCAACTAGGCATCCATAGCCCTGATAGAGATACTAGGATACTCCTGATGAGGTGAATTTTCTTTTGATTTTTTGATATTTTTCCTTTTCTTTGATATTATTTTAAGATCTTTTAAACTTTTCCTTTCACCTTGTAAACAATGAAGCTTACACTCAGGTCTGAGAACCATAGTGGCTCTAAACTAGAACATAAGATTTTTCACCTGACCAAACTTCATAGGGACCATATACAACTTTAAAATTTCTTTAAGATCTGTGTAAAAGTGTAAGACCCCAAATACATTCCAGATTTAATCCAGTCCCATGAATTTTCTACTCAAACAATATTAAGTACATGTGACACTGAATAAAGGATTTTCACCAACTGAATCAAGAAGGATGATTGAAGTTTGTAAAGGAAATATTTAGAACAAACCTAAATAACATTATAATTTCCATGTAGGTGCAACAAACCTCAAAAGAGAGTGAAAAAAAAATCAAGAGAAAAGCAAAAACAACCTACCCTAACCAAAGCAAACCTAAACTAACCAAAAGCAAAAAACAACAAAGTAGAAATGAAACCTACTCTAATGGAAGCAACAATAGAACAGAAAAGAAATCTAGGCTAAATATTTAAAAAGAAATAGTTGTGGACAACTCAGGACTAGAAATAATGATTTAAGTACTACCCATTGATAGGAAGTGGGATGTTCTCTCCAGTGAGAGTCTTCAAGCAAAAGGAATTATCTCCTAGAATCTTTGAAATTTGGTAGGGACCGAGCCAGAGTTTGTCAAATTTATCGTGCTCCCCTATTTCGTCATGTGATTTGTCCCAGTAAAGAACCAAGTCAAAGATCCTAAAGGATTTTACCTTGACTCTTCTATCAAACCATCTTTTTACTATGCCCTAGTTTTTGGTAAAGTTTTCTAGAGCTTCATCTCTTTTTTCTTCAAGATGCAAAGTTTAGCTAGTCGTGCTTCTTGTTTATCCCCTTCATCATAATATTCATTAATGAACCACATGGTGGGGATTTTTAGCTAAATGGGAAATATAGGCTCTAGGCCATAAACCAAGTGGTAAGGGGAAGTCCCTATGGATGCCTTATGTCTTGTGTGATTTTCCCAAAGAGAAAATTGAAGCTGGGTGTGCCAGTCCTTAGGATTTCTCTCTAACAACTTACAAATGACCACTAGGAGGTTCTTATTGGAGGACTCAGCTAGGCCATTGCCCTGTGGATAATAATTGGACAAAAAATTAATCATAATTCCATGATCAAAAGAACAGTTAGAAAATTTTAGTGATGCAAATGTGGGGCCATTGTCACAAACCAAAGAAAAAGGACAACTAAAATGATTAATGATTTTAGATTCAAGGAAATTGATTACTACCTCCAAAGTACATTGTTTGCATGCTAAAGCCTTAGTCCACCTAGTGAAATAATTAGTAATAGTAAGGATATACATGTAGCCTATAGAGGAAGGTGGGTTGATTGGACCTATAAAATACAATCTCCACTGTGCAAACAATTTTACCTCTATGACTGGTTGGAGTGGAAGAGCTGTATACTTATCTTAGCTGGATGTGGTCTGAAACACATGGTAGGTTTTTACATGGTTGTGTGCATCTTTGAATAATGTTGGCCAATAATAACCAACCCTCAAAATCTGGTTTGGAGTGGATGGTGTAGATCCATGGCCTATGCCATATCTCTCATGAAATTTGATCATCACTCTTTCAGCTTCCTCCTTCCCTAAGCATCTTAGGTAGACACCTTCTTGATTCTTCTTGTATAAAACAACTCCCTTCAATATTAAACCATCACTTTTTAAATTCAAATCTCTCCTTTGTACATCATTAAGGTGATCTGGACATTATTGGTTCAACAAATAATAAATGATCTCATCAGACCAGTCCCCTGGAGAAACGTCTTCAAGATTATAGTGTTGGGCTACAAGGTTAGGAGCCATCTTTGCCATTGTTCTAGTAATTCCTTGTCCTCTTTCTAGTTTCATGGGTTGAATCTCAATATCATATTCCTGAAGCATGGTTACCAACTTTTCTCTACACTTTCCTAACTCATTCTTCATCAACAATAATTTAACCATAGGATTTGGGACTATCACGAAGACCTTATTCCTCAGAATGTAATGTTTGAATTTCTTTACAACTTTGACTAAGGCATAGGCCTACTTTTCCACATTTGAGTAATGTAACTCTACATCCTTGAGATGGGTACTCATAAATGCGATGGGGTTTTCATTTCCTTGGTTTGACTTTTGGGTTAACATACTAGCACAAGAATGATCTGAAGCGAATGAATAAATGTAAAAGGGCTTAGCATAATCAGGACTTACTAAGATAGGGGCCTCAACTATGGCTCTTTTAATCTCTACAAATGCCTCTTTTGCTTCTGCATTCTACTCAACCTTTTCTTCTTATTTAAGCATTGCATTTAGTGTCTTTACTATTTCAGCAAATCTAGTGATGAAATTTCTAACAAAGTCTATCTTTCCAAAGAATGATTTCATTTTGTTGTTGCTGGTTGGTGGCTGTATCTTCAATATGGACTCCACAAGTTTAAGATCAATGACAATGCCTCTTTCAAAGATTTAATGTCCCAATAGATTTCCTTCTATTACTTACAAGATACACTTCCTTAGATTAAGAGATATGTCGAATTCCCTGCATCTCTGGAATACTTTGTACAAGTCTATAATATGATCACCTCAATTTTTTGAGAAGACTGTCAAATCATCCATGTAGATTATAATTCATTTACCTATTATGTCTTTGGAGGATATATCCATCTCCCTATGAAAAGTAGCTCCAACATTTATCAGTCTTAAAGGAATCATCTAATAGGCGAATGTACCCCATTTCGCAGTAAAGGCCATTTTTTTCCTATCTTCATATTATAACATCACTTGGTTATACTCGGAGTAGCCATCAAGGAAGAACATCATTTGTGATCCATTGTATATCTAAATCACTTCATGTAATGAAGGAATTGGAGAATTATCCTTTTCTGATGCCCTATTCAGGTTCCTAAAATCAACACATAGTCGAATCTCCCTATTCTTCTTTCTCACAGGTACCAGATTTTCCACCTAGGCTAAATGCCTGATTGGGAAAATGATTCGGGTAGATAGTAGCTTCTGCACCTCCTTCTAAATTGTGGGCTCCAGTAGGGCATTGATGGGTCTTTTCCTTTGTCTGAAATGTCTTGCTCTTGGCTTAAGGAGAATGGTGTGCATTATAATGGAGTTATCATAGGTCTTCAAATATTCATTGCTCCAAGCTATGACATCTTGGTACTTGTGCAATGGATCTATGATTCATGTACTCTCCTTTGGAGTACAAACCCTTCCAATAAACACATTCTTAAATCTTGTGGATTTCCCATGTTGTAGGTATCACATTGACTGCTAATGGAATCCTTCTTAACCTCTTGTACTTGATCTTTAATTTTTTCAAGATAAAAAATTATCTCCAGTTGTACCATTCCCCTTGGAATAGTATTAGTTTTCAGATTTATGACACCTTTTGGGTTGATTTCTACCTCTTGAGGTTCCATTTCATCAATGACCTAGGAAGTAAACACACCTAAGCTAGTAATGAAATCCAATATGTGCTTTTCATCTTCAAACACCTAAAAATTGGTCACATTATCAGGTACTGGAGGCACAGGTGTGAGCTCCATAGTAAATTTGTTTAGTCTAGAAAGTGACAAGGGCTGCAATGTACTTGTTTCCTGAGCTAGGGAATCTGCAATTTGATTTTGTTGCAAGGTATCAGTTGTATGTTGAAGGCATCAAATCCTTCTATGAGATCCAAAACTCTATTTCTGTAGTTATTCATTCTCCTATCATAACATGAATATTGCTTTTGAACTTGTCTTAGTACCAACTTAGAGTCCCTAAATACTTGCAAGATCTTGACCTTCTTTCTCAATGCCATGAGCAATCTATGAATTAGGGCTTTGTACTCAGCTACATTGTTAGTACAACAAAATTGAAATCTGTGAGAAACAAAGAAGGTTTTACCTCTTGGAATGATCAATTCAAAATCAGCTCCATCACTTTGTTTGGATTTGGAGCCATCAAACCTTAACATCCAACTACTAGCTACTTGGGATCTCTTTGGTTTACTTGTTGTATTGCTACTACTAGAAGGTTCCTTATACACCATTGGTCCCTTCCCTTTTAGATCATCTTAGGCCACCTGGACTTCCATTCTGATAGCAAGAATGGGGTTGATACATCTCTGAATTTGCTCTACTATTGTTTGAAACATATATCATTATAGCTCTGAATGGCTAGCATTGTGAACTCTACACAAATTTGGAAGAAGCAACTCTTCAAATTTCATTCTTCCACCCAAGCGGACCTAGTCTTCTATGCATTTTTGGATAAAATCCTAAAAATTATCTTGTAGGCTCAATTGTCCATCTTTAGATTCCTCATCCTCTTGAATTGACTCCATCAGAGTTCCTATACCACTGAATTTTTTAGTGAAATCAATAGGGGCCATGTGCAACATGAGGATTTCCTCCACATTTGAATCTTCAACAAAGTCTACCAACTCATAATTACCCACACCTACTTCAAACACTAGTATCTCATTGGAAGTATTCTGATATTCGATAATAAAATATTTCATTTGAGGCTCCCTTTCAATTCTAATCTAATTTGGTATTCCTTTTCAGGGAAGCCACATATGGGACTAATCAGTTGAAAAATATCCATTTAGAGCTTTGGTGAATTCTCTAACTAAGATCAAACCATAAGTATCCAAAATGTCTGCTACCTAGATGTTGATTACTTGTTGGATTCTAGGGTCAGAGGCTATCTGCATGCGAATCATGTTCAATTCTCCCACTACATTTACTTTTTTTCTATCGAGTTGGGTGACCTTATTTTGGGATACAACAGGTGTAATTCCTAGGGCTCTACAAATAGGATAAGGCGTGACATTTGTGGAAGCACCTAAATCCAACAAACAATTATGTAAATTGTTTCCAAAAAGACGAACATAAATCAAAAATGGAGAAGTTTCTGTTTTCCCTTGGAAGAGAGTCAAATTGGTATCAACTTGTGCCACTTGATTCTTATCTTTTTCCTTACCTTTATCCCCAAATTGTGGTGGGACTTGATTATGGTCTTTGGGAACTTGACGACTAGGTTTTTTACTAGTGGTTGTACTAATTTCCTTATCTTGGGATATTACACTAGCATTGTAGGCTCCTAACACCACATTTCTAACAACTAGTAATCTTAACAATTCAAAGGATGAAATATTTACCTCAACCGTCTTGAGCTATTCTGATACATACACACCCAATTGCTCTAAAGTCATGTCGGCAGGAGCTTCTCTGAGGTACTCCACCACCTTTTCATTACTAGTATCAACATTCTTCCCCTTCAAAGACTCAACTTGCCTTGATCCATCTTTGGAGAAGTATTTCTTGGACACATGTGGATATGATGGATTGTTGTTGGCATTAGGATCAGGACGTATGGTGAAATTATTTGGGCGTATGGAGGTAGTGAATGGACCTCCAGGTTGTGGACCCCTGTTGGGTTTGTTTCTCATATCATATTTCCTGGTGGGTTGATGAAACACCTATACTTCTACTCCAACATATTCCTCAGTCCAAGGGGCCATTATCATTTACAACCTCCTCATTGAATAGTTGTGCAACTTCATCTCCATTGAAAACTTGGTTGGTCTCCTTTTCCTATTCATTGGATTCTTCTTCAGGTCCATTCTCCTCACTTCGTGGCAAAGGCGCATGATTCAACACTAGCACAAATGAATCATACGGAGTGGAAGGCACTAGTTCTTGGTTGCTAGCATTGTTCTCCACCTCATACTAGAAGATGGAAGTAGGAGTCTAGAATTCTAGACAATCCAATTTAGAATGTTGACTTGTCTTATGAAGTTTGCACCATCCAAAAAAAGTTGCCTCTGCCAAGAACACACCACTGGAAGACTTTTCCTAATTAGATGGTTGATCTAATGGTGTAGGAACACCTCCATTGTTCAATATGGTATTCTAGGTTTTGTTCTACCTCTGAGGTTGTCTTCTATCAAAACCTTGTCGACCAGCCTGTCCTTTATCAAAGTGTTGACCAGAAGCTTGTCCTCTTTCAAAATTTTGGCCTCTATCAAAATGCTTCCCTCTATCAAAATTTTTTCCTTGTTGGGGCTCTCTGTGCTCTTTATGGTAATTTGACTGCATGTTTCTTTGTGTAACTTGGAGCTAGTTGTTTTGATTTCTGAGATAAGTGACTTCCATATTCAACTTATTTATTTATTCAGCCATCTCATCATTCCTCTCCTTGTTCGGATTCCTATAAGGGACCTATTTTGGATTATTTTGAGGAAATCTTGACACTTCAGTAGAACCTAAGGATTGGTTTATCACTTTGGAGTTTTGTAGATATGTGGGAAAACTTGCTTGTTGTTGTTGATAAAGGGGATTATTAGCATTTTTCTAAGGAAAGTTTACCATGGGTGAAGCCTGATTCATTGAGAGGAGGGTGTGGCACCAAGGGAAACTATGCCACTGGATTCATGATAGGTGTATGATTGATAAGTTCCTGATAAATGGATTGAACTTGGTTCGGGTGTCTAGTTGGTCCTAGTGATGGCAAAGGTCTAGACAAGAGTTGTCTTAGATCAGTGCTAACCTTTACAGCCTCTATGTGTGCATTTAGCAAACTATTAGGGGGATTGGTTCTCCATTTTAGAAATATGGTTGTAAGGTTGTCCAAGGCCTTGTAATACACCTCCAAAGTAGTTGCACCATCAAAAACATAGGGAGCCTGAAGCCTAGTGTATGCACGATGAAACCTATTATTAAAAGGTCCTATGGGTTCATTCACTTCCCTCTTAACTTTGGTGAACTACAGATACAACTCATTTGCACTAATGTGAATCTTGAATTTTTATAGAAAATTAGTTTCAAGCTCAATCCAATTATGTATCAACCCAGTAGGAAAATGGTTATACCAATAAAACGCTTCCTCTCCCAGGGAGTAAGGAGAGATTTTGCAGGCCACATCTTCATGATCAATCCCTTTGTCCCTGAGACAAGTCTAAAAGATGTGAATATGTTCCTCTACAGTCCTATTAGGGTCATTTGCATGGAAATTAGAATAGAAGTGTTCAGGGTTTTTAGGCATAACATGGTAGTCATTGAAGGACAATGGGGGTGGATTGTTTTCAAGGAAATCCATTGGCTGAGGTGGAGGTGGAAAAGGCTGATTTATGATAGGCTCAGGTTGCTGAACAAGAACTATTTTAGGAATAGGGGCTACCTCAAGAATAGGAATTACTTCAGGAACTGGTATTGAAGGGTTGGGTGTAGGTGAAAATAATGAAGGGGATGTCAATGAATGGGTGGGTGAAGATTCTCCTCCTTCTTGGGTCCTCCTTGACTTGGTAGGGAACTGTAACTCTTGAAAATACTCTTCTCCTGGTGTATATCTAGTCTTTCTAGAGTATCTCTCAAGAGAAATGGCATTTAGGAAATGCTCCATCTAGTTGATTCAATTCCTCCTAATGCCAATCTATTGATGGTGTTTTTTGCACAACAACTTAGACAAGATGCAAGTATATTATCTCTCCTAAAAGGTAAATCTCTATTAGCAAGCCTCAAGATATAACCCCAAGGTCTCCAATGTCAGGTCTTGATAGTGCATTAAAAAAATAATTGATATATGTGAAAATGATAGTTAACACAAGGGGGCCTTACAAAAAATTGCTAGAACTTTAAACTTATTAGATTTTGCAATGTGGTGATACTTTTGAATCCTAATCTAACTGAAATGATTAAAGAAAAGGAAAAAGCTATGGGATTGATAGAGAAGTTAAACTAAAATTACTCCTAGAATCAATGATGCAAATGACAAAATGATTGAAATGGACCAACTCCTCAAAACTGATCCTTTCTTAACCTAGATTTAATTTGCAATATCACAAGAATAGTGCATTCTTCTAAAGTAATAAATATTTTCAAACTGTAAGGCATTTGCTCAAGACAACCTTGATTTTGCAATTGAAATGAATGAATACCCACAATTGAACATAGCATGTTAACCCAGGCTAACTTTATACAACAATTCACACTTGGTAAATTGCTAAAAGTATGGATGAGGAATTGCTACAAAAACTTCAAGAATAAAACCATAAACAACATTGAATCAAATCTAACTCTAAATATAACATATACTAATTACTTTTCAAAGAAATTTCAAAAGATAGAACAACAGGAACCATCCAAGATTAAAATAACACAAGAATGACACCAAATCATAATTTCTTTACTTGCATTAGATCATCTAATGTAGTAACAATTTCATTTTTATGTTGCAACACTTTCTTGAAATAAAACTAACTCCCAGCTCTTGCTAAATTGCTCTAACTATTCAACTATTTAACCCTCTAGCCCTTTCAAATGAGGCAATATTCCTTATTTATAGATATTACATCTTATGTCTACCCAAATAGGGTTACAAGACAAAAGGCCCCCAAAATAGGTCAACCAAGAATAATTCAAAATAAAAAAAACTGTGCATTAAATGCATGTGTTCTATCCAAGTCAACTTGGGATCTCCAACACAGCTTGAACCAATGCATGCAAAATATGAAGAGGAAATAATCGGGAAGCACAAATTCTGATGTGATGCTGCATTAAATGCTCCCCCTTATCCTTATCTCACCCCATTTTATCTTTCACTATCAAAAATACCCTCTCCAAGTCAGCCAAAGGTGGAATAACCAACACTTTAGTGAAGCTATTTTGGAAATTTGGAGATGTGAGGCTTGGAATTCTCTAGCCAAGAATTGATAACCTACTATGATTTGATGGTATCTTCCTCATAATACTTCTTGGCCACATCCATATCTAAGCCCACCACATGAGATCTATCAGGCATGTCAAAGGTCTGAGATATGGAGACATGGTTAAGGTTTGCCAATATTCTTCTTTGAGGATGAACTATTCTATGTGTGCCCCTATCATAATGTTTGGCACATTCTAGCACTAGCTCATAACACTGGACTATGGGAAGAAACCTAACCACATGAGAGAATCCTAATTCTACTAACCTTTTGGCCAAAAATGGGGGGTCCTTTTCTTCCATTCTAGTTTTGAACTCTTCATAATTACACTTTCCTACATTTGTATTATTGACTTCAGACCAAATGAAGGTTAGCTTGGTATTAGGAACTTTACTCTTTATGTTCATCTTGATTCTCTCTCCTTCTGAGATAGAAGACCCCTCAACCCTTAGATTTGTCTATTTTCCCTTAGTCTTGCCAGCTACTAGTTTACTTGATTTAGCCTTCATCCAAAAAGAAACCATAATAAATCCCCCTTTATAACATCAAATTCAAGGTTAGGCAATCATAAACAAAAAATTCATCATTCAATCAATCCAAATTTATGATTAAAATCCTTCAAATCATCATAAAGAACAATTATCTAAAAGTCCATGATTTTCAATCATCTAGGGAAACCAGGCCAGAAAGGAATTCTGGGGAATTCCATGCTAGGTGGACTTTGATGATTAAGCACAAATATCATGAATCAATCATCACAAATGAAGAGACAACATGGAACATCTCTCTAATTATTCAAATCAACCCTGAGATGTTAAATTCATAACATTAGATTCATTAATTTTTTTAATTCTTCATATTGTGAGATTTTTTGGGAAAATTCACTAGGAAAGGAAATCCGTGGAGCTAGTGTGATTCTAGGATTTTACACACATCCAAGAAAATGAGAGGGCAAGGGAAAATAGGGAAATTCTGTGAAGACCTCAAAATCCTGAAAGTTACCAGTCTTTGTAGTTTCACCCAAATTGATTGAATGATCATAAATTTGGGGTTTTGAGCTTGAATTTAAGTCACTTTGAATCTCCTATGGGTTTCCTTCAAATTAAAACTCAGTTAGAGGCCAATAGAATGGGGAATGGGTGATGCCCTAAATTTGAAACCCCAAAATTCAGCCATGAATAGTTAGAAAGGACTTGGATTTAACTCACTTGTTTCATTTAGTTCAAAATGAATCTTTTGTAGCACACACAGTGAGTTTCCACCTAATAATATGAGAGCCAAGCTCAAGAACTCACTTGGGTTATTAGCCAAATAAACTTAAAAACCCTAGATCATATCAAGCTACAACAATAATGCATGTAGGGTCGAGTTCAAAGGTAGTGTCTAAAAATTCTTGACGCCACCAAATTGATCAACAAACTAGGGCAACATGGCAACTAGACTTTAAAACCAATGAAAATACCATGCCTAACCCTAGTTTTGAAACAATCAATGACAAAAATGTTAAATGTCCAATTCCAAGCACATTTAAAATGTCAAATCATCACTCACACTCATCAATCAAAAGAAAGAAAACATATAAATACCATTGATGAAGTGGATTCAATTGAAAAAAATGACTAGTTACAAGTTTTGATGCCCTAGCAAGCAACTACATTGTCATGCAAAAAATCCACTACCAACTCCAAGAATTCACCAAATCCAATTGCCAAATCACCAAGCACTAGTGAATAAGATCCTTAAATAAGTGCAAAGTAAATGATAGACTCCAATGACACAAAAATCCCACAAAATCAACTAAATACTTGCCACTAAAATCATACCATCAAGCATTAGTGCCATTGACAAGATATGTTAAAATGCAATGTAGGAATTCGACAAGGTGACAAAATTTCAAAGAAATCTGATCCACACAGAATTCCACAAGGTGGAAAAATTTAAGTTTCAAAGTGTTAAAGCTTCCTTGTTGGACTTTTGAAGAAAACTGAGAAATTCCACCTAGAGTAGAAATTCTCGAAAATAGGGAAAAACCCATATTTTGTCCAAAACTCAAGATTTTCAATGCAAAATTGAAAGGGATCATTTGTGAAAGCAAGATGAACATCCAAGGACACTCAAAAGTGACCAAACTCAATGATGAAAGGACCTAAAGGCATAAAAAAATAGAGCAACAAGAGGGTCCTCGCTTTCAGTGGGGTGTGTGTGCAAAAATTGCACAACATAACTCATCCATCATCCCACCATATCCTCCTCCACCAAATTTGCAAGATGATCTAGCATCACAATTTAAGGCGCTATCACAAGAAATACAGGACCTTCGTATGGGAAAGGAAAAGAAGCCCCATGCATAGAACTTATGTCCTTAAATTCGTTTGATTGAAACACCACAATGGTATTGTTCCCTCTTGGTTTTGAAATCCCCAAATTTGATAAATACAAAGGGAGAGGAAGTCCTTCACACCATATCAAGGAATTTAATGCTATGAGTATGGTGGTTTATTACAATGATTCATATTTAATGTGCCTATTCCTATTAGCATTCAAAAATACACCATTGGTAAGTTGTAGAACTTAGCATTTTGAAGTAACATGGGAACATTCCTAGGCTTTGGGTTGTCTAAAATTGGAATGGACCTCTAGATAAGGTTGGCTCTAAAAAGGTAATCATCTAAACTAATCTAATGATTTTCAGAGGAAAAGGGGAAGAAAGAAAACATAAACTAAAATCTTTAATAAAGGTGATACACCAAAGACTAACTAGACATACAAATAGTTTGCATACACAGGTTATCAACAATAAGCTTTATAAACACAACTCAATATTGATATTTTTTGCATCAGTATTTTGTAAGAAGGCTTCAATGCACACTCCCAGAAGGAAATAAATTTTCCACAACTTGAAACACTTACAACACAACAAAACTTACAACTTGCAATTACATATACTTTCTTTATAAAGATGCCACTAATGAGACACAAAACTAGGAAAGAAAACTTTCACAAGTATCAAATCATCCAAATGCATACAATGACACAAAAAATTGAGAAGGTCAAACTGCTTATCTCCATTAATCATCAAGGTATGAACTAATATACATGTCAAAAGAGTTACAAAAAATGCAGTATCTCTCCAAAGGACTTCAAAAAGTCACTAAGTAAAAACAAAGCATAATAAGAAATGAGTACAAAATGATTCAACAAGTGACTATAACCGTTCTTACCAAAATAGAACCTAGAACCTTCTTGGTCGTATGCAACAATAAAGCCAAAAATATAGCCACTATAACTCCTCCAAAAAGGCTCCAAGATGCTAAAAAGGTCAACTTTGACCATGTCCATCATGAAGGCATGAGAAACTAACTCCTAGATTATCTCATTCCTTCCAAAAAGGTGAGTGAAATTCCCTACACCTTCTCCCTTGGTCAACCAACTACTTCAACCATTCCCTAGATGCTTGTAAAGGTATAAAGACTCAACTATAATCCCTTTAGTACATTTTATACCATAATACACCTCATTTTTGCATTTAAAATAACACTTTGACTAAGTGATTTATAATCATATCACTTAATCAAGATTTTTTACATTTCAAAATAAATACATAGTGATACACATATGGCTCAGTCCATGTAGGAAATCAAATGCAAAAAAAAAGTCCAAGTGTTAAAGGACTCCCATACATTAACATATACAAAGGGACAACCCTATTGTTATGCATTTACAAAGGGAAGAGGTATTAGTTGTTGCAAACATTTTTTTAAAAACAAAGGTAAAAATATCTTACATTTTTTGGCATCCTTTAGGGTTATGAAACCCCAACAAATAAACCTATGGCAAAAGAAAAAGAATGCATTTCACTTTAACTCATTGAGTTTTTTGGAAACTCACTCACTCGCCAGCATAGAGTTTCATGGTGCTCTCTTGATTTTTTCATGGTGGATTCTTTAGTTACAGTGGCTTCTTCAATAGATCTCATTCCAAAAATGTAACATTGAATGCACAAAAATGTAAGATCTCTTCATGGTGCTTTGTGCATGAAAATTATGTATTTCTTTTTTCATTTCTATAGAATTCAAGCTCATTTCAAGCTTATTATGCAAAAATATGAATGCATTAATGATTATTCTTCATCATTTTCTTTCATTTTTTTGCATTCCAGATGCTTGACTCTTCTACAACAAAAGTTTAAATATTTTAACATAATTGCCACAGGCCATGGCTTTCACTACTTGTGATTTCTTGAAAATACAAAGGGAGAAACTCCATCCTATCATAGTCATGGCTCCAGTCATGTTCTTCATTTTCCTAAAATGATTATTCTTTCATTTCTATTATAGACATCAAATCTTCACTATAGTCTATGGTCACGACCCCACTTTAGCAAACCCTTTACACTTTTTGGGAATAAAAGTGATTAAAGCTTTCCATCCTTGACTTGTTGAGTCTTTTTCCCATACTTGTAGAAATTCAAGGGTTTTGTTCTTTTGCATTTCTTGAGAAGAAAAATGGGGAAAAATACATCCCTAGGAATTACCTCATGTTCTTATAGGTACTGAGGGTTTATATCTCTTTTTTGTGGCCATGGATCCATTGTTTGAGTTTTTCTCATTGTGGAAAATAATGCTATTTTGAGCTCTCAGTGTTTCTCATGCTCAACTTTGAGCTTTTTCTATAATTGAAAATATTGAGCATAACTTTTTGGTTCTCTGTGTATTTGAAGCTCTAAAATATGAAGCTTTATCTTCACATTCTCCATTGTCTTCAACATACTTGGACTGTCTTCATCAATGAGTAAATGAACAACACTATCCACACATTTGGATCATGACTGATCACTATTCTTGTTTTGACACAACCATGCCTTGATAACACTTGGGACACTTTTATTCTACTGTGTCTTACCTCTTAAATACTTCTATAACAATCTATGTCTTTGATGCATTATAACAACACTACTTTTTCCTTTCATAAGGTCTTCTTTTCCTCTCAAAGTTTGATGTTGTATTGGCCTAATGTTCTTCTTTTTATGACTTTGTTGTTGCTATATATTTTTCCTTGAAGAGATAACGTTCTTTATCCCTCGTGTCCGTATTCTTTATCATTGTACCTTATCTAATTATTTTGAACTTGTGACAAAACATTTACATTGATACTTGTCCCTAATTTAGTTACTATATGTTGATGGTGTTTTGTGCACAACAACAACTTAGATAGAATATGGAAATCCCATCTCTCTTGAAAGGTAAATCTCTATGAGCAATCCTCAAGAGATAACCCCAAGGTCTCTAATGTTAGGTCTTGATAATGCAAAAAAAAACTCAGTGATGATGTGAAAATGTTGGTAATTGCAAGGGACCTTACAAAACAACTATTGGAGGCTTCAAACACATCAGATCTTGCAATATTTTGATGCTTTTAATCCTAAAACTAACCCATATTTTAAAATAAATAACAAAAGATGAAAGGATTTTAGAGAGAATTTCTGAAAAGTAAGCTAAACCTCATACCAATAATGCAAATGATGAAACACTCAAAGTGGAATGATCCTTTAAAACTAATTCCTGCCAAACCTAGAATAAACCTATAATCTTACAAAAATAGTGCAATCTTCTAAGGAATTAAAGATTCTCAGATCATGAAGCATTCACCCAGATTAACCTTATTTAATAATTGAAATGAATAAATACCCACAATTGAACTTAGCACACAATATTTAGGCCCAAGCTAACTTTACGTAGTAACTTACAATCAACAAGCTGCTAAAAGTATGGACCAAGGATTTCTCAAATACTTCAAATATCAAATCATAAACACCATTGCATCACATGTAAATATAAAATATAACATGCAACTAATAATTCCCAAAGCAATCTTAAAGATCAGGAACAAAAAGAACCTTGTAAGATGAACAACACATGAAAGAGCACCAGAGAACAATGTCCTTACTTATATTAAATCACCTAAATTTGCAACAATTCATGTATTCTCAATGTTTCAACACCTCTCAAAAAATTCCAACTCCTATCTCAACTATAGCTATTGTAACTATGTCTAACACTTACAAATGACTTTGGAGCCTCAATTTATAGAGAAATTTCATAAAGTTGACCCAAAATTAAGGTTTAAAGCATTAGGTCAGCCAAATAGGTTGACCTAGAGAGTTTTATAAAAAAATATAATTGATATTTAAAGAAAAAATCTAGGTTGGCCTAGACCTTTTCAAAATATTCCTTTGATTGCACAAAAATCAAGGTTGTTCCTTCAACTGTATTATCACATGAGTGCACAAACTCCTAGGTGGTGGCTAGTTGGTTGTTTTCTCCTTCCTTATTGGCTTCTAATTTATTGGAAAACTCTTTGAATTTGTCTAATATCTCCCCCATTTTGTTGGATCTAGAACTAGAATGAATTTAACCCTTGTTTTATGATTTTTGTATTCTTCTAGATATTGTGGCATCACCTTATTCCATTCAATCTATAGTTCATGGTATTTGTAGAGTTTTGAAATATAGATTGTTGTATCTTCCAGATTATCCTTGGTAATGGGAGCACTGTTAGAAAGGGCATAAATTTCATGCCACCATACCTGTAACCTATTGATATTCATGTTCTTCTACCAAAATTCCTTCTTCCAGTCATTATTTCTAGAAAACTGATACAACTATCATATATCCCCTTCATTTTCCCTTGCAGCTTCATGATTTTCTTCAAAACCTTGGAGAGGAGTTCTTTCCTATAATTCCAGACTTCAATCCACTCCTTCACCTTACCAATTTCATTGGGAGGAAAGATACTCATTCTAGCCAGTCCATCTTTAGGTACCTACAAAATTTTCTTCAACTCATCAATAGTTGATTGATCAACCTTTTTGCAGTCTATAGCAAACTAAGAAGTATTCTCCAGAAAGTCAACAACCTTGGTGTGAATATTAAATATGTGTTCTATTGCCTCATATCCTCTACTACTGACATCACACAATCATCCCTGAGTACTATGAACAAAGGATTTCAATCTCTCAATCTCTGAAACTATCTCCTTAGGTAACAATCCCTCTGGGATTGAGCTATCACTACCAATAGTTTGAAGAGGCTTCATTAAATGTTGAACATATTTGTAGACATGATTTAATTTCTTTTGTAGCTTCTCCTTTTCTTCTATTTCTCTATCTAATCTTACCAGAATGGCCTAAGAGGATTCCTAAAATTCTTCTTTTTCTTGTTCCTTAGTGTTGGCCCTAAATTAATGGTTTGCACCTTATAATTTGTTAGCCTCACCTCATCCTTGAATTTATCCCTTGTAGGAACTCTTACATTGACAACCATGTTATTAAACTCATCTCTTGAAAATTGTGAGATACTTCTAGCTCTTTTCCTCTATTTGGGTTGCCCCCATTTTTCTAGCAGTTTGTCCCAGCTAGGAGTTTCTTCTTGGACAATTATTGGCTTCTTGCTAAGACTTTTCTCTAGCTATTATGGGACAATAGATTGTTTTATATTCAACTATATAGAGGGATCCTCTTCTACATCCTTATCTTGGTGTGGTCTATCAGCAACTTCTTCATTCTTTTCCATCTTAGGAAGATCCTCTAATTCATTAATCACCTCCTTCTCTAGAGAATTGGATTTCTTTTCTTGAATTACCTCTGACTTCATGTTTTTGTTTTGTGCCCTAGAGGTAGATTGTCCCATCTGGGTATTGTTGATGGTGTTTTCTACATAGCAAAAAATCAGATAGAATATAATATGATATCTCTTTTGAAAGGTAAATCTCTATAAACAAGCCTCAAGAGATAACCCCAAGGTCTCTAATGTCAGGTCTTGACAATGCATAAATAAATTAGTGATAAATGTGAAAATTCTGGTAATCACAAAGGGACCTTACTACAAGAAAATACTAAATCTTTGATTTATTAGATCTAGCAATATGACGATACTTCAATCCCAAATCTAATTGGAATGATAAAAGAAATGAAAAAAGATAAGGGTTTCAAAGATATCACTAAGATTAATACTAATTCTAAGATTAACAATGCAAATGATGAAATACTTAAAATGGACCAATCCCTCATAAACTAATTCTTGCTTAATCTAGATGAATTTGCAATTTCACAAGAACAGTGTAATCTCCTAAGGTAATAAATATTTTAAGATCATAAACATTCATCCAAGACAACCCTATTACAATTGAAATGAATGAACCTTCACAATTGAACTAAGCTCAATAGATATAGGGTCCAGGCTAACTTTACAAAGCAACTATTAGTCAGTTAGCTACAAAAAGTATGGACCAGGGATCATTGCAAACACTTCAAGCATCAAGCCATAAACACCATTGAATCATGTCTAAGTATAAATCTTACATACATCTAGTACTTATCAAGCAATCTTAAAGAATGGAACAACAAGAACCATGCAAGATAGATCAACACAAGAGAATTCACCAAAAGCACAATATCTTCAATTGTATTGAATCACCCAAAAATTGCAACAATTCAAGTGTTTTGTGTTACAACATTTGCTCAGAATGAAATAAATCCTAACTCTTGATCTACTAATCAATTCTCTCCAATATCAAAACTATCTATCTTTTTAACTTGCTATCTAGCCCAATAGTCCTCTATATCATCTCTCTGGTGATATTCCCTACTAACCTTCTTTTGTGCTTCATCGGTGATATTAGAACCTTGTCTCTTGGAATGGTAAGACAAACCAAGAGTGCTCATTTCTTCCTTAGAAGAATAGGCTGAATTAATATAATGGAATACCTCACTAGTACCTATCTTTAGATGAAAATCTCCACCAAATCTAGTTTTATGCTTATCCTTCCTTATAATGGCGTTGAAGTCATATATTTGCCTTGTGACCTCCAAAAGTATAACATGGTCTATGGGATACCATGGAAGATTGTATGGAGCCCTTTGACAAGCATCTATTCTTATGTAAGAGAAGGTGGGAAACTTTATAAACCAAGCCCCATACCTTTTGATTAGCTCCTTAGCACTATTTGATATTCTCACATGCTCTGCACCTTGGAGCAATCTAGTGATGTGCATGGTGAATGCATCATTCACCCTCCTATAACTCGAGCTTCCTAGGTGAAATTGAGGATAAACCTCATAAATAAGATCCTATGCAAATATTCCTCTTGTGCTCAATCCTTGATAGGGATGGTATCTTGCAAGTGCATATATTAAATAAGAAGTCATGGTGAATGTCTTGGTTTGTAGCACATTGCATAATTGCTCATGGATTACAACACTTATAACACCTGCCCGATGATAGTTGATCTTATCTTGTTCCATCCTCACAATGACATGGAACATCCAATTCTCAAACATACCTGCACTCTTTAGGCATACCACCCAGCTAAGCAATGTGATGGCATCATAAACATCTTGTTTAAACTTTTCCCTATGCAAATACTTAGGTAGTTTTGAGAAATGAGACTTTGGTTTTTCAAGCCAAGAATTGATAATCTATTGTGACTTAACAGTCTCCTCATTGTACCTTTTAGCTTCCTTCATATTGAATGCTACTACAGGAGATCTATCTAGCATATCAAAAGATTTTTGCAATAGAGATAGGGTTAAGATTAGCCAATCCCCTCCCTTGAGGACTGACTATCCTTTGGGAATCCCTGTCATAGTGTCGAGCACATTCCAATACCAACTCATAACACTAAACTATGGGGGGAAACCTTGCTACATCATATAATCCTCATTCCATTAGTCTCCTGACCAGCAATGGAGGATCTTTTTGTGCCATCCTCATTTCAAAATTCTCATAATCCCATCGACCCACATTTGTATCTGAAACTTCAAACTAGACGAAAGCTATCTTACTTTCTAGAATCCTATTCTTCATGTCCAATTTAAATCTTTCTATACCTTTATATCACTCTTAACCTTTATAGCCACTACTTTGCTAGATTTAGCCTACATCCATTGAATATTAACATAAAAATCTAATTGTTGATAACATATTTATCAAAGTGTTAGCTCAAAATCATGATAAAACCATTAAATCAACTATAAATCATCATAACTGAGAAATTCAGGATCCCAAGCTAACTGGGGAAAACTTATCTGGGAGGAACTTTGAAAAATTCTAGACTAGGTGAATTCTCCTGAAGAAGGTACAAATACCAACAATAGATCATCAAAATGAGGAAAGAATGAATATAACATGATGTAATCTATCAGTTTAAAGCATGGAATGTTAAGCATTCGTCATTACATTCATCCATCTCATCCAATCCTAAGTTCCACAAAGCCTCCCAGAGATTTTGAAAAAAACCCGTCGGACCAGAATTCTGTGAAAATAACAATACCATATGAACTCCGAGGAAATGAAGGGAAGAAGGAGAAATCAGGAAAATCCAGAATCAACAAAAATTTGTGAAGAAGGAAAGCTTCTAGATTTTCAACACATTCTGAGAAAAGCGATGGGACAAGGAAACTCGAGGAAATCCACCAGTGCAAGAAAATCCTAAAACTGAAGGAAAACCCAAATATTGACGTTCTCACACGATCTCGCTCAAATTGGTCAAACGATCACAAATTTGAGGAATTTTGGTCTACAACAAGTTTTACCTAAACCTCTTATTGATTTTTATTGAACTTAAAGATCCTCTTAAAGTAAATGAAAAGGAAATGGAGATGCCCTAGGTATGAAACTGTAAAGATCCGCCATTGATGCACATGAAATCTCAAGAATTAGGTTACTAAACTACTAGGTTTCAAAGTATCATGGCCCAAAAGAAAGCAAGATGAAAGTGAAAAGCAAGAATGAAACTCACTTGGGGAACCATCGATCTAATTAACATCATGCAATCCTAGCTTTGGAATACCCAAACACATAAAAATTTAAACTCTGAGCATATCTAGAATGCCAAAGGACCACTTACATTCATCAATCAGAAGATAGGAAACATGTACATAACATTTGATGAAATGGAAACTGATTATAGAAATGACAGAAAACAATCCCAAATGCTCGAGCAAGCTTTGACAACACTGACACCCAAAAAAACACTACCAAATCCCACAATTTTAAGGTTGAACACGCCAAATTTAGCCAAGTACCACAAGATTGAACACTCCAACTCAATAGAATACAAATTATAAAGGATAATGGCAAGAAAATCCCAAAAAATGATTAAGTACATCTATCACAATTCGTACGAGTGATCATAAATGCAGACGACAAGACAAGCTGAAGAAATTCGTGAACCCAACGACAAAATAAAATTTTGAAAAAATCCGGTCCAAGCGAAATTTTTTGAAGTCCCATATTTCTCGAACTATAGAATTTATTCACTTCACCAAACTTTGAGTGAAATCTGAGAAAATTCGGATGGTGCGGAAAATCCCGAAATGGAGTAAAAACCTAAACTTTGTTCAGAACTTAGATTTTCAATGTGCAACTTAGGGGAATCACTTAGGCAAGCAAGATAAACATTTTAAGTTTATGCCAAGGCAAGGTAAATCCTAAAAAAAAAAGGGCCAAAACACCAAGGATAAAAGTGAAAGAGGGTCCCTACTTACAACGAGGTGTGTGTGCAAAAAACTGCATAGTTCTCTTGCATCATTTGTCTCCATTCTCCACTTGTAGGAGTAGAGATCTCATCTTTAGATTCATGTTGCTTAGGGTTATTTGATATGTTTCCCTCTTCATGGATGGCCTCCTCTAAGATTTTCTCATGAGGAGAAAGAGGAGGAGAATTATTTCTTGTAGTTGCTCTCTCTTTTCCATCATCAATAGGTGCCTCTTCATTCTATACCTTTTCTTCTGCATTTTTCATCTCTTTGAGAAGAGATGATTTGTGCTTAGGAGAGATTATTTTGACATATAATTTGGTATTTTCCCTAGAACATTCTACTTCTACAACCTTATAAAAGGTAGGAGCATCAGTGGTTATATCACCTTTCCATGCCTTAGCTACCTTTTGGCCTTTAGTGACTAGCTTCATCTTCCTCACTAGTTGGGAAGTCTCACCCTCTTCAATAGTAGTGCCGACCTTAGGAGCTTTCTTGGTTTTAAGAGATGGCTTCTCCCCTTGCTTTACTTGTGTCTAAATTTTGGTCTTCCTCTTTATTGTTATGGGTTTATCTCGTTCCTGTCCTTCATCTTCAAGAGGCTCAAAGACATCATTATTTTCAACTTCTGCTTCTTCTTTAGACTGGGATTCCAAGTCTCCCATCAAATAATATTTGAAATTTGTGCCTTTAGCCTCCATATTTTTCACTTCATTCTTGACCCATTGTCTGGAGTACCTCTTCATTGGCTTTTTTATCTGGTGTACATCTATTACTTCTTCCTCAGACTAGTTTATTTGTGGTAGAGGCTTGTTCCTATAAGGCTCATAATCCTGTTGTTGAATCAGGTTCACCTCACCATCTTGTACTTCGTCTAGGAAATCTATCACCTTGTAAAGCCTTATCAATTTGAGAAAAATCCTAGAAAATATTCTTCTAATGACATCAAATTCATCTCTACAATTGGCCCAATAGTCCTCTATATAGTCTTTATGCCTAAACGTTTTGTTTGCTTGTTTCATGGCCTTTCCATATGGATCAAACTTGTTTCTATTATTATGAGAATATAATTCAAATTGTGCCATCTCCTTTTTAGAATACTAGGCACTTTAAATGGAAGGGAATGAATCTAAAGTTCCAATCCTTAATGGGAATTATGCTCCCAACCCCTTCTTCTTTAGTTCCTATTGTAAGATTTCCTCAAAGGTCACCATTTGCCTTGTCAATTCCAACATTAAGAGCTTATTTGTTGGATACCTTGGCAATCTAAGTGGGACAACAAGGGATCCTTGTACCTGGATGTATGTCAATCTTTGGAATTGGATGAAGAATTTCCCATACTGCTTGATCAAATCCATTGCATTAATAAATACTTTGACATGGAGGCCCTCTTCCAACAGTCTAGGAATATACATAAAGAATGCATCATTAGCCCTTCTATGGTTAGTTGTCTTATACTACAATTGGGGATATATGTCCCAGATTCTATCTTTTCCCAATTTTCCCTTACAACTGAGACCCTTGTACTTGTTTTTTCTAGCCAACATGTACACAAGATATGAAGTCAGTGAATTTTTCAATCTCTTGCACACTCCTCAACTAAGCATCCAAGTTGTTGCTTATGATTCTAGTCAAGTGATAGTGCTTATTAGCCATGATCTGTGTCATGGGGTAGAACATCCAAGTATGAAAGATATGAGCTTCTTCTACTTCCATTACCCTGCCCAGGAGAGTTATAACATCATGATACTCCATGTTGAAGTCACTTCTATATAATTTCTTGGGAAATATAGAATAGTGAGGCTTAGGTTTCAATATCCAAGAATTGTTAATGATTTCCAAGGATTTATTTAGGTATTCATCATAGAAATTGATTGCCTCCCCAGTGTTTATCTCTTCAATTAGCTTGTGTTGTGAAGCAATATTAAACACTTCTGCAATGGATTCTTCAGTAATATTTTCCATAACTCTTCCTTGTGGCCCAACAATAATCCTTGTATTAAATTCATAGTGTCTTGCACATTCCAAAACTATCTTTGAGCATAGTTGTGTTGGAGGTAACCTTGTTGCTTATGCCAAACCTGTGTGAGTGATGATTTGAGCCAACTGAGTAAGTGCATTGCCAAACATCCTCTATTGAAAATAACTATAATCTACATGACCCACATTTGTGTATACAATCTTAGCCCAAGCAAAAGCAATCTTGGACTTTGTCCATATGCCCGTGAAGTCATACTTCATCCTTTTAGGTCTCCTTCTCATTTCTTGTTGCACCAAAGTAGCCTTTGTCTTAGTAGTCTTGTCAAGGCTCAACTCTACCTAGATCTGTTAGAGAAAATCCATAATTACCCAAATGCAAACAAAAATAGAACACACCATTCATTCAATAAGATTTTTCAAGAGAAGTTAAATGACATCATCAAGTGTAACTTATAACATCATTATGAACCCTAAATGATAATGCAAGAGGAATAATTCACTTCATCAGATTATTCAAAGATATGAATCACATTAAAATTGATGAATATCCAACTATAAATTCCATGTTATCACCATATACAAGATCATTTGTCACTAATATTTGAAATTTAAAGCAAAAGGAGCAAGGTCAAAAAATATGAGGGAGCTCAAATTCCCTAGAATCAAAACATTGATCACATTTGGACCTGTAATTACTTGGAATTTTTAATGGATGAAGTTTCTTAACATTTTTAGGCATTAATCACTTTGGGAATCACTCAAAAATGCTTTCTTTTAAGGTTCAATTCATCTCATGCATTGGGAGTTTGAAGTTCGTGTAGCTCAAATATTTCAAGGGGTCTCAAATTAGCCAGGTGAACTAAAGTTTGGGTAATATGAGCTAGCTCAGAATTACCAAATGGGGGATGAGTATAAAATTTGCTAAGTGTTCACACCTTTGAGTTTGGGATTTTAGGTGAACCTAGGATTTAGAAAATCTAAGAGGGATCAAATTTCCCAGGAAGATTAGAGCTTAGAAAATCTGAGCTACCATAGAATTTCTGAGTTTAAGCTCGAGAACCAAACTTTCACTAAGTGGCAAATCCATTTTTTCTTAAAATGATGAATGAAAATGAATTCACCCTTATAAAGATTAAATCATTATCAATTTAAGATGAAATTCAAACAACTCATACAAGGATCCCTAACATCTTTCCTTCATTCATCGAATTCTTAATTATCATCTAGGGTTTTCAAAAACTAGGGTTTTGAGTTGAATTTCAATATGAGGCAACATTCTTTGGTTTCATTATTAATCTCAAAATGTAAAAAGAATCATAAACCTTGAGAATTTTATAAGCCCCCATTGTTAAACTTCAATTTAATCGACATCAATCATTAACATTCTTGAATACACACTAAAAGAAGCAATAAACTGAAATGATATGTACAAGAAAATCAGCCCCAAGCGTTTAAAATTCTCATATATAACAAGACACACCCAAAAAGAATCTTATGAAACATAAAGTAGGACAAATAAATATAGAGCAAGCTCAAACGACAACAATGAGAAGAACCCTACCTTGAAACTAAACGTATGAAGGAAAAAGAACTTGAATAAGAACATGGAAAGATCACTAGTGATGCCCAATCACTCGACCCCTAAGGAGCACAAGGCACTAGATGGAATACCTCTCAAATTTGAATGTTCGTGCAATGTAAAAATGACCAAAAGGAAATATGGACTCCAAATATATTACCCCTTCATCTCATAAATGAATGTCATAAATACATGATGGAATGACTCAAAAGTCTAGAAACACAATGGAGGCTCTAACTCAGAAAATTTGAGGTAGGTCAAATTTTCACCTCAAATTTTCTAGCTAGCCTAAGTCTTGAGTAATCTTAGCTACCTTAGATTCCCCAGAACTTCCCTAAACTTAATCAATTTTCCCATTGAATCAAGATTTTGAGAAAGGAGGTTGACTCTCCAAGAGTTGATTTGTCATTCAAATGTTGCAAAGGGCATCTCAAATGTAGATTAAACATTAAGTATATGGGTGAAACAAGACCAAGGCTGAGAGACGTATCCCTCAATGGGATAAATTAAGGACCCTATGATAGAAAAACAAGAAAGCAACACAAGAAAAGAGTGTCTTTGCTTTCAGCAGGGTGTGTGTGCAAAAATAGCAAAACACTATACTTATCTCATTTTAGATGATGTTGAGACTTTGGTTTTTATATGGTCACTGTTATAATAGCAATAGTGACACTATTCCATTTTGTGGACTTTTATCTTTATTTATTGTTGCACTGTATCCCAGATATACATTTTCTTCTCCTTAATGTCATGCTCATTCTATCTTTACTAACTGTCATGATCATGCTCTTCACTCATTAAGATCACTATGAATGGTACATCATCTTGAGACATTATACATTGATTGTTTGATACAAAGTGTGCACTATAGGGGTATTGTATTTTGACCTTGGACCCCTTGTTGTCCCATGTGACTCTACCACCTTAGTTACTTCTCATGTATTTGACTACAGTAGGACTCCTATTCATCGTCATAATTAAATACTAATCGCTGCTTCCTGCTCATTTGGAAGCTTCATTTCATGACTATGCCTATTCTACCTTATTATGATCCAATTGATCAATTATGTTATCATCTATAATAGTGAGGAGAACTCACTATCATAGGTGATGAGATAATTGCTTTCAGTTGAGAAATGTGATTCTTTTGAACTTTCATCCCTCTTAAAAACTGAGGGTAGCATGCTGGGCTCAACCTTTGTGAGAGCCAATTTCACTCCACATGCTGAGATATCAAATGAAGAAAACCAACAACAAATAGTTCACCTATACCTTTCCTTCACTTGTAAAACAAACACAACTCTACTTGATTGAGTTGGTAGCTAAATTAGGTAACATTTTTGGTGACATCAACTATATGTTTTCCTACTAAACATCTTGACCAATTGCCTAAACTTATCCATTAGGCACAGAGTCACTTATAAAATTGAATAGGACTTGAAAAATATTCTTGTACATTGTTCCAACTCATTATACCAATGCATGATACCTTGAAAGCTTATTCCAACTACTAAAAATTTAGATTAAACCTAGTAAATTATGCAGAACAACACTTAGGGAATTGTAAAAAAGGCCTTTAAACTAATGTGCAACAACACTTATTGAAACAAAAACTTCTAAAATAGCATGCACTAGGTAGATCATACCTCAAAATATAGTTTGAGGTGTATCCCATTAATTGGGATAAGAAAAAAATTTCCATCCAGTTTTGAGAACTGAAAAGAATTTTGCTCCTTACACTCAGTAATAACAAATAGGCCACTCCACATATAGTTGAACTTGGTGTGCTTTCCTAGCCTACTCTTTCATTCATCCCACTTAAGGACAAGGTCTCCTTCTTTGAACACCCTTGGTGTTTCCCTCTTTTCAAAAACTCTTTTTTTTTGGAGTTGATGAAACTCCATTATTTTCATCAATTTATCTCTTATTTCTTCCAAATCCATGAGTAGTGCATGTCTAACAACCATTGGATGCTCCTCCTCAAACATCTCAAGTTGATTCATAACATCAAGAGAAGGAATCTTAATAGATAAAGGTATTCATGCCTCTTTTCCATATACCAACATATAAGGGGAGTTTCCAATGGACCTCTTTGGAGTTATTCTATTTTCCCACAAGGAAGATTTCAACTTGGTGTGCCAAGTTCTTTGGTTGTCCTCCATTATTCTCTTAGTAATTCTGATCAAGTTTTTATTTGTTGATTCTGCCAAACCATTACCTTAAGGTTAAAATTTTGATGATGTATTCAAGTGAATACCATTTCTGATAGCCCATTCACTTACTCTTAACCTAAAAAAGTCCAAAGCATTGTCTAAAATAATCGACTCAGGCACACCAAATTTGGTTATCAAATCATCATAAAAGTTTAACAAAACACCTTCATTAGCTTCTTTTAAAGCCACTGCTTTGTTCCATCTGGTAAAATAGTTAGTTCTATTAAGGAACCATCTATGACCTGCACTAGAAGGTGGATTAATTGGTCCTATAAAATCAATTCCCATTCTCATAAAAGGTTGTTCCACTTGTATAGGCTATAAAGGAAAAGCTGGAAACCTCTTGTTTCCTGCAAACAAGGCACACTTAACAAATTTTCTTGCCCAAGCATGGGAATCCTTGAAAAGGCTTGGCCAATAGTAGCCAACTCATGATCTTCCAAGTTGTGGTTCTTGGAGAAAAATTTCCCCCAACTATTCCATCATGGAACTCATGAAGAGCCCTATCAATCTGATAATTATCAATGCATCTTAGTAACACACCATTGTGGTATTTTCTAAATAACACACCATTAACCAACACATAAGGAATTTACTATAACCTGAAATACCTCCTTTTGGCTCTATCCAAACCTTGTGTTCACTCACCAGTCTACAAGAAATGAATCATATCTTGCATCCAACTTGCACCCAATGTTGATGTAGCAATCTAAGGTTCATCATTTTTAACTAAAATAACTTCCTCTTCTATTTCTATCCCACTTTTAGAACTTGAAGGAAGTTGTTCACACATCCCTTTACCCCTTACAAGCTTGATAATTTTGATGTCAATGTCATATTCCACAACCTTTGTAATCCAACCTACTCTCTTTTCATTCAAGTCTTTGCTCAAAAGGAACTTCTTGACACTAAGATGGGCAACCATGAGATGAAACTTATTCTTAGAAATCAAATGCTTAAAATTTTCAAACTTCTAGTAACGAAAAGTACATGCTTTTCCACAAAATTATACCTCTTTTCCTAGTCCTCCAAACCTTGACTGAAAAAAGCAATAGACTATTCTAAATTATCATCATTCTATTGTACCAACATTGTAGAAATGGTGACTATGCTACCAAAGGATTATAGAATAAAATTATTTGCAAAATTAGGATTTACCAAAGTGGGAGCTGCTGATAATGCCTCCTTGTTTGCTTCAAAACTATGCTTTTCCTCTATGGTCCAATTGAAACTTGCATTCTTTTTCAACATAGTAGTTACTGGTCTCAAAAGGCATCTTTTTCAGTCAGCCTATAAATGTCTTTGTTTAGTGGTGTTTTCTTGTTTTTAGTCTAGATTAGGTTAGTTTTTATGTTCTTCCAAGTGTTGTAGCACCTTTTTTTTTAGTTTGAGTCATTTTTAGTTTTAGTTTTAGTTAGTTTGTTGGTATTGAGAAGGTTAGCAATAGTAATTTTTCAAGTCTAATTTTGAGTTTGAAGGAAGGTTTCCATCGCACCATAGCCCCATGGATAGGCTCAAGCTACTCGTCTATGTGTTTTAGCAGGAAAAAGTGTTAGCCTAATTTTTCCTTTGGCTCAAAATAGCCTTCACTATGTTTCTCATATTGATAAAAGAGTCATGTTCATGTCCTAGAGGGTCCTCAAATGATTGAATTTTTTTTGAATGGGAAATTTTATTTTGTAGTCATATCCCAAGGTCATAAGATTGTGATTTTTTGACTTCTTGAAGGATTTGTATGTAATTCATCTTGACGTTATCAAAAGCATACAAAGGCCAAACTTCGGGAAAAATACTCAAGCAATAAACTAGGAAGGAGATCTTTTATCAATTCATGAACAATAAGGCATGTCTCTCAACAAGCCTCAATATAGTAAGGGACATCATCAATGTTGGATATCATAAAGAGGTATGAAAGACATAAGTATCATAGTCAAGAGTTAGGTTCTTTGCATAGGAAAGAGAGAAGATAGAGACATGAGGGTTATATGATGGTAGGGATTAAGGCATGGTTGAAACTCAAAAAGCAATTGGGAAAACTATTATTCTTCTACAAAAAATATTATTCTCAAAGTATTTAATTGAATATTATTTTCCCAATAGAGAAAGTGGTGATAGCTTTTGGTAGCAATGTTAGTAACAAAATTAAAAAATTTAATAGGGATTTTTCATTTGATGAAAAATTTAGGAATTAGGGTTAGGGATTATGCTCAATTATATTAGAGAGCACCTACATATGTAATTGATTAACCTTTATCTCTTAGATTGATAGTAAGGGAAATCACAAAAAATTTATCCCCATGTTTTTTTGAATGCCCCAAAATGATTTGAGAAAGATCTGGAGCCAAACTAAGGGTATTAGATTCTCAAGGAAAGTAGATGGTATTTTTGGGGAATGAGAAAATCTTGGAGTCTAATATATTTTAAATACTCTCATAATTTTTAATGCATATTAGATGTATGTAAAGGTGACAAGTTAATTGGTAACACTCAAATTTTTGAAACAAATCCTATAACTATCCAAAACCATTTTAAAAAAAAGTTAAAACATATTTTTGAATTCAGATTGGAGTTATTGCATTGACAACTTTCATTAAAGATGCTCCTAAAATATGTGAAGATTGTGCATTTTCAATGTTTTTTCATTGCTATGTAGAAAGCAATGGAATTAAGTTAGTCTGGATTACATGTATGTCAATGATACCAATTCCCTCAAAGCTTAATAGGTCATGTTATGGATTGGTTCTTTCATCTGCCTCCTGGTATCAAAACCTTTTAAGATATTACTGATAAATTCATTGATCACTTCTTCAATCTTGACATGGATTTCAGTCTAGAGGAATTGTACACTCCCAGACAAAACAAAGGAGAAAATTTTCTAATTTCTTCAATAGTGGAGACAAAGAGCTAGTAAAATCAATTAGTCTCTTCCTGGTGAACAACAAATGGGAATCATCATAGACAATGGAGATCTAGATCTATTATTCCACTTGAAAATGCATTGCATCACATATTATGATGAGGTTTTCCCTAGACCTCTTAAAATTGAGAGAGCTCTAATCTCACAAGAAAATACTCAAGCTTACAAATACAACCACCCATCAAATAGTTCAAATGATAAACCTTGTGTCTGGCCTAAGAAGAAAATGTAACAAATGATGGTGTGGTAGATGATAAGCTAGTCTTAAGTGCTCCTAGGGAAAATATCAATGAAGTTGCTAACACACAACCAACTATGCAAAAAATAAGACCCCCCAAAAAAATCAAATCATTAACATCAAAATGCAAAGGTGAACCCCTAACAAGAACAACTATCCTAAACACAAGTACACATAATTATTTGAACCCATCAAAACCATCATGAAAAGTTGGTAGAGTCAAATCTAATAACACTTCCCAACTTTTGAAACTACCAAGAACCATAGGAAAAACCATCGTGGTACAGCGCAAATGACCTTTGTGACTTTCATAAGATCAAAGGACACAAAAAAACAAATTGAATGAGGGTCAAAAACATTATCCATGACCTCATAGAGAATGACACCATATCTATTGAGGTACCAACTAGGAATCAGAATCTTACGATATACAAGAACCCTATACTAATTCATAATAATGCAAACAAAATTGGGGAAGCTAAGGATTATAAAAATGTACAACATACCTATTCTAACATGGTTGCTTCCTATGATAGCATCATCATTGTCATCACCATCAAAGGGCATAGTGCAAAGTGTGGAGTCAGCACACAATGTGGTAAAGTCACCATTCAAGGAGTCCCAACCCAATCTAGTGCATAATCTACTCAACCAACAAAAAGCAATAGCAATTATAATCTCGCAGATCATCTTAAGAAGACCCTTGCCTAGATATGAATCCTAAAACTGTTGAGTCTATCACTCGTGCATAGGGAAATCTTAGAGAAAGGTTTATCAGTCATTTGTTCCTAAGGGTATTGATATCGATCAGTTTCAAGCTATGGTAGGCCATATCGCTAATCATCTTCTCACCTTCTCTGAGCAATACCTACCATCATATATCCATCTTAGAACTATGATTTACACCTTGATGTTGTCATTCATAAGAACAAGGTCAAAATTGTCGTAGTAGATGGAGATGTTGGATTAAACATTTTCTCCCTTCAGTTGATAAATAGTTTGGACTATTCAGAGGATACTATTGAGAAGACAAAGAGTACCACCATCAAGGCATATGATGACCAAGAACGAGTATCACAAGGTGTCATTGCACTACCAATCCAAGTAGGCCCACTCATTGTAGAAACTACATGTCAAGTGCTGGACCTTGATCTTCCTTACAACATATTGCTTGGTCAACTTTGGATCCATGCTCTAAAAGCTATAGCCTCGACTTATCATCAATGTGTGAAGTTTCCTTTTGAGAGTAGATAGATTACTATCAATGCAGATCCTGAGCCTTTATAATATTGCAAAAATCTTGAAGCCAAGTTCTATAAATTCCCCCAAGTACCTAAAAAATAATGGACCTACACCTTCCACCTAATTTATTGACCCATCATCCCTTGTATCTACTTCTGAAACAAAGGAACTCATTGTGTAGAATGTACCTGATATCAAAACAGTGATTCAAGATTATCGTTGTTCGAACTAAAAGCTAATGAATAACACCTTTGTCTTAGGAGAGATACCTACTTCTTCTCAATCTCATGGGAAATCTATATATAACAACAAAGAGACTGATACTATCAATATGGTAGCTAATACCTTCACCAAGTGGGGGGATTTGAATCAAGATGTCAATGAGGGCGATATCTCTAAGCTCCTCTATCAAGATGAATGACTTGTCCCCACTCTTCCTATGGAAGATGATAATAAAGGCTTGTATCTCATGAAGGGAATGGGATATAAAAAGAGTTAGAAGCTAGGAAAAAATGGTAATGGCTTACTAGAACCCATCATTCCTAAGAAATGACTAAAGAATCTTGGCTTAGGTTGTACTACTAGTAAGGTCACACTTATTGACAAATGTACTTCTGCTAAATGAGACGAGGCTTCCTATTGGTCACCTACATCTCCTGAAATGACCTTAGATGACTTCCCCCTTGATGTTGCTAAATTTTTTGAAAAAAAATCCCTCTTCATGATCCATTACATCATTTTCTCCATGCCATCAAGTAATTGAAATATTCCTAGTCAACCCACAACTCATTGACATGGATCAACATGGACCACCAATTCTTGATTTATTTGGAAACATAGAAGTAATCTCAAAATTCATGGGACTTCCTGAAAACTTACCATGGGTAGATCATATAGCTGGCTTTGACATAGAGCTAGATACAAAAAGTGTACTATGGGGAGATGATTGAATCCTTCAGTCACAAAATTGATGAAACACAACTAACATGTAGATCATTAAGTGAAAACCACACTGTGGCACTTATTGATCCTAAAAAAGTAAAAACAAAGGAGACATCCTACAATGAAAACCTCTTTGATGTGCCCAAGGATTAAAGATTCAATCTTCCACTTAGTTCAATACATCTAGAGAAGTCAATAGTACTAGCAAAAAAATCCAGTCTAGTCAATGTGGTAATAGAAGAGACACCTAAGATCACTTTTTATGTCAAATCGTTGTTGCAAAAATAATAGAACCTAGCAACATTCCTGAAGGAACACAAAGCTAAATTTGCATGGTCATACATAGATATGCCAGGGATCAACCCATAAGTGTTTTTGCATCACTTAGTAGTCTATCCCGAAGCTAAGCTACTCAAGCAAAAATTAAGGAAGATGCACCCTCAGATAGCACTCTTGGTCAAATTCAAGTTACAAAAGCTTCTTGATGTTGGATTTATCTGGTCGATAGATTATCCTGAATGGGTTTCAAAGCTAGTATCAGTCTTAAAACCCACTAGGGGCATTTGAATATGCATTTATTTTATAGACTTGAGCAAGGCATGCCCGAAGGATGATTTCCCTCTTCCAAATATCAACCTCATTGTGGAATAAATAATTGGGCATGAAATGCTATCACTCATGGATGATTTTTTAGGCTACAATCAAATCATAATTTCCAAGGAAGATCAACATAAAACTACGTTCACTTGTCCATGGGGAACCTATTTCTATAATGTAATTCCCTTTGGGCTAAAGAATGCAAGAGCAACCTATCAAAAGGTCATCACCCTCATCTTCCATGACATGATCCACAAAATAGTTGAAGATCATATGGATGATATTCTAGAAAAGTCAAAGAAAAGAAGTGAGCACATACAAGTCTTAGGACCCATCTTTGACAAGCTAGAGGAATAAAAAGTAAAGCTAAATCCAAAAAAGTGTCTTTGGGATCACATCAAGGAAACTCCTTAGCTTCATCGTTTAACAAAGAAAAATACAATTTGATCCAGCAAAGGTAAAAGTCATCTTAGACATGGAACTACCACAAACACTAAAGTAGATGAGAGGGTTACAAGGAAGACTATAGTCCATCAGAAGATTCATAGCGTAGCTATCAGATAAAATCCACCCCTTTTCACATCTTATTCATAAAGGGATACCTTAAAAATGAGATGAGAAATGTGAATTTTTTTTCCAAAATATCAAAGACTATCTACTAACATCTCTAGTGCTCATGCCATCGATACCAAACAAACCACTAATCTTGTATATCTCAGCTACACCAACAACACTAGGAGCTATTTTGGAACAACATGATGAAAATGGGAAAGAAAGAGATATCTACTACATCAACAAGACTTTGGTGTGCTATGAAATGAACTATTTATCCATTGAGAAAGCATGCCTAGCAGTAGTTTTTGTGTCACAAAATTTTAGACACTACATGTTGACACATCAAATCAAGCTCATTGCAAAAATTGATCCAATGAAATACTTGTTATCCAAAGAAACTCTCATAGGGAGAATGGCCAAATGGGTGATGATCTTAACATAGTTTGACATAGAGTATGTAGAGTTCAAGTAAATCAAAGAATAGGTGATCACAAACCAACTAGTAGAAGCACCTATCTATGTTAAGAACCCTCTGATATCTGTGTTCCTAGATGAATCAATGTTCCTTATCAATCTCATAGCTTAGTAAAAGATGTACTTTGATGGATCGTTCACCCAAGATGGTTTAGGAGCAAGAATTATTTTCATCACCCCTCAAGGTGATTGCATCCCAAAGTCATACCGAATATCATTCCCTTGTACTAACAACATTATTGAGTATAAATACCTAATCATAGGTCTAAGGTTAGTGGTTCAATGTAAGATACAAGAAATGAAAGTCTATGGGGACTCATAGCTGGTTATCAACCAAGTCAATTATGACTATCAAACTAAGGATGATTAAGTTCACTCCTTACAAAAAGATGGTGGAAAATCTCAAGGACCCTTTTATAGACAAATTTTTGAGTAGATTCCTCACATGAACAATAGAGTAGTAGACACGATGGAAACAATCAGATCACTACTAGACATGTCGAACAACATCCTCCAATTTGAATTCTTGGTAGAACAACTTCTCGTACCAACTTTCGAGATACCTAAATTAGAATTTGCATGTGTCATTTTAGTCCTGGGTCCCTATGGTATCATGAAATCTTTACCTATCTTAGCAGAGGAACCCTCCCATTTGATATCACCTCAAACCTTAAAAAAAATTGTTAAAAAGGCATCTTGATTCATGATGTTAGGTGATACCTTTACCGTCAAAGAATCTAAGGGACATTGCTATGATGTCTTAACCAAGAGGAATCCCTGACTCCTTTAACAAAATTAAATGATGGCATATGTGGTTCCCATTCTAGTGGTATGGCATTAGCTAAGAAATTATTGAGGATGGAGTACTATTGGCTAACCATGGAAAAGGAAGCTCATCGATATGTGCAGAAGTGTGTCCAATGTCAATGGCATGGAGATCTTATTCATGCTCTAGCTCAAGAATTGCAACTCATTATCACACCCTAGACTTGTTCACAATGGGGGCTTGACCTCATAGGAAAAATCACCCCAACCTCATCCAACATCGACAATTTTATCATAATTTCCACTGAGTACTTTACTAAGTGGGTCAAAGCCATTCTCATGACATATATAATGGGGAAGTAGATTTCAAAATCTATCTTGAATTGCATAATCTTATGTTATGGTGTTCCAAAAACTCTTATCTTAGATAATGGAACCCCTTTCAAGAATCAAGATATGAAGCAACTCTGTCAAAGATTCAACGTCCAACACCGATTCTCTACCCCATATTATCACTAGGGAAATAGTCAAGTTGAGGATACAAACAAAACCATCTTGAAAATTCTAAAGAAAATGATCAATGACGTTGGCTGTGACTGGCATATGCAACTAAATCCAAATCTTTGGGCTTATAGAACCAATATCCACACGCCAACAGGTGCAAACCCTTTCTTCCTTGTCTATGGATTCAAAGCTATCTCTCCTATTGAGGTTGAGCTCCCATCATTGCGAGTATCATTACAAAACTTGATCATAGATGAAGAATACAAAGTATCTCAGTTGAAGGAGGTGGAATTCTTGGATGAGTGTTGTCTTGAAACTCTCAATCATTTGTAAGTATATCAAAATTGACTAAAACAAAGCTATAACAAGAAGATCAAATGTCAATATTTTTAGGTAGGGGATCTTTTTCTCAAAAGAATCTTCCAAATCAAGAAAACAAAGGGAAGTTTGAGACTAATTAGTTGGGTCCCTTTGTCATCACAACAAGCTATATATGAGGAGTATACCAATTGTCAACACCTAAAGGTGAACCCTTGTAGGAACCAACCAACAGCTTGCCTCTTAAAAAGTTTTATGCATAGTCTTAAAGGGTGTAAATATGAAAATATAAAAAAATTAAAAAAGGATAAAAATTCAAAAAAAAAAAGGATTGAAAAAAGTAAAGAAAAACAATTGTCCTCTAGTGAAAACCACTTTTATGGTGCTTTGGGAAAGTACCTTGGTGAAAACCTAGCAAATAGGTGCCTTGTGTAAATAAAGCACCTCCATCTATTCTTTGGCTCTTTACCCTACCATTCTTTGCATCACCCTCCATCCATCGCATCCTTCATGCTATCTATCCATCATCTATCCACATCCTTATCAACTAACTTGATGTTGAGAAGTACCATAATCCCTTTAGTACTACTTGGAATATTCCAAAGGTCAGCTTATCCTACCTATATTGAAGTACTCGAATATGTCATGTTGGAGGAAATTGGTTATAGATCGCATCAATTTCTTGTATATCTTAATGGTTATCAAAAAATACCCAAAAAATTCATAAAATCTTTTCAAAAAACCAAAAAAAATTGTAAAACATTCATCAAAAAATCTAAAAATATTTGCAAAATCCTGTATAGCTAAAATCCAAAAACATTTAGAAAATTGTAAAGGAAAAATCCAAAACATCCAAAACACATCAAAATCCCTAAAAAGGTCAAATATCAAAAATCCAAAAATAGCCCCTTGTCGAACTACGTCGTCTTTGAGCTTGAACGTAGGAAAGGCCATCACTGATGTGCCCTTGAGACACTGCAAGTTAGTCCTTTAGGAGTCTATCATAATAAACTGACATTCTCAATTGTTCATATCTCATCTTCAATAAGTTGAGTAATTCAAACTATATGGTCTTTGTGTGTATAACATAGGAAAGGCTTATCTTTGATCAGCTCATGAGGCCCCTGGGATAGGTCTTTAGGTTAGGTTCTTAGTTGGAAAACTCTTAGAAAATCCCTAAAAATTTGTACACTCTTTGAAAATTGAAAAACATACAAATATCATAAAACACAAAAAATTCAAATATTGAGAAAATCCCTAAACATTCAAATAACTAAAAATCCAAAAACATTGGAAAACTTTCAAAATCCCTTAACAACCTCAAATAATTGAAAACCCAAAAAAAATCATATAAAATTTCAAAAAGACCCAAAAAAATCTCAAAATTTTTAGAAAATACGAAAAACATTGAATTATTCCAGAAAATCCAAAACCATCCATTCCATCTCACTTTCACCTGCAATAAAACTTCACCCATAATAAATTGATCATCACCTTCACCCTTTGGAAAAAAAAATAGAAAAAAGGTATAGCAAGTCATAAAGTGCAAACCTAATTGTCAAAATCTAAATTCTAGATCATTGGTCAATTAGTCAGTGAGGTTTATATATGTTACCCTCATTTTTTATCACTAATTTTTTAAAAAAATTTCCCCTATCCAATTTCCCTTTTAGATATGTGATGGTTATGTAAATGTGTTTCTATATTACATGTGGGTCATGTCTTCCATTGAGTCTTCATCCATTGTGCATGGGTGGTCTCAAGTATAGAGTGCCTAACCAAGTTCTGAAATGAAACTTTGGTCATCAATGCTTGCCCATGTTTATTTTTTGCATGTTTGGATGCGTATTCAAGAAGACGCCGCCACCTGTTGAAAGCAATCTAGTCTCTAAAGATGAAAGTTGAAGGTAGACACTATTTCATATGATGCTTGCATTAATCATTTAGAGAAAGAAGGTTTGTTTTATTCAATTAAATTTCAATATTTCAAGCTCAAGCTTGCAATAAGTCTAATGCAAGAAGCTCAAAGAGGGGGAAAATTATATTTGGTTTGCTGGTCTTTTATCTAATTGATACCAAGGAAATAGAAAGTTTGATTCTCTTTTATGGGATGGTGTGTTTTATCATTAATGTCGAGCTCTCAAGGAAGATGTTGGAGGGTATTCAAGTATTCTCAAACAGTTTTCAGCCTTTCTATAAGTTATTGAAACTATTAAAGCTTGATGCTCCTTTGTAATAAAATGCAAACAAAACCAGGTGGTATTTTGCTTGGAAATGCTAACTTAGGTGGCATTTTATATGGTTTGCATAGCCCTCAAAAATCTTGCCTCATCACAAAATAAGTCAAAGGCAATGGTAGAAATTTGAAGTTTTCAGTGGCAGTAGTTTTGTAGAGTTATGAAACTCATCTCAAAGGCTGCTAGAAGTTTTGGAACCTCCCTTATTCACTGAAAACTAAGATAGACTAGGTAGTATTTTGTTGTACCTTATTATGTTTTTTGTCCTTCGGTGTTTTTTATAATTTATAATAACATTCTTTGTGATGGAGCATTGTGATTGTTGGATTGGTTTGTCAACACTCATTGAGAGTCGAATCTTTAGTATACATGGGGATCTTTCTCCTAGAATATCAACTCTAGATCAGATTAGAACAATTGATAGGAAGTAGGAAGTATCTTATGATGGTGATATGTGTGACTTTCTTGGTCATATCTAGAAGATGTCATGGATGGTTGAGGTTTGAACCCAAGAGGTGCTAGATTTTTATTTGGAGGAAATGTTGTCCCAACATTCAATCATACAAATAACATTGATTTTATCTATCATGCTCATCAGTAGGTGTGGGATGAGTAAATGGGATGTATTCCATGTTGTTTTTGTCAACACCACCATAATATTAATATCATTCAGACATCAAGTTTTGTATAACACTAGGTTCTCTACTTGAATCCACAAAATAAGGTAGAGTGCTATGATAACCTCACAACACCTATCAAAATTACCATGGTGGGGAAATGCATTGGGTTGTTAGACTCCTACCTTTCTATGTTGAAGGCTCTCTCACATGCTTGCATTGCTTGTTCATTGAAACTATCTGTGGAATGGATCACATTATCTGATCTTGAAGATGTAACTACAAAATAGGCACCAAATGTGCATGCATCTGAATGAAAGGTTTTGAAAGGGGATTTGGACATTGAAATAGAGTTTTATAGGTAGAGAAAGAAGCACATGACAGTGATGGAACCATTAGCTTTGGCACTAAGCCTTTGAAAGATAGTGAACATTGTGACCTAGTGTATGTTGAAGCAGGGTTTGTTGAAAGGCGAGCTTCTTCTATATATTTTCAATGCTTTAACTTGATTTCCAAACTATTGTAAGTATGAAATGTGATACCTTAAAGTTGAAACATTGGGAGTTTTGAAACATGGTTGAAGTGGTAAGTGAACATACCTTGAGGCTTTATTTTTCTTGCTAGAAACATAAAATTGATGACACAAACAATTTATCATGCAAAATCAAATGGTAAATTATATCACATGGTATAGAAGATCACATATTTTGAAAAGATTCATGCTAAATATATTTTATCTTCAAAAGTTATGTAGAGTTTCTTGAGAAGATCCTTCAGTTCCCTTCTGAGTTCATGCTTCCTAAATCAATTTCAAGTATCCTAGAGAAAGTGAAAAATGGGTGGCAATGGAAAACTTTATCGAAGTCACTTACACTAGGGATGTTATTTTTCCGAAAGTATTGGATGAGAGTATCAAGGAAATCTAAGGAGAATGGTTAATGGAATTGATGTTGCCCATTTACATTAATAAAGAATCACGGTAGCATTTGGTTGTCCATTGCATTGGGTAGGAAATACAATTCCTTCTACAAAGTGATGAGCATTATCAAGAAGCATATATAAACATGAAATATGCAATGATCTTAATAACATCACACCTCATGGAGATTTGTGTATGGCATAGACCAAGAGTAACTTCAAGGAATTAGCATGTGGAGCATATGTTTTTTTGAGTTATAGTATCTCTATGAATTACATATTTCTTGAACCTATCTATGTGAATTAAGATGTTATGTTCTTCTGAAAAGTCCCTACTCAAGGAGGAGGGAAGTGATGTTCACTTGGTGTCCCAAATGTAATTGAAAGAGCATCCTATCGGTTTACAAGATAGTTGCAATCTGAATTCATTAGATGGATTCCATTGTAGAAATGTTTCATAACAATCCACAGCTAAAAGAAACTCCAAAGAAATTAGAAAAGTGGAAAGAGGTGGTACACAATATAAACAGGCCATAAGAGCATCTCAAGGATTTGATTTGAGTTTAGCTTTCAATAATTAAAAAGAAACAAGTGAAAAAAAAAGTAACAAAGGAAGCATCTTTCTAACAAGTAGCCTTGCTAAAATTAGAGGAAGGGTTGATGAAGTCATATATAATCTCACCCCACAACTAAATCTACACACTTCAGTGGCATGACAGCTATAGTGGTACCCGAGTAGTTTCCCAAATGGATGCTTTAAAGAGATGTCTCATGGGAATGACACATGAAAGCATACACTTGTGTAAATTATAGAGTAGATTTAGAGGGTTGAAGATAATGCACAATCATTAAGCTCTCTTCGTAAGTAACAATATGGACACTTCAAGTGTTTGCAAGATCTTCATGAAGAAGTGGGCATATGAATTTGAAGCATTAAATCATAACAAGGAAAAGAGAAATTTACTCAAAGGTATAATACTTACACAGTGTAGCACTGGATAGCATTACAAATGGAAGTTGAATCTATTCTGCAATTCAAACATTATCTAAGAAAATGAAGTGATTGGTATAAACAAGCTTTCTTTACAAAGGCATATAGGAGCAAATGATTGTACAAAATATGAAAAGCCAACGCATTTTTGGAAAAGACTTTTAAAAAGTAGTTATGCACAATAAATTGTTACATAAAGAATGTAGCTATGGTAAAGAGATAGATGCAGGTAAATGTTTTGTACATTCATCAAAAGAATTGGAAGATTCATTCGGTGGTAATTGAAGAGTTTTCTTCAAAAAGCTATTTATTGTAAAATGGGTTTAGTTTTGAGGATCTTTTTGGGCTGCAAAAAAGAGCTTCTTTGAAGTCTATAGTTATTCTTTTTTGTTTGTTTGGGAAGTAGGGATTGTGGTTTTCTTTTCAATCACATTTTTTTGTACAAAGCAGAGAGTCTGTGAACTCATTTTTTCATTAGGAAATAAAGGAGATGTTTATAAATCTGTGTATTTATTTATGTTTTCTTTAGATTGTAATGTGTTGTGTGATTTCGTAATCATTTTCAATGTGATTTCTATTAAATTAGATTGTGTGGGTGTTCATTCTGAATCTTTGAATTCAAATTGATTTATTTATTGTAAAGATTTGTTGTCGAGTTCTTTCTTTGTTCTCATTCGGGGTTGTGGGGTGTATGGACTGTGTGTCATTTAATCTACATCCTTGCCACTTAAAATTTCCTTTCACATTTGTGTCATTTTTATTCATAGATGTTTGTTTTCCTTTTTTCTTTCTGGTTAAAAGCATACCTTAGTTTTATTTTTATTTTTTCTAGTTCCTTGAAGATCATAAGAGGGAGTTTTACCTCTAAAAGTTAGAGGACTATCACTAATCCAATAACAATCTCTGGAGCTTTTGGTTACAAAATTTTCTTTATTGCTGGGCATTTTGAGTTTATTATCTAATTATTTGAGGAGGAAAATCTATTAACCAAAAAAAATTTGGTGACTCCATTGGGGAAAGAATTGTAGTTCTTGTGTTGTCAATATTTTCTTTTCTTAGAAATATGAAGGCACCTCCCTAAGGATGGAGGTTGGTGACTGTATTTTGGAATTTTCCCATAAATTATTTTTGGTAAAAGAATCAACCATTCTTTTCATAAATTTTCATTATGGTGTTGGTTTCAGCCCAACCATGGTGTGTTCAATTTGGACCTCTAGTGCTATTGCAATATTTAAATTTTCCTACAAGTTCAAGAATTTTTTTTTTGAAGTTTAATGGAGAAGATTCACAGGTTGCAGATGATCACCTTCAAGCTTTAACTGTAGCTTGTGGAATTTTGGGGGTAAGAGAAGAAAATATTTTTGTTAGACTATTTGTTGTATGTCTCATTGGAGCTACTGTTGTTTGGTTTCAATCTTTAGAAGATGGTGTATTACTAACTGGAACAACATGGAAAAGAAGTTTCTTGGAAGATTTAAACCAATAGTTGATGCATGTGTGCTTTCACCTCAATTTCTTAACATCAAAAAGAAAGAAAGTGAGTCTATAAGGGATTTTGTGAAATGTTTTGACAAATGTAGACCTACAAAAGATTCCTCAGAATATTTAGCCAAGAAAAGAGCTACAAATGACCATTTTCACTGGAGAATTACTCCCGACATTGGATTCCTCTTGAAGCGAAGTAAGGTAAGTGATCTTGAGATTGCAAAACAAGTTGTTAAGATTGAAGATGATTTTATTTTATCAGGGGTATGGAAGAAAGATAAAGTTGAAAAATTTAAACAAAAGTGTGTGTTTCAAAAGAAGAATTCATCAAATACCTTTCATCCTACAACTGAATGTTCCAATCTCACAAATTTTTATCAAAGTATTTTTTAGAAAAAAGAAGTGATGTGAGGACTAAATCTTTTGATGCTAAAATTTATAATCTTAACTATGAAGTAGATGAAGGTGATTCCAATTCTTCCAGTGATGAGGAAGATTAATCTCATTGTAAACAATTGGTATGTATGAAATCTTCTACTTGGGATGCAACAAATACTAAAGATTCAACTATTGTCATAGATAGTCCAAAATTAAACAAAAGTGAGCAGCTATTTATGCCTCCTTATGCTCCAAAAATTTAAAGTTTCAAAATTTGAAAATATTGATATATATTTACCAGATGATTTGGTTAAAATGAGTATGGAAGATCAATTTTCAGAAAAAGAAGATACCAACAAGTTATTAGAAATAGAGGCATTCACTTTTGAAGATGATAATATGCATTGTGCTAATGAAAGTGAAATTAAAAATCAATTCCAAGTAGTAAGGGACAAATCAGATTCTTTCTCTTCATGAATATGAAACATTGCAATTTATTGATAAAGTTATTAAAGATAAGGCATTGAATGATGAGGTAATTAATTCCCCCATTCTTGAAGTTTTTAATTTTGAAGAAAATATTGCACAAGATTCAAGTTGTTTCAGTCAAATTTTTGAACCTATATGTGGGATGGATGAAAATAAAAATAAATTGAAATGGATAAAATGAAGATTGAGTTTGATGAATTTGATGAAGCGTGTGCTACAAATTGGAGGCCAAAATTTTTAAATAATGCAATTACTCCCACATGTAACATCCAAGAAGTTTCTTTATCTCATAATTTGTATGTGGGATGTCCAATTCGAGGGCTGGTTTCTTTTTATTTAGAAAATAAAGTGCAACATGATATTGTTGTTGACATTGCATAGGCAGGTTTTGGTGATTTTATGCAAGTCAATGTTGGTATGAGTCATTTGATTGCTGAAGCATACAATAAGGAATGGATTTTTTCTAGAAATTCTTTATAGGTTGTTGGTTTTATTTATTTGATGGCAGCAGTTGCAAGTTGGCAATTAACTGTGCATATGATAATTAGTCACCAAGCATTTTTCTACACAGGTGCTATTTCTCCCAGCCCATTAATGGATTTGCATGATTATCTTGGAGATCATTTGAGGTAGGGTCTTCCTACCATGTACATATTAGGAGTATTTGTTCTTGTAGCTTAGTTTCCTTTCTTTCTTTGTCTAGTTTTTGGCTTTCTCTTGCTTCTTCTCCTCCATGCTATTTGACTCTATAGCCCAATGGAATTTAAGAACTAGTCCATGCTTGATATTTTGGATTCATTTCTTTGTCCTTTATAGTTCTTTTCCCCAGATAGAGCCAATTGTTGGCCAAGTTTTGATATGACCCATTTTAAACTTCTAATACCCTTCACCTTGCCAAATCACAAAAACAATTAATTTTAAAAAATATGATGAAGCTGGTGCAAAATATTTTTGCAGATCTAATCCTAACCTCTTTTTGTCCAATGTGGCCAATTTTCATGCCAAGATGCCTTACCATTGGTGAGTTTTTAAAATTTTAAGTTTTTGGATGGTAATATATAAATGATGTTAGATCTTGGAATTTGTGTATCTGGAGCAAAAATGATTCATGGGTTTTATTCTAGAGATTTCATGTTTCTTGTTGTTCAGATTTTATGGAAAACAAACCTTTCAATTGAAAGTTATGAAATTTTTCATCTTCAAGCTCAAAGAGGTGATTTACAAAGTTAAAAAAATTCCACAATCCCACTAGGTGGAGAGTTAGAAAAAGTTCAAAAAACCTCGCTTGGGTGGAAAGTTAGAAGAATTTTTCAAAATCCCACTAGGTGGAAAGTTAGAAAAAGTTCACAAAACCCCATCTAGTGGAGAGTTAGCAGAATTGTTCAAAATCCTGCCAGGTGGAAAGTTAGAAAGAGTTCATAAAATCTTGCTAGAGTTAGCAAAAGTACACAGAATCTCGCCAGCGACGTTTGAAGCTCTTTTTTCCAATTTTTTTTTAAAAAGGTAGTTACCAGAATGTGAAAGGTCATATTATAACTAATTCTTTGAAGATGAATAGTCATGAATTTGAAAAGTCTTGGGAGAAATAAAGGCTATATATATTGTATCTTTTTCTTGGTACTGGAGAAGGAGATCATTTTTTAAAGCTCAATATTGTATAGACTTTGATGCTATTTTTCTGAGAATGAAATCACTACTTGTCTTTGTGCATTTAGATTGTGAGGACAATTTGATGTTCTTAAATATTTGTGTTTAGGAGTAGCTTAAAGCTATAGTTTACCTTTGTGTGAGTTACATAATTTATTCATGATAGATTTCATTTTCTAGATAATATTGAGCACGTATCATTTTATTCTCTATGATTTTCAAGATTAAATTGGTCTTTGTGCTGATATGTTATTATCTGTATCTTGCATCTGATATTGGGATTCTTCTTGATATTGGGTTTTACCTTTTTTTATTTTTGGTTAAAAGCATACCTTAGTTTTATTTTCAATTTTCTAATTCCTTGAAGATCATAAGAGGGAGCTATACCTCTAAAATTTAGAGGAAAATTGCTAATCCAATAGTGATCTTTGGAGCTATTGGTAATTGATTTTTCTTCATTACTAGGCATATTTGAGTCACTTATCTAATTATGTTAAGGGAAAAATCTTTTTACTAACAATATAAACAACTTATCATTAACATCATTATCCTAACATCAAACAACCTTTGATCAACATGTCCTAGGATGTATCCTTCCTGCAATGGATATCAGTATCAGGCATCACCTTAGCTAAACTTAAACTAGGAAAGAGATATAGATAAAACTGACTATTTGTTTATGATCTTTTCTTATGATTTATCTTAATGACCCATTCTGAGGACCTCTTGATGATGTCTATCTAAAATAATTTAGAGAAAGGAATGGGGTATCGATCATTATCTTTCATTTGTTGTGCTTGTGGGTATTCTTATAAAATAATCTTGGCGCATACTTGCTTAGTTGTGTGTAGGAAGGTTGTTTGGAGTACGTTGAATATTGCATATGCTTTGGTCCAATAAATTCTAAGCTTATAACTTACATTCCAATAAGGGTTTTGTATATCAAGGTATGAACAAGAACTATCCTATCTATTTGTCGAGTCAAATTCCATTACACTAGATACAATTCCATCCTAGTTATCAATACCTTGAAGCATTGTTTCTGTGTTATATGAAATAATAAGGAATGATGAAAAATCCTAATCCCAAAAAGTGAGCACAACATCATCATGCATTTATCATCCTCATCCTACATTTCTCATCACCATCTCTAATAAAGTCTCGGTGGATCATAGACTTGTTGGACCTTTTGAAGCAATCATCACAATCAATGGTTGATCATTCTTTATTATTCTATCTTCTCTCCATGCTAACCTGGTATCATTCTAGTCAACAAAAACATCATCAATGCATCCATCCTACATCCACAAATCATCAACATATATACATCTTGCATCATCATAACATAACATATCATACATTATGCATTGTTATTATCATTTAAGTTGTGATGAATAATATAGATTATTATTCTAAGATTCTTAAATAATTGCATCACATATCATAAGCATACATTGCATTGCATAATCATAATAACCATAAAGCTGCATAGAAAATACAAAAATGGAAATGCATCCATAACATTTGCATATCATATCATATCACATGGCATGTTATGAAAAGATAATGAAAAATAATATAACATTGCACCCATCTCATTACATCCCATATATAATCGAATATCACATAAGCATAAGTAAAGTGCATCCATACATCATAAGTATAAAATAATATGAACACATCATATAGAATTTCTATCCATACAATATATATATAAAGAATTCCATGGTACAATATCTGGATCAGTGTATGTATATCGATCATAAATGCAATATCTACAAGGCTATCAAAAAGGAGCCCATGAATGTATATCTGTGTGAAAGAATGGGGAATTTTTTTTCAAAAAGTGTCTATACAAAATCTAGCTAGTCCTAATGGCTACTCCCCTATTTGGCCTTCCTCTCTAGTTGATCCTCAGCCCTAGGTTGTGCATCACTTCACTACAAATAATCAGGCTATCAAAGTTCCTATGGGAAATCACGGTGGTAATGCATCCTATAATATGTCGCCTAGGTCATGGCCTCTCTGTACAATCTCATAGATACAGTCATTCCCTTTGTAGTCACTATGAGTGCCTCTAACTACTATCGTCTCCCAATCTCCTATTCCCTCTCAGCAGTCACAACCTATCCCTGTTATCTCACATGGTCTCTCTTTATTGTAATGTCCACCACTTGCTACCTGGCCTAGTCTCACTTAGGAGTAATAGCCAAAATATGATGGTAGCCTTGATCCCACTCACCTATTATAACCTATACCTACTATTGCAGCTATTAGATCTATATATCTCTAGGATCTGGTGGTGGTGGATGTGTTGGTTGTTGTGCTATTTGTTGTTGTACGGGCTACTGCTAAACACTAGGCTGCTGGGGAGGTTGATGTCCAACTGGTGGGGTCCCTAGAATCTATCCATCTCTATCATCCTGGCCACCCTATCCTCTTCCCTTGCTTGCTCCCCTACCTCGAGGCCTCCCTTGCAAAGGAGTGTCTACTGGATCTATTATTCTCTAGGGAGGTGTAAACCACACATCATAAGTAGGCATCATTTTTGTGACTACCTGACCCTGATCATAGGCCCATGGCTAAGCCAACAACTATCTAAATACCTCCACCACCTCTGATGCTGGAATGGTGGGTCCCCAAGTGGGAACCTCTCGATCTAACCTCATAAAAATGGCCCTATAAGGATCATTTAGCTTGCCCTATTTCTCGTCAAAATTCCACACCACTCTATTTGGAAGATATCTCTCGATAATAGTATGCTTTGAGCCCTACATGTACTGGGTCTGTCTCAAAAAGAACAACTATTGTACATCATCATACCAGGCTAGCATATGTAGCAAGGGTCACCATTTGAATACTATCATGTCATCCAATACTAGTTGCTAGTATGGGATCCCAATCCATACAATGTTCCTTAGGGTGATGGTGCCTTTGTACCACTAGATCACAGGATCATTTGGCTCAATGTCAGCCATTTGTACAATCAATCAGAGCACAAAAATATGCTCCCAAGACTAAATGAGAAGCAAGTGATGCAGAACTAGGAGTATTCATAAAACATCTCACAAACCTTCAATAATAATCCAAAACAATAATTATATGACACATGTTCTTAGTCATTCTATATCACATTGAAAACATAACTATGGCAGCCCACAATTTATTGCCATGAATAGTCATTAATAACTTCTAAAAATAAAATAATTAATCCAATCCCTCTAGTTAGATTAAATAAAACATAGTTATATACTTTTCATCCAATTATTATGAAGATCCAATGGTTGAAATGAAAGTTATTGTATTTTTCCCAAAACTGCAAACCCTAGGTAGGGTTCAAACCTGCCCTCACAAAAATGTTCATAACTTATTCAATTCTAAATGAATTTTGATGAGAGTTGAAGAAAATGAAAGTATATTCACATGGAAACAAAATACAATTGGTTTTATATCCAAAATATATAACTTATATTCCGTACCATCACACTTCTTTAGACTGTAAATCCTGCACAATATTGTTAGAATAGGCAGTCTCACCAAAATAATCAAATCTTCCACAAAACTTGATAAAATTCAATAAGACAAAAATAATTGGAAACTAGAAACAGATATATTTCCATCCATATATTATACTCCATTTTTTGAGAAAATTCCATGTCGTAAAAATCACAACTTCAATCTGGTAACAATGTAAAAATCAGGAAATGCACAAAATTTGAGGTTTCCATTTATCAAACTTCAAAAATGATGTCTCCAACACCCAATTCGAGTTTTGGAGGGTTTATTTATACATTTTCAACCCAAACCAACTATTTTCAACCACCCTTTGATTAGCGTGTTGAAAAAACACCTTAATGACATTTCATCTACCTAATTTTGCACTTTTGACAATTTTTACAATATATGAGAAATGAACAACATCCTAGGACCTATAACACCAGAAAGGTGGCCTCTTGGGCTTATTATAATCTCAAAACATAAAAATGGAACAAATTACTCAATATGGCCTCATGGATGCATGTGATCAAATAGGTACTCCTGCACCAAACTCCCGAGGGAAAAAGAATTCAAGCCCCTTTGAATTATCTTCTTCCTAGTCTTCCAGTTACTTTGCACCTTGTCCTTTGTATTTTCAATCAGATTTTGTCTTTTCTTCCTTTTGTTCTTCTTATTGCCTTCTTCTATCAAGCATCCCTGCAACTTGGAAGTCCCAAAACTCTATCATATCATCAAACCTTCACTTTGTCCTTCATAACCTGCACATACATAGTCCAAGGAAAAATTAGAAACAAAATATAGAGACCTTGAGGTCTCCTCCTTGTCTTCTTGTACTTCAAATTCCTCTTCACCCATAACCAACTTATCCAATCTTGACACCAATTCATTTCAACCTCAATTTCCTTGCTTTCTTCTACCTTGATGAGTTCTTCTTCCTCTTGTTTGAATTTTCCATCACCAACCTTACTATTCCATTCTTCTTCAATAGCTACATATTGTGCCCATAAATCTTCTTCTTCATCTTTGACTGAATTTGCTGCCTTCTTTTGTTTTCTTTGCTTCTTCATAATCTTCTTTATAGGACAAACCATCTTCCTTTTCAATGTCAAATGCCAACTTGTATCTTGTTTCATCATTTGTTCCATCTTCATCATGGATTCTTGGAACTCTTCTTCAAGTCTTTTCAATTCTCCCTTCAACTCAGCAATCTCTTTGTCCATCTTCTCTTGCCTTATCCTTTCCTTTCTTTCCTTCTTTCTCAAATATTTTTCCTCTCTTTCCTTCTTTCTTGAATCCTCAGCCTGCAAATATCTTTCCAATCTTCTCAACAAATCCATCTCCACAAGTAAGTCTCTCCTTGCTTCCACTTTACTTTGCCACACCTAGGCAATCAGGTTCCTTCCTTAACCTGTACAACACACAACCACAAACACCAACACAAAACCAAAAAACTTCACCAGCCCATATATTTTCTAGGCTCTGATACCAATCTGATGCAGAGCTAGGAGGATTCACAAAACATCTCACAAACCTTCAATAATAATCCAAAACAATAATTATATGACACATGTTCTTAGTCATTCTATATCACATTGAAAACATAACTATGGCAACCCACAATTTATTGCCATGAACAGTCATTAATAACTTCTACAAATAAAATAATTAATCCAATCCCTCTAGTGAAATTAAATAAAAAATAGTTATATACTTTTCATCCAATTCTTATGAAGATCCAACAGTTGAAATGAAAGTTATTGTATTTTTCCCAAAACTGCAAACCCTAGGTAGGGTTCAGACCTGCCCTCACAAAAATGTTCATAACTTATTCAATTCTTAATTAATTTTGATGAGAGTTGAAGAAAATGAAAGTATATTCACATGGAAACAAAATCCAATTGGTTTTAGATCCAAAATATAGAATTTATATTCTGTACCATCACACTTCTTTAGACTGTAAATTCTGCACAATATTGTTAGAATAGGAAGTCTCACCAATATAACCATATCTTCCACAAAAATTGATAAAATTAAATGAGAGAAAAATAATTGGAAACTAGAAATAGATATATTTCCATCCATATATTATAATCCATTTTTTGATTCCATACCAAGCCATACAATCACAACTTCAATCTAGTAACAATGTAAAAATCAGGAAATGTGCAAAATTTGAGGTTTCCATTTATCAAACTTCAAAAATGATGTCTTTAACCCCCAATTAGAGTTTTGGAGGGTTTATTTATAAATTTTCAACCCAAACCAACTATTTTCAACCACCTTTTGATTAGTGTGTTGACAGAACACCTTAATGACATTTCATCTACCTAATTTTGCACTTTTGACAATTTTTACAATATATGAGAAATGAACAACATCCTAGAACCTATAACACCACAAAGGTGGCCTCTTGGGATTATTAGAATCTCAAAACATAAAAATGGAACAAATTACTCAATATGGCCTCATGGAGGCATGTGATCAAATAGGTTCTCCTGCACTAGCAAGGTTGCCCCTACACCAATAGCCTAGTTGTCACAATAAAAAAATTCATGCATATCATGATATAGTGAGGCCAAAATCATTGGCCCCCATGAAAATAAAGTCCTCCTATGGAGCATCTTGTGCCATGCTAGGCCTCATCCTAGACTAAACCCTCTACTCCATCAGTTAGGAGCAACCAAACCTAAAATAATGGCTAAAATGATCAATCAAAAGGTAGGTACGTAACCTTTCTTTGACTCAAGGTCAATCTGAGAGGTGACAGGAATAATGGTCTCCATCTCCATCACCTTGTGATAGGCATCATATATGGTGTCGACATGAAAGATCACCTGCTCACCATGTATCGACAAATGAAAAATCTTCCATACATCCTCTAAGGTCACTGTCGCCTTGCCAATGAGAAGGTGGAAAGACGAAGTCTCACTATGCCATCTCTAGCACAGAGTAGTCATCATCACTAGATGAGTCTGGTTCATAGGAGCATGCAATATACCAAAGGCCAATCTCTCCCAAGTGCTCCTAGCGTAACTCAGAAAAATTACCTAGTCTCTCCAAAATTGTGGGCCTATGCTCGCACGACATTAGTGGTGGAATGACCTCCTTCTCCCACGAAGAACACAATGTCAAAAATGGAAAAAATTTGACCCAATTTGGAATTTTCAACTCAAAAATCACAATAGTGTCACTATTTACAGTAGCATCACTATATTCAAATTCCAAATTGTGACACCTAAAGGAATTTCAAATTGCAAATCACAAAGTGTGTCACCATATACATGTGTGTTGTGATTTAAACTTTGGAAACCATAATCCTAGTTTTCAAATCGGTAGGTGCGTCACTATATAAGTATGTGTCACAATTTAAAATTGGAAACCACAATTTGAAATTGTGAATTGTGTCATTATAAATCATTTTAGCATCACCAATTATTAAATAGTGATGCTGCCAAAGTTTAAACTTTAAGGAGCAATAAATGCATCAAAAATTTAAATTTCAAATCGATTTTTGAGTTACATGCTAGGGGTCATGAGCCTCAAATTTGTTGATACTCTCAAACTTGGTTAGAAATGTGTCTGGGGAGCTCTCGTTGCATGATTTCATCAGAGGGTTAGAGCTCAAAAGAACAAGAATCTCCAAGGTGTGAATGCACAAATGAATTGAAAGTGACCCTTCTTGGCTTATTTATGCTAGAAAACTTGGGGTTTTTTTTCCCTAATTTAACTCTGAAGCTAGGGTTTATCATCATTTTCACCAATTTTTCCAAACTGAGCATTATTTTGCATTGTTTTTCACATTTTTGGTATTTTTTTGTATTTTGAAGCCTTTTTGGACCCCTAGGGCTACTTTTAACCTTTATCAAGAAATCAACCCAAAATTCAAAATTTTTTCCTAATTTCTCGAGGGGGAAGGGAATTAGCTTTATCCTTCCACTTAGGCATCTAAAAAATTAAAAATTATTTATATTTTTTGATTTAAGCAATAGTTTAAATTCAAAAAGCATTGATAGTTGAATTGAAGCAATATGCACCTCACTTTAAAGAGGGGCAAAGTGTAGAAACTAAAAATGTCCTGAAGGATATCATACACTTGAATCTAGTATACTAACATAATTTCCTCTCAAATCCATCATCTTTTCACTTAATTAATTGAATCACTTTTTTCTATTAACCTAATGCATTAAAATGGGTTAATTCACCCCTTTTCACGCTAACATTTCATCTCATTAAATTAAATAAATCAAATTATTCAATTTAATTCCCCTATGTCATCTTATTTAATTAAATATCATTTCAACTTTCCCCCTTTCATTAAATCATTTAATTTAATGAATATCCCTTTAATTCTTCTAATCCCCTAATTGTATGATTAAACTTTGTTTAATTGACATTTAAACTAATTTTCATCCAAAAAGGGAATATTCCCATGGAATATTCCTTATCTCCTTTTTTGCACAATTAAAAATTTGTTTTAATTAGAAAAATATATATTTCCCCACCCTTGAGAATTCCAAAGAATATTCTCTCTCCTCCAATCATCTCACTTGTCTTCTTAAGCAAACTAAGTTTGTGACCTCTTGAGCAAGTCACCTTGTGACCTATGTGTGTAGGTCAAAAGTGTGTTTGTTTGGAACAAATGTGAGCCCTTGATTCAATCCCATCTTGCATTCTCACCCATTGATGATAATCCACAATCCATGCCTCCATATTCTTTCCTTTTTTACCATTGATTAGCTTTTACAATCTTAGTCCTTTATTTTTCATTTTCTTTCCTATAAATAAAGCACTATTTGGAGACAAATGGATCCATTTGTCAATTGAAAACTTATGCTATTGAATTCACTCACACTCACACTTATATTTTACTCACTTTTTATCAAATTCTATTTGATTTTTAGTTTCATAATGGCTTAAGACATCCATTAATTACTTTAATGCATCCATCTTAGCTTGTTTATAAATTAGGGGTTTCCATATTTTAGCTTAGATTAGCTTGGAAATTGTATAGTTAGATCAATTTTAGTATAAAATCATGTTAATTTAGTTTGCATCATGTTCAATTTAGCATAGATTAGTTTTTCATCCATTTATCACAATGGTTTCATTTATTTTCTTCCATAGAATCAGTTGAAACAAGCTCACTAATCACAATATTGGGAAAGGGTTGTTGTTCCACATCAACACGACACCAATTCCAAAATAGGGTGAGTTTTAAATGGTTAGAGTAGGCATTGAATTGCTTTCATAGTTTGCAGTCTACAGTTTTAATAAATGCTTAGTTTAAACTTTCAATTTGAATGATCGTGTTTGAGATTGAGGTTTAGTGGCTAAATTGTGCTTCGATTCATCATGGGTCAAGCATAATTTACCCACACTAGCATGATAGAATAATACAAAATTGGTATAGGGCCAGTCAAACACCATAGCCTCATTCTATTTATATGTAAATATAATTTTCAAAAGAAACCAGAAAATAAATGGGAATTTTTTTTGCAAAAATTAAAAAATCTAGAGCTTGAAAGACACCTTAAAGAAGGTGAACCATCTGGGTGGGTAATTTAGAATTTGTAAGAGCTTTCCCCTAATCCTCTAAAAAATTTTGAACATCAACATACCACCATTGCTCCTGATGGCGAGGCGTTGGAAACTTTACCCCATCTTTTAGAAGAATTAGGTCAATAAAAAAAAGTTGAAATTATAAATTTAGGATATGAAGGAGATCCTCCTCGTAAGAGGACAAAGAAAACCAAAGTAATATTACAAACCACTCCTCCTTTAAGGAGAAGTAAAAGGTTATCTATTGAGTCTAGTGATACAATGGCATATGACACTTCAAGGGCCTCTAGAAAGAAAAGGAGTAGAACTAAAGAAAAATTGTTGGAAACTGAGAATCAGCCTTGTGAGGAGATGATAGAAGATATTGACAAATAGACTAGTCAATTCCTTGGGACTGAAGAGGAGAATATGCCATCCCTTAAGGAAAGAAGAAGAGAGGAAACAATCACCACATTGTGTGGATGTTGAGGATGATCCTATGGGATGGTTAGGTCCCTTAATTGGTAGACTTACTAGGAAAGGTTCACTTGATGTGTTTGATGAGGGAAATGTAATTAGTGCTAAGGAAAATGTAATTAGCAATTATGTGGAAATCCCCAATCTAGACCTTTTTTTGTTAATATAGGGGTTGATGAATCTAATCAGAGGGAAATGGAACTAGAGAAGTTAAAAGCAAAAATTGCTGAATTGAAATGTTTGTTGAAGGTAAATAAAGAGTCGATTAGCCAAAAACAAGAAGATATTGAAGTGCACACTGCAATTTTAGAGAAAAGACATCAAGAAATTGTGAATTTTAAAATACAAATGGAATAGAAAGATATGATTATTGAGAAATTATAATTTTAGATACAACAATGGAATGAACAAAGGAAAAAGCATGTGACTGATTTTTCTAAAAAAGATATACAAATCAAAAGTTTAAAAAATAACTTTATGCAATTTTTTACTACTTTTGAAGATGAAAAAGATAAACAAAAATCTGAGCTTCATGTTTCCATAAGAAAAATTGTTGAATTGAAATAGGATTTATAGGAAATTAATGTCAAGCCTACAATGGAGTCTAAAGAGGTACAAATTGAACCAACCGTAATGGAATGGTTCCAAGTTCATATACCTCCATTGCTAATGACATGGATGGAGAGATGTTATTTTCTAAGGAAAGCAAGCATAGAAAATGCTATGTT
>VDFB02058242.1:476477935-476488977 GCA_007258455.2 Sequoia sempervirens
TATATATGCACACACACACACACACACACACACACACACACACACTCACACATATATATATATACAAAGTTTTTTGAAATGGAATGTTGCAGAGGGCATTTGATTTTTAGATCAAAATTTTACAAAATAAATACACTATTCTATTCAATAAATTTTGTACAAATAAATATGTAATTTCCCTCAAAAAAATTTATACATTAGAGATAAACAATTTTACACAGAGGATCAATAATTTATAAAAAGAAGTTTTCTACAAGAAAGACACAAAAATATTTTATAGAGGTTTTATAACTCATCAATAATTCCTATAGAAGAATTAAATTCAACTTCCCAGAAAGAAGAGGTTTTCTACAGAGGTTTAATTTTCATGGAAATCTTATAAAAGAAAGAAACAAAAGCTTCTACAACATTGAAAATTATTTCCTAAACATTTTCAAATTGCATTATAGTAATACAAACAACTTTTCAATTCAAAATTCAATAAAATAGTAAAGGAACTTGTTCTAGAAGAATTGTTGCCTCGAGAATTGTTGTTGAGCTTCTCTGTAACTTCAAATTGCCAATGTAGCCAAAAATTCCTCCAATAAATTTTCCTCTTTCCTGAAAACACACAATACACAGCCATGAATTCTACAATAAAATTCTAAAACAAATCTTGAGAGAGATCCACAATTTCCTCACCAATTTTCAACAACCCACACAAAAACTCCTGTGAAACAACTTTCTTTACTTTTCCCAAATATCTCTTCCGAGAATGAATTTTCAACAATTAGATACAAATTTCTAACTAACAGGTATCTCAACAAAAATATCTTTTCCCTCAACAACCCAAATATTTTCCATTCACATGCTTTTAAATAAAATTAAAAAATTTACTAATTGCAACCAATTTAAATATTCTTATTTATTTAATTACCATTTATTTTTAATAATAAAATTTACTCAACAACACAACTAAATTAAATTAATTAATTTATTTATTCTAAAGTCTTTACCACAATAATTCAATTAATTAAATATTTAAATTAAATACACATTTAATCTACCAAATTAAATTTGTACAATAATAAAATACCCAGAACAACAATGATAAGGCTAAGACCAAAGCTCAAACTGACAACATACTGTACTAGGGTAAAGGTATGACTAGGTAGCCCATTACTATTTCCCAATATTATTGTTGAGTAGTGGAAATGCTTAGACCTATGAAACCAGGTGGAGCTAATGTCATGTACCTGCAATCCTGCAAACAAGAAAATGTCATACATGTATACAGATAGTAATTCATACACACCGTGAAGAGAGAATCACAAAAATCATAGGGCACTCACAAGCGAGTGATGCAATACCATTCTCTTCACCAATACAATGTCACATCAACTGATGAGATAATATATCAATTAAACTACAATAAGCAAATATAGCAATGTCATCACAACTAAGCATCTATGCAAACATAAAGCATATTAACATAATCACCATGCATATAATGTGTCATTACATCAATGTAGTCTATCATCTCTCCACTGTCAGTGATAGAATAACCATAACATAAAACATAGTCCAACAAAGTATCTGAGTTGTCAAGAAAACATAACAAATCGGAGGGGTGTCACATATGCAGTTACATGATATGCGGTTACAGGATTTTGATTTATAATTTTGAGATATGATGATGTTGACATTGTTTATAATTTTGACAAGATGATTTTCAGTTTGATCCTTCAAGGTTACAAGTCACAAGCATATTCAATTGATTATTATCAGTTTTTCTTTGAATGATATATTAGTGTATTATTAATCTCATATTATTGCACTATTGTATTTTTTTATGGCATTCATGATATTTATCCTTGATTTGTATAATGGTGTTTACATCTGGCTTCTTGAGTTGACATTTGGCCCAGTTTGGTTCCATTGGCATCATTGACATCATTGTGGTCTTTGCACTTGAAGTATTTCAAATTGATCAAATAAGGTGATTCAAGTATATTCATTAAATTTGCTAAGGATTCTTAAGCTTCCTTGTTACATTCAAATGGACTGATATTTTTTTAACAAAGTTGATACTCACATTTCTTTGTGGCATTGTTAATACATACTTCCATTAATTTGCTAAGGTAATTGACATCTTATATGGTTACGAGATCTTTGATTTACTAGATGGTTTATAGTTTATAAGTTATGGAATTTCTATCAATCACCCGTAAAGTGATAAAGGTATCGAGCAACATTGTTATTGACTTATATGGTGATCCCACAAAGATGGTTTACAATTTCAGGGAGATTTTGATTTTTGTTGAAATCACATATTTTTAGAATATATAATGATTTAAGCCTTTGAAATTTTCATTTAAATCATTCCAATTGAAGAGGGTTTGATCAAACTACCTTAGATCAAACTCCCTTGGATAGAACCTTGCTAATTTTAAACCATACCTATAACGAAGTCTCCTTTACACCCATCAAAATGCTAATAAAACACAACTTTTGATTTACATTTTGGGGGATCAAATGAATTCATTAAAAAAAAATTGTAAGTACATAGTCTTTATTATAAGCTTCCCAAAAAGTATAATTTTAAATAAATTTAATTTAATTATTATATTTATTTTTTATTTCTTGTGAATGTAGGTTTTTCACTGAAAATCAAACTTTTTGTTCTGCACATGTGGAAAAATAGAATATTGTCAAAAAATTTTTTTGAAAAATATGAGTGCACCAAATATTGAAGTCCTTGATCCAAAAAAAATAATAATTGAATTTTGATAGATACAAAAAAATCTACGCATTATACGGTCACGCTATGTCTGAATTGTAATTAGTTTGACTTTGAAACTTGATTAAAGAAAAAATATTCAATAAAAAACTATCTAACCAAGTGGAAGCATTCGATATCGGAGTTAAAAATATAAATTCAAAAGAATTAGAATTTTATCCTTCATGGAAAAAAGGTTATGTGTTATACGGTGAGTGTCAGTTTTTAAAAATGTTGTTTTCTGAAAAAAACTAGTTTTCGAGGGAGATAGAAAAAGAAGTGCAATCTGAATCTAAAAATTTTGAAAAAAATATATTTAGAATCTACAGAAAAAAATTTATGAAACTCTAGTTTGCATCATCTTCAAATTCCTCACGGTTTAGCTGCTATAGGTGCTCGAATGTGAAGATTTAGTTAAAAAAAATTATTTCAGTGTCCAGTTTGGCCAAAAATTATGAACCACTATTGTGGTATCACAAGTGATTGGAATTTTGTTTCAATGCTAAGATTAATCACATTAAACATGCGACATTGGCCTCTTTATCATTGCAGTGGTCGATATGTTTAAGTTGTCAGTAGCTATCTTTGACTTTGGTGTTGTTATGGTTCTTGGTACTATAGTTTTCAACACTTTTGGTAACATTATTATTGGTTATTTTGGCAGTATTGGTTGGTAGTATTGGTAACTTATCTTCAGTTCAACCTATGTTAATGTTATTTCTATATGTTTAGTTCATGGTTAATGCAAGCACAATACTATTCATGCACAAGTCAAATCTATTCTATAAACTGACATTTGAGCTTTTGGTTCAAAATTCAATTAAATCCTTGAGTTTGTAAAAAATTTGTGACTTATATGAATCACTAATTCACCCCTTCAGTGATTCTAGTCTTCCAACAACCATTTGGAAAAAAAGATGTCTTGAATATGGTATCTCATTGAATCCCAAGAAGTGCACATTTGTGGTTATAGAAGGTAAGTTTTTAGGAAACATTGTGTCTAAAAATGATATCTAAATTTACCCAAAGAGGATGGATGCAATTGAGAAGCTCCCTTATCCAAAAAAATTAAAGTATTTAGTGCTTTGGACTAAGTAATTTCATCAAGAGATTGCTCCTAATCTTATAGATAAAATAAAATCTATATACAAAATGCTTAAAAAGTGACAAAACATGGCTTGGAAGGTTGAACCTACCAAGGTATTTCAAAGCATTAAAGAAGCAATCAAGCAAGCACTAGTGTTAATCTCCTAGATTTTTCTAGCCCATTCCAATTATTTTCCTTTGCATCTTTTTATATAGTTGTAGTTATAAATCTTATTATAGAAAAATTATCATGAATATGAACAACAAATCTTTCTTTTGGAAAATCCCTCCAGATTGTAGAATTGAAATATGATGCAATGGAGAAGTAGGATTATTCTTTAGTGAAAGATATGAAAACTTTAAAACCCTATCTAGTTGGAGCAAAAGTGATTGAATATGTGCCACATGTTGTAGTCAAGGATATATTTACACAAATAAGTCGTTGGCTGAAGGTGTAGATGGATTAATAAAATCCAGGGGTTTGACATTGCAATTAAAATAAGCAAGTTGGTCAAATGATAGGAATAGCTTCACTAATGGTGAAGACTAATTTAGAAACTATTTAGAAACTAACATTTTAAATTTTTAACATTGATTTTTAATTATTATATTTTATTTTTAATTAGATAAGTTCTTTTGATTGGAACTATGAACGAGAAGAGGGTTTTGAAAAAGCCCCAAAATTTTGTACAAGAGAAATAATTATTATATTTGTCAATTAACTTAATTATATATAATTATATTCATGAAATATATAGTACAATTTTATTATGAAAGTATTTTATTTACTACATACATGTATACATAAATTTTATGTGCTTTTTAATTTTAGAAATATTATATGTATTATTAAATATTAATTATTTGACATGTAAATGAATGACAAATTTAAAATAAAAGATAAGAATTCTTGTTAATACACATGATTTCATTCCATTCTTTATTACACGTATAAAATACCTCTCAAAATTAATTAAATATTTATATATCAAAAAATAATAAAAATAATATTAAATCAGAAAATTTATATAAAGATATTTAATAAAATAAATTAATAATTAATTTTACAATCTCACAATCTTTTTCTTCCTTACAATAAAAAATTATAAAATATGAATGCAAACGTTACGAACAAAAACTCGCGTGGAATGTTCAATTATCAGTCAACGAAGTTAAAGAGTTTTGTAAATGCTGAGTGAAGAGAAAGTTCGTCTGAACAAAAGATTGACGACTTTACTGTGACTTCACCAATTTATCTTTTAGTTTGCTTGACTTTGACTACACCAAAAATTGGAGTACTTCTACTTCCACATTTAGTAATTCAAATACTGCAGGCAAGCTACATGTTATTATCATTACAAGATACGATAGCTCTTACTCCTATCCAATACGTTGCAATACTTTATCGCGTCGTCATACTTCAAGTTTTCAATTATTTTCTTGCATGTCCTAGAAACTTTTTCAGTCGCGTTCAAAGCCACGAAATAATGAAGGCACTTCCACATTTAGTCTCCTTATTCTGGAAAGATTATTCAAATACTGCAGGCAAGCCAGATGTTATTATTATTAGAAGACACGATACCTCCTAGTCCCATCCAATATGTTCAATACTTTATCGTCTCCTCATACTTTATCAGATTTTCCATTATTTTCTTGGATGCCCTGTAACTTTTTCAATCGCGTTCACACAGAGAATTGGAGACGCGTTATCCTTATATATTCAATTAGAGGCGCTCAAACCCATAGAAAAGGAGCAACGGGTGCGTGTGGCGTCTAATGAAAATGTTTTGGGCAGCTGTAGCCTTTGTTCTGCTCTTCCACGTCAATGGCAGCTGGTGTTGTCCAGGCCATGAAAGAGATGCCCTTCTAAAATTCAAAGCATCTGTTGTTGATCCCTCCCATCAAAGACTCGAGTCATGGCATGGTTTCAACTGTTGTGAGTGGAAAGGAATCCAATGCCATCCATACACAGCTCATGTCATTCGTCTCGATCTGCACAGTTCATATGATGCTAAATATGGTTATCGTCATCACGTCAAAAGGTCTCTGAGTAATTTAGCTGGGGATGTTCTTTCCCCGTTGTTCAATCTGGAGAAGTTGGAGCACTTGGATCTCAGCTGGAGTAACTTCTCCGGAGTTCCCATCCCTCCTGGATTGGGCAGACTCAAGAGTTTACGCTACTTGGACTTATCATGTGCTGGGTTTAGTGGAGATATTCCCAAGGAGCTGGGGAACATGTCTACTTTGCACTACTTGGATCTCTCTAGAGATGCCCATGCCGATGACGATTACGATAGCTATAGCTATCTGGGAATGGTGGACATGCGGATGTGGAGGGGAAACATGAGATATTCACGGGAGCTTATCCTGGACTACGTGGATATGTCAGGAGTGGAAAGCAATGAGTTGGACAACGCTCTATCCACCATGTACACTCTCACCCGTCTTCAAATGTCCCAATGTTCGCTATCTGGAGCAATTCCCCCTTCTTTTGCCAACCTAACCAATCTAACCCACCTCCAACTTGATTCGAACGAATTCAATGGTAGCATCCCTTCTGCCCTGCTGAGCCTTCCAAGACTGCAACTAGTGGACTTGTCCGGTAACTCGGATCTGGGAGGGAACCTGCCAAGCATTCTACCCCAACAGTCTGCTTCCCTTCACACCCTCATTCTTATACTCACAGCAGTGGGAGGAAGTATTCCAGATTCTGTTGCCAACATTAACTCGTTAACTGTCTTGGATCTCTCATACTGCCATGTCGAAAGTATTCCAATTACAATGGCAAATCTTACAGCGCTTAAAAGTTTGGGTCTCCGTGGAAACATGTTAAGAGGGCACATCCCGCCATTTGGGGATAGACCTCCCTTAGGAAGACCTTTTCCTTTGGCCTCTTTTGATCTTTCCCAAAACCAGTTGGATGGTCCCATTCCCTCAATGCTGTTGACTGCATTTCCAAACCTCCAATATGTTGATCTAAGTAGCAATGCATTGACAGGTAAAATCCCCCCTTCCATTGGCCAACTATCATCTCTGGATTTTCTTGATCTAAGCTACAACAAATTAGAAGGTGTCATCCCTCTCAACGTTTCTAATCTTTCTAAACTGACGTACCTTTACATGCAATCCAACCGGTTAAGTGGGATATTTTCAGAGACTCACGTTGATAATCTCAACCAGCTTGTGCATATAGACATTTCTGATAATCTTTTAACTGTGAAGATTAGTCTGACATGGATTCCAAAGTTCTCTTTGTTTGAGCTGGGATTAGGGTCTTGTAACATGGAAGGTAGGTTTCCAACATTCCTAATAACTCAATATGAGCTTCTTGATGTGGATTTGTCCAACTGCAGTCTTGAAGGAAATATTCCCCAGTGGATATGGGGTGCCACTTTTCTTTATTCTCTCAATCTTTCTCATAATCACTTTGCAGGAGTTCTACCTCACTCGTTGATGGAAGGTCATTGTCCGTTAATACTGGATTTGCATAGCAATAATTTACAAGGCCAACTTCCGCTTCTTCCTGATTCCCTGATATTATTGGACGTGTCAGATAATCAACTCAGTGGTAGCCTTCCACCAGCAGCAATTGGTGAATATTCCTCTCTTCGTTATCTGTCTCTCTCACACAACAATCTCAGCGGTAGCATTCCACCTTTTATATGCCAAATAGAAATTGTGGATCTCTCAAATAACAAGCTTACAGGTAACTTTCCTGCCAATTTCAAAAAGGACTCTTCTATTGAGATGTTGAACTTAGAGAACAACTATTTGGACGGAAAGATGCCACTCCAGTTTGGAGACATGCTTTCTCTTCAGACATTAAAATTGGGTGGAAATAGGCTGACTTCGTCTATTCCAGCGTCTCTTGCAAACTGCAAGCAGTTGGAGATACTGGATCTGAACAATAACAAAATGACAGGGATCATTCCATATTGGATAGGGAAACTTTCAAATCTTAAGATTTTGATCTTGAGATCAAATAGATTTGAAGGCATAATACCTTTCGAACTTACAGCATTGCCATTTCTACAAATCTTGGATCTTTCATCCAACAAATTTTCAGGAACCATTCCAGCCAACATCTCATATTTGCAGGCTATGAAAAATCAAACAGTCAGCACTAAAATCTTTGGTGCTGTACCTAGTTTTATTGATAAAATCTATGTAGATCGAGCTACAATCATTAACAAAGGACAGGAGATGGAATTTGTAAGATCATTGGCTCTGGTTAAATGTATTGATTTATCAAATAACAATTTAACAGGCACAATTCCTCCAGACATAGGATTGCTCGAGGGTTTGGTCATTCTTAATATTTCAAGAAACCATATTAGGGGTGAAATCTCGAAGAGTTTGGGGAAAATGGTACAGCTAGAGTCTCTTGATCTCTCACACAACCAACTGTCTGGAATTATCCCTTTGGATCTGCAATTGCTCACATTTTTAGAATACCTGGATGTGTCCCACAATAATCTTTCAGGGAAAATACCACAAGGGGGACAATTCCACACGTTCGGTGCATTGTCCTTTTCAAACAATTCAGACCTATGTGGCCTCCAACTCAATACAACTTGTTGTGGCCATCACCAAAGTAAACCTTGTCCTGCAAGCATTCCACCAGAGATAAATATTGATAAGATAGATGATGAAAAAGAGGAGGATATATGGTGGGCAGTTGGCCTAGGAATGAGCTATGCAGTTGGGTTTTCTATTGTAATTGGAGTGCTGTGTTTTACCACAACTTGGAGTAGAAAATGCTTCCAAGTTATGGACAACATTATCATCTACCTTTTTGAGAGATTCAGAAAATAGTTGTCTTCTATGCCTATGCTAGAAGTATGTGAGGTAGTTTGTAAGCTCTCCCCTCCATTAGATTTTACAGACATTATGTTCTTATAATATAATATTGGCCTACCTAATAGTATTGAGGTCAACCTACTTCTAGTGTTGTATGAACATGGTTTATGGATACTTCTATTATATAAAATTTAAGCTTTGTTTATGAATCACTGTGCTCGCCTTATGCATTGAGAGCAGGACATTTATTTTGCTTTTCAATGTGATGGATCAATTGAGAATAGTGTTTGAATTTTTTTTTCGTACGTTTGTGTTATTATTTTGTCTTTATCGAGCTTCATGAAAGACGGGTGCCATTTCATAAAACTTGATCAATTAAGATACATTTAATAGAGATGAAAATTTACATTTTTTTATAATAATATAATTCAATTTTCTATAAATATTAAGTTAATTTTGAATAATATTTAGATTAATGTAAATAATATGAAATATAGGTTAATAAATTTAATTAAGAAATAATAAAATTTTAATATAAATATTAATATTTAGATTATTTCTTGATATAAAAATAATTATATTTGATTTTTAAAATACAATTTGATATAAAATTTATATACAAAGTAAGTACATTTTTTATTAATGAAAAATTATATTAAATTTAAAAATTGTTTAAATATGTATATAATTGGTTTAGTCTTTTAGGAAATAAATTTTCATAAAAACGCAATTTTAAATAAATTTTAATTTTTTTTAATCTCTTAATATTTCTAAAAAATGATATTTATAATGTCATAGTTTAGTCAAATGCATTCATTCCAAATTTTAAAAGAATATTCATTTTATCTTAATAATAATCTAATATAATTTTATTTTATTTTTATTCTTGCTTTATTTAAATTGTTAGAAATTTAGCTTTAAATATTTCCAAAATGATATTTATAACATGGATTATAGATAAAATTTTAATGTATATAGATGAATTCTAATAATTATTATATTTTTTTTGTGAGAAAATTCAATATTAATCATGATTTAAATTGTTATGTAAGAAGGTCGCCCTAGTTTGGATGGTTGAAACTTGAATTGACTCAAGCATCTGCTATTGATCAAGTTTTTTTCCTTATCAACATTTAGTGATAAAGATTATTAGATGAACAAAATTATTGTTGTCTAATATTATGGAAAACTAAACAAATATATTTGTAAGCCTAGGCTTGGTTTTTTTTATTTGAGATCTATTAAATAAACTTTTTATTTATCATTCTATTTTTTTTATATACTTTTAAATACATGGAACTTTTTTAAAAAGTGTTTAATACTTAGATAAAACTTCTATGTTGGTGATATTTCTAAAATTTAATGAATAAAATTATGTTTCAATTAGTATGAGGTTTTCCAGACATTTTTTTCTAGTGGATTAATCAATGTGATATAATTTTGATAATAGGAGTCTATTTAATATTTTTAGTTTTGTCTTTCAAAAATCTTGTAATTTATATAACTTTTAAAAATTGTTTTATCAAAAATTAATATAAAATTAATTAAATATTTGATTGAGGCAATGGAGGAAGTTGATCTATCATTCTCGAGAAAAATTATTTTATTAATTTATGTCCCAATATATTTTCTACTTCTAATGGATTCATTTTGGGAAGTATGGTTGATCATTTCATAAAATAAGTTCAAGATTATGAGGTACTTGTTTTCTAATAATTTTATTTAATATAATTTTCAACTAAATACCTTTGGGAGCAAAAACCCATTGTTGTGTAATATAGAAAGATGAAAATAAATTTTATTCCCTTAACACAGAGAATGTGTAGTGTTGTAAATTTGTACCCCTTTACAATTTCACACTCAAGACAACACCCTCTCTTTATCCTTTTGATATAAATCATGTAACTTCAAAATGATGGCATTTGATTCAAGTTTTTTAATAGTTCCATGTTGTTCTCAGTTTTTAGTGTCTATTTTTTTTAGATGGGAGCATTTTATGTGGACATTTGTGTGATGCACTAGCATCTTGTAAGAAAACATGATTCCAAAGGGCCATTGGAGAGTTAATACCTTCCCATATAGTTTTGAGCATAATGGTTTTGCATGCAATCACATTGAACAAAATCAACCCTACTCACTTTGGAAAGAGGGGTCTTTTAATTTTTCAAACTATCACTCTCAATCTCATGCATACTTTTATTGAATCAACAATATCATTCAACATTGAAAACACAATGAGCTACTATTCAAATCACATGTTACTATCTCTCATTCTTAATAACATTCTTGAAGTAATTAATCATTACTTTCACATCTAGTTGCTCACAAATATCCATACTTCATACATATACCACTAATTTATAAAATATAATAGGAAGAGAGGCCCTCAAACAGGTCT
>VDFB02058242.1:476489077-476561414 GCA_007258455.2 Sequoia sempervirens
ATTGATGAGTGCTCCAAGATGAAATCTGCATAACCTAGCTATAAAACTCAATGAAATGGATAAAGATTGCTATGAATTTGAGTATAGTAAGTTTACTCAAGTTGTGGATGATAGATGAGGGATGAAGCCTTTTATTTATAGAATTTAAAGTTGAAGAGATGTCCAAAATAGAGCAATGTGGGACTAAGAATCAACAAATGACAAAGTGCCACTTGTCAACATGTGAATGGATGGAGGATGTGCAAGTTTTGAAGAATGTGTCAATAAATACATATATTTGAATTTTGAAATTGTTGAAATGACATGTAAGAGGGAAATAAGGTGAATTGAATGCCACTCGGCTCAACAAAAAAGGACTTTCTAGGTGGAGTAAATGCCTTGTTGGAAGGACAAGGTCCACTTGGATTTTGAATTCAAATTTGAAGAATATTCCTTTTTTATGCCTTTTGAGAGAAAATAGAGTTTTTAATAAATGAATTAAATCTATTTTCTTGTGCAAGTTGCAAAAGCTAGAGGATGGGACATGAGAGGAGATTAAATTAATCAAGGTTAATTAATTTAATGAGAGATTACAATGATGTGACATATTGATTTAGATTTATGGATTGATTTAAATCAAAATATGAGAAGAATATGGTTTCAAGATTAATTAAATAAAGATTTTTGTTTCATTTAATCAAGGAGATGAAGTTAGATTAAATCAAATAAGATTTTAATTTATTTTATTTAATGGATGAACTTTAGAGATTTAATCAAATAACATTGATTATTTAATTAAATAGGGATAATTAGATCAGACTGATTGATTTAATTAACAAGAAAGGATGACTTAATTAGATAAATGATTTATTTAATTAGGAGAGGAATATTGATGAATTTAATCAAATAAAGGTATTTGATCAAATGGTTAGATTCAGGGATGATTCAGGATGAAGCGATGTTAGTGGTTGGGATTAGATGTGCAATGTCAATTAGTATATTTTATGTGTGTACATTTTGCCCCTGTTTGAAGCGATGCACTCATTGCATTGGTTTAAAGAATAAATGGTCTCAATAAAAAGACCATTTTTTTTTATTTTAACAAATTGCCTCACTGCTGCCCCAGCAAAGGAAATTATGGTAGCATATTACCACCTCGAGAGATCAGATGAACATTTTGATTTTTTGGGTTATCTCGTGAAAAAAGAGGACAAGGTACCCAACAGGTCTAGAAAGGCTTTGGGAAGTCAAAAAACAAGGTAAATCACTAAAAAATGGTGCAAAATGGCCCTTAGATAGAAAAAAACAAAACTAGGGGTCCAAAACCCTAGCAGGATGGCCAAACGGGGTCAAAAATCCCTAATTTTTAGGCTTAAATAGGCCTTGAGGGGCCACTTATTCATTTGAACACATTCAACCTTAAGAGATTTCATGATTTGAGCTCTGATATCTTGATGAGATGGCACAATGAAAACTACCATTGCATATCTCTGATCGAGTACAAACATACCAACAACCTCTTGACATCAATGCACCGGTATGTAATTCTTACCTGAGCTTCATTTTTCATTTTACATGCTTATTTATTGCTTTTAGAACTAGGTTATTTGGAGCGGTGCTATATAGCGCTACCCAAATTTCAAACTAGATCGCTCGGTCCTCCAAATAGAACCGCCATCACAAGATGGACTGCCACAATGGAGTTTGGAGTTTGAGAAGATTCCTCAAACTCTGATGTCTTTGTGAAATGGAGTGCTAGAATTTTAAAAAAATATGATATTATGGTGGACTTTATAATTAGGGCTCGGGGTGCTTATGTAAATTGCACCGTTGTGGTGCAATTTTAGATTTTGAGACCCCAATATCGCTGTTTGCAAATTTCAAATTGTGACGCCTTCACAATTTGCAATGCTGGACTAGTTTTTTGAACACCCAGGATAAAATTTCTTGATTATTTTAACATGGTGATATTTCCTAATGTAAGAGGGGGTGAGGGAACTCTATTCTCCCAAGCATAGATCATGAGAGATATTTGGTTATTTGCTTGATCTAATTGATAGGGAGCAAGATTGATTGCAAGAGATGGGGCTATGGTATATTGCTTATGCAATACCCATGCAGGCCCACCTTGGTATGATATCTGTGTTTTCCAAGAGATGGAACAATGAGAAATTATCCTTTCATCTTCCTACTGGTGAGGCCACTATTACCTTGGAGGATGTGTGGTACATCCTTAGATTGCTGATTCATGGTCGGTGAGTTATTTACGATATGGATGCCAGACGAGATTCCTGCCATGTAGTCCTAGCTACATATGAGATTATGTTTTTTGAGGGCCAGATAGAGCTAGAGCATCATCATTTTCTCACATCACCATTCTGTCTAGTGATAGCCACTATCATTTTAGGTCTTGTTTCCCTAGATCGATGAGGCCAATATTTCAGTCATGGCTAGGGACTTTGCTGGGTGCAGATGGTTTGTGACTGGCCAGTCTATTTTGTGTGGGGTCTAGTTCTTCTTACGTCCCTTTATAGGGATTTACATGAGTATGCCTACTTGGATGGCCAGGCACTTGGTGTAGGTGTCATACTTCTTCACATGTGGGAATGGGAGCACATCTCCATTCTTCGGTTGTGGATTGTTCCAATGCTAGTTGGACCAGATGATCTAGTGGTTTGGCAATATAGGGGTGGTGTGTCATTCACACACATAAGTGAGCATGGGATCCCTCATTGGAGGAGGGTTATTGATGAGATGAAAGTGTTTACATGGTGCCCCTACCTTGGTCAGCCTAGATGGACTGACAATGTGCAATAGTTATTCTTTTCATGTCAGGATTCATTTATGCAGGGGCAAGAGCAAACCATGATTGAGCAATATCTATCTGGATGAGTTTAGCGTTAGTTTCGAGAGGTATAGGATAGGCCAAATGATGATTATGTGGCCATTTTTTCTTGTACAGTGTCATAGGGTTCCTAGGGGTGATACATTCTTACCTATGAGACAGTTGATAGTTTTAGGTAGTTGGTGGCCCAGCTATGGGCATATGGTCAAGGGTTTTTAGATCTAGGAGTTACCCAAGCATACAAAGATTGGTTTCGACTACCTCTGTGTTTAACAGTTCCAGTGCACCCTCCATTTGATGGAGAGCTAGAGGTAGGGAATCAGATAGAGGATGAGGAGGTGGCAATCCTCCCACAAGATGGCCAACACAGATCCAACCAAGATAGGCTCAGTCAGGATAGGTTCAGATGGATCAACTTTGTGCTAATGTACAGACGTAGGATTGAGACCAGGGGCTAGAGGGTGGACATGATGGGGACCAAAATCGGGCTACCACACCACCATGAGCTAGGGGTGAGGACTAGCCTCAAGTGCAGACTTCGCAGGACAGCTAGTGGGTCAGTTGGATTTGAGGGACAAGATGATAGCACAATTGTAGGCCTAGGTCCATGCCTTGATAGTAGAGAGAGACCAGACCCATGTAGAGAGGGACTAGGCAATGCTACAAAGGTAGCTATAGAGATGGGCCAAAGACAATAGTTAGAGAGTATGGCAGCCTCCTCCTCCCATAATACAATGCCTCTCTATTCTTATAGCGAGGCCATCTGAGAGGTGGACTATTATCATTTTCTTTATCATCAGGCCATACCCAAAGCAGCCCAGACCATAGATTATTCATAGCAAACCAGCCATAGGCTGGTAGAGGGTCATGGTGACAAAGGTGAGGGCAACAAACAAGAGGGTTAGACCTCATTTTGATCGAGATATTATTCTTTTGTGCCATATGGGCTCATTTTTGATAGCTTGTTGGGCCTTTTTTTTGTACTTATTGACATACACATGTATAGTGATTCAATTATTTTGTACTATGACAATTACCCGATGATATATATATGATGTGATGTGTACCATTTATTTATAATGCATTTGTGGATGGTTCTATTTCTATATGCTATGCAATAATGTTATGTTGTTATGTGATGGATGCATTTCTTTCTGATGGCATATGCATTATGTGATGGTTATGTGACTAATAGATCTATATTATGCTTCTAATGAATGAAATATGATATGCAAATGGATTTATATGATATGGTATATGGATGGATGATAGATGATATGTATGTTCATATGATGATGCAATATATATGATGATTTATGTATGTTGATGCAAATGTGATGATTTATGCAATGATTTCTTTTTCAATCTCTTTCCGCTATGATGGTGATGATGATGTGAATGTAGTGATCATGCTATGCAGTTATGAATGTAAGGATGTACGTGATTTTTCATGTATGATATGTACTTGTGACGATGTTTATGATGTGATGCTATATATGATATGTTATACAAAATAGTAGGGAGATGATTTATGGTGTATATGCAAAAGGATATGTGAGTAATGATTATTATGATGTGTATGTGAAATTATATAATAAATGCTTTTATGAGATGTTTTATATGATTATGGATAGGTGTATGCACTTAATGCGATGGATTGTGTATAATATTTATGTTCCTATTATGCTTTGTTTAATTGTGTACTGGATGCTTATAATGATATGGAATGATTTGTAAAATGAAATACAAAATGATTGTAATGTGGTTATTTATGAGATGTTCCATATGATATAGATGGATGATGGATGATATGTATGCTTATGATGATGTATGCTTTATGAAAATGGATGCAGATGTATAATCTATTTATGTGATGCGATAAAGGTTATATGGATCATGTGATGGATTTTTTATTTATATGCCAATGTGCATGTAGCGTTATGATTATGAGATGCTTAAATATATATTATATGCATATGAGATGATAAATGTTTCTATATGATATGCATTGTGTTGACAATTTGTGGGTGCAGGATTAATGATGGTGGTGATTAACTGTCATAGTACATTGTTAGCATGAAAAGCAAGAAGAAATAGAAGAAATAAGAGAATTTCAATAGGACAAAAGATGATGATGATGATGATGATGAACATTCGCCGTGGAGTTGCAATTTTCAAAAGGCCAATTATCTTATGTTTGATAACACACATAAATACGATGCATCAAAGTATTAAGAATTAGGATGATGTATTTAGTGTGATGGAATTTGAATCGACAACTGGATAGGAGTATCCTTGTTCACACCTAACATATGAAAACCTTGCTATGGTAAACTCTAGGTACTTCAAACATCTCAAACCAAAACAGAGGAAGGAAAGCCTTCCTATGTGGTCAAAAAAATATCTATAACACCCTCTGTACATACCTAAATAAAGCAAGTATTCACTGAGGTTATATTACAAGAATTTCCAACAAGTGCAACAGATAAAAAGATAATGATCTTTTTCCCATTCATATCTCTCTAAATCCCTTCATTGGGGACATCATTGAGACGTCCTTGGAATGGGCAGAATAAGATAGATCAAAAGATAAAGATATAGTAAAAAAAATACTAATGTTCTTCAATACCGCTAGCCAAGACTAAACTATGGTGATGTTTGATGTTGATGTCCATTATAGGAAGGATGCATCCTAGGACATGATGATATCAAATGATTTGATATGGGATTGATTTGATGATAGGCTATTGACATAAAGAGTTGACCAACTTGTTTAAGTACTAACCTAGGTTTTGAGTTTTCACTTTTGACCTATTAGAATTGTTTTCAATTGTTTCACCAAAGGTTGGGGATGACAATCATTTATTATGAGTGTCATTTATTGCAGGTGAAAGTGGGATGAGATAGATGGATTTTTTCAAATATTTGGATTTTTTGGAGTTTTTGAAATGTTTTGAGGCTATTTTTGGTATTTTTGATTTTTTTCAAATGTTTTGATTTTTTATTTTCCAATGTTTTAGGGTTTTCTGAGATTTTGAACAAGATACCAACCTAAGGACCTATCCTAGGGGCCTCAAGGGCTGATCAATAGATTAGCCTTGCCTACGTTATACATGTAAAGACCATGTAGTTTGACTAACAACTTGACCGATTTACAGATGAAGATATACATGATGAAATGTTAGTTTAGTATGACAATCTCCTAAAGGACTTACCTCAGTGTCTTCAAGGATGATCAAAGATCAACCTTTCCTACATTCAAGGATTGGAGACCCATAGTTTGAGAAGATGACTCTATTTGTGACTTTTTGACCTATTTTGGGATTTTGATATGTTTTGAATGTTTTTTAATTTTCTAAGATTTTAGGACTTCAAGAATATACATGAATCTAATCTAATGAGAAAATTCCCCCAAAATGATGCAATAGATTACTCCAATAAAGGCAAGACAAACTGACCTTGGGAATGGGATGAGTAATACTAGGAGGGATCATGATACCAACACAGGAACAAGCTATGATGCAAATGTCAAATGGATGGGTGATGGATGGATATCTGAATGTGATGGATGATGGAAACATAATGGATGGATGATGCACAACAAGATGTAAAGATCTTAGTGGATAAAAAGTGCTTATTTACACAAGGCGCCTATTTGCCAAGTTTTCACCAAGGTACTTGTCTAAAGTGCCACCGAAGTGGTTTTTCACCAGAGGACAATTTTTCTCTTTATTGTTTTTTATCCTTTTTCTAAGTTTTTTTTATTTTTTTTATTTTTTGTTGTTACCAAGATGTCTATTTTCTAGATTTTCATTAGGGTGACTATTTTTTTAGGATATATATATACTTTTTGGTTCTATACCTTGAATTATTAGGCATAAATTTTTTTGAGATGGGAGATATTCATGGGCTCTTGTAGAGGTTCCCCTTTGGGTGTTGATAGCTGATATGCCCCTGACTTATAGCTCATTGTGATAAAAAATGGTCCCAACCAATTGGGTTCAAATTTTCCTTTACTGTTTGGATTTGGGTCATTCTTTTGATTCTCCTTTAGTATCTGTTCTCCAACTTTGGAAGTCCTACTTTTGATTTTCTTGTTATAGCTCCTCTTGAGTCTATTCTGATAGACTTGTAAATGATTTAAAGCATCTATACATTGGTCATTCAGTCTTGATGCTTAGTACTCTTCATTTTTGATGAGATTTTCTAGTGATATTCTTAGTGACAGGAGCTCAATCTTAATGGGGAGTATGGCTTCTAATTAGTAGACTAGGGAGAAGGGTGTGGTGCTAGTGGGTGTACGGATGTTGATTCGATAGGCCCAAAGGGTGGGACTGAGCTGCATATGCTAGTCACAACCTACATCATTGACTATTTTCTTGAGGATCTTTAAAATGGTTTTATTTGTGGCTTATGCTTGGCCATTGCCTTGGGGATAGTATGAGGTGGAGAAGCAATGTTGGATTTTTAATTTTTCACATAGATCATGAACATCCTGATTCTTGAATGGTGTTCCATTAGCTAAGATAATAGCTTGTGGGACACCATATCGACATATGAGATAGTTTAGGGTGAACGTTGATATCTACTTCCCAGTTATATATGTCATGGGTATGGCTTCCACCCACTTGGTAAAGTACTCAATGGTAGTTATGATGAACTTGTGGCCATTAGATGAAGTGGGAGTGATTTTTCTGATGAGATCAAGCCCCCACTATGAAAAGGACCATGGTGTGATGATGGGATGAAGTTCTTGAGCTAGAGCATGGATGATATCCCCATGTTGTTGACATTATAGGCACCTTTTGACATAGTGGTGTGCTTCTTTCTCCACAGTGGGCCAATACACATCCTCAATATTTTCTTGGCCAAGGTCATTCCACTCGAGTGTAAACCACAAATCCCATTGTGTACCTCAATTAAAGCAGTCAAGGCTTCGTCAGTATTAAGGTAGCGCAATAAGGTTCCCTCTATGCTTCTATAGTATAAGGTATTTCCTAGGATGACAAACCTAGAGGACTTTTTAATAAAAGTTATTTTTAAGATCTAGGGTAAGTCAGTGGGTAAGACACCTATTCGTAGGTAGGTATAAATTTCATGATACCAAGGATCTCTAGGACCAATGATTTTGCACACAAATTTTGACTCTGGTAGCTCAAATGTGGGTATGAGAAGCTACTCTACCAAGAATTCATGTTTTAGGACGTTGTGAGGGATGTCCAGTAGGGATCCAATCATTTCCATGGCATCCGTAGCTCTGTTGTTTGCTCTGGGAGTCTACTCAAATGTGATCTTGATAAACGATTCCTTGAGAGTCTCCACTAGTTTCTTGTATGGGGTGAGCTTATCATCCTTAGTCTGGTATTCACCATTCACTTGATTTACTATCAATTGGGAGTCTCTATATACTCTGAGAGCCATGATGTTCCATTGCACTGCTATTTTGAGATCTATGGTTAAAGCCTCATATTCTGTGATGTTGTTGGTGTAGGGGAATTCCAATTTATATGATCTAGGTATGTAGTCCCCTTGTGGAGTGATAAAGAATATGTCAGCGCCTGATCCATGTTGCGTGTATGACCCATCAAAGAAAAGTTTCCAATGGTCGACTATGTTGAGACTGAAGATGGATTCATTTGGAAACTCTGAGATGAGAGGATTCTCTCAATAGATTGGTGCTTCTACAAGTTGATCTATGATGACTTGGCCTTTAATTACTTTCTGCTCCACATATTCAATGTCATACTCTGATAGTATCATGACCCATTTAGCCATCCTTCTAGTGAGCATTGCTTTTGATAGTAAGTATTTAGGAGGGTCGATTTTGGTGATGAGTTTTATTTTGTGTGCCATCATGTAATTTCTGAATTTATGGGATGCAAATACTACTGCTAGACATTCTTTCTCAATGAATGAGTAGTTTAACTCATGCCCCACCATTGTTCTATTGATATAATAGATGGTCCTTTCTATCCCATTTTCATCATGTGAGCTAAGAGAGCTCCAAGGGCTACTATTGTTGCTGACATAGAGAATTAATGGATTTCTTAGGATTGGTGGCATTAGGATTGGTGGTGTGAGCAGATATTATTTAATCTTATTAAAGGATTTTTCACACTTGTTATCCCACTTTTATGCTACTCCCTTGTAAAGTAGGTGAGAGTATGGATTCTATTTATCTACCAGCTATGCTATGAACCTTCAGATGGACCGAAGCCTTCCTTAGAGACCTCTTAATTGTTTCAATGTTTTGGGTGCCTCCATCTCAAGGATTTCTTTTACCTTAGCAAGGTCTTCCTCAATACCGCTCATTGATACTATGTATCATAGCAACTTTCCTGATTGTACACTGAAGACACATTTCTTTGGATTTAATCGAACCTTGCATTTCTCCAGCCTATCAAAAATGACACTTAAGGTTGCTATGCGATCCTTCCTCTTTCTGGATTTGGCTAGTATGTCATCGACATAATATTTGACATTTTTATGGATCATATCATGGAAGATTAATGTCATGGCTCTTTGGTATGTTGCTCTTATATTCTTCAAGCTGAATGGCATCATATTCTAATAGTAAGTCCCCCATGGACAAGTGAAGGCCATTTTGTGTTGGTCTTCTTTAGCAATCATTATCTAGTTGTATCCCGAGAAACCATCTATTAAGGAAAGAATCTCATGTCCCATCATCATGTCTATGATCATGTCAATGTTGGGAAACGGGAAATAGTCTTTTGGACATGCTTTGTTCAGGTCCCTGAAATCTATGTAGATTATGATGCCCCCATCGAGTTTTGAGACAAGAACCAGGTTTGACACCCATTCCAATTGGTCGAATGAATCCTATGTCCAATAGCTTCTTTAGTTCCATTTTGACTAGCAGGGCGATCTGAGGATGCATTTTCCTGAGCTTCCTTCTAATGGGATTTGCTTCAGAATATACTCTTAGGTGATGAACTAGAATTTCTGGATTGAGCCCTAGGATGTTTGTGTAGCTTCATACAAAATTAACTTGTCTTTCTCTCAAGAAGGCTGCTAGGATTTCTTGTTCTTCTGACAGTAATGACTACACATAAAATGTGATGTGTGGGGTAAACTCTATTCTTAGATTAACTGGATTTCACTTTTTTTCTAGGACAACTAATGTTTCCTAATGAAGAGCTCTGAAAGGAAGATTGAATCCCCGATCCTCAGGTGCCTCAAAGAGGTTTTCACCATTGGATGTGTCCTTTCTTTTTACTCTTTTCAAGTCAGAGAGTGCCATAGTGTGGTTTTCACTAAAGGACCTAGAGATTATTCTTAGTTTTTTTCTTTTATGACTAAGGGATTCAATCATTTCCCCATAGTATGCATGTGTATCTAGCTCAATGATGAATCTTGATTTGTGATCTCCATATGAAATATTATCCCGTAGTCCCATGAATTTTGAGAGTGCCTCATCATTTTTGAATGTGTCAAGAATTGATGGCCCTCATTGGTCATAATCGATGAGTTGGGGATAAACTAGGCAGATTTCATGATTTTGATGGTCTGAATCAAAGGATAAGGTGCTAATCATGAGAAGGGTGGTATCCTCAAAGAGCATGGGTAGGCTATTTATGGGATCCTCATCATCACTACTACTACAAATGTCAATTATGTCAAATGTGAAGTTGTCTATGACTTGACCTGTAGATATGGGTAAGTGAAGTTTGGCTATGGATTGCTGAGGAGGATTATTGACCTTTCTAACTGGAGGACTTCGGCCACATATGGTTATACTCAGAGGATTACATCTAATGCCAAGATTTCTCATACACATCTTTGGAATGATAGGTATTATAAGCATGTTGTCATTTTTCCCAAGTATCTAGTTTCTATCATAGCCCATTGTGATCATCATTTGCAAACCTTTTCTTCTATCATCCATTAGTATATTGGTTGTTGGTCTATTATCTTGGTATAGGAGATGAGATGGTTCCTCCTCTATGAATTCTTGGCTGAGATCTCCCCAACATCTAAAGTTGAGATATTCCTGATGGGATGTTTGAGATGTGGAGGCTTCATTTGATTGCGAATGTCCTCATGATTTGGGAGATTGTGGTAACTCTCCTACCACAAATTTTTTTGGGAATTGTGTAGTTTCTACAACCATTATCCTGGATGATGAATTTGATATCAGAGATGGTGGGGATGGTGGGAGTGGTGGGTGTCTCTATTGGAGAAGTGGAAGTGAGAGTGGCTAGATCAATGTACAATATTGATGGGCCTTCATCATTTTTAGGAACTTGAGGGATTTTGTAGTATTTTTCCTTAAGGTTCTTGCAATAGGAGAATGGTTTAGGATCTCCATGGATAGTAATCTATTTTCCTTCATATGTGAATTTTACACATTGATGGAAAGTTGATGCTATCGCTTGCATTGCATGGATCCATGGATGTCCTAGGAGAATGCTATAGGGCAAGTCGAGGTCCAGGACCTGACAAGTGGTTTCCATGATAGCTGGGCCTACTTGAATAGGGATTTTGATTGTGCCTTAGGACACTCTTTCCTGATCATCATATGCTTTGATTGTAATACCTTTTCCTTTGTTGATGGAATCCTCTAATATTTCTAACTTCTTAATGAGCTAGAGGGAACAAATATTCAAGCCTGCACTTTCATCCACCAAGACTTGCTTAACTTTACTTTTCTACACTAGGACCTCTAAATGGAGTGCATGGTTATGAGATGGTTGAGTGGGAAAATATTGGTTAGAGAATATAAGGAGATTCAGAGTAATGATGTTTCTAACCATAGCTTGGAATTTTTCCACATCAAGATCTGCAGGGATGGTGGATGAAGCCAATGCTTCCTCAAGGATTTTCTTGTGGGTGGATGAGATTTTTAATAACTCCATGATGGAGATTTGTACTGGGGTTCTTTTTAGCTGATCAAGGACATTGTAACCATTGGGAATAGATCTTGAATTGGACATGAAAGTTATGTTTGGTTGAGATGATCCTATAATAGTAACTTTTATTCCTCTTGTGGTGACTCCACAATTGTCCTGAGCTCCTTTGATAGTGATTACTACATAGTTTTCATCTAGGGAAGTGATGATAGTTTCATACACATGATTCACATTTTTGAAGGTTCCTTTTCCATTGTTAGTGTTATTGTTCCCTTTATTATTATGGTTAGGAATCAGATTCATGTATATTTTGAGGTTCTAATTTCCTATTGGCTATTCCACATTTATGATTCTTTGATCAATGAGGTTTTGGACTATTTTCTTTAACCTTATGCAATTTTTAGTGGTGTGCCATTTGATTTTGTGGAAGTCACAAAGCTTATTTTCATTGTACCAAGGAGGTTTAACATTTGGTTCTTAGTAGTTCTCATAGGTGGGAATCCTGATGAGGTTTTCATTTATTAGTTTCTTCATGATGACTTCAAGTGGTTCCCCAAGGGCAGTGTACTTCCACTTCGTGAAGTTCTTCTTTTGTTTGGGCTGTCCTCTTTGGTCATTGATGTTATTGACTGCTTGGTTGTTTGGTTGTTGTGTTGTTGTGTTGGCTTGATGGTTATTTTGATGATGGTTTTGGATTTGTTGTTGTGGTGTGGGTGTGTTTTGTCAAGGGGCACTAATGAAAACTTTGGCATCAACGACACCATCGTTCATAACATTTTTGTTTCTTTCCCATGTGAAAGGTTTTTCATTGTAATTGGTGGGTGGGTGATTGTTTTGTTGTTTAGGATATGAAGTTGATCCTCCAGGTTGTTTCATAAGGGCTCGTTCAATGCTGAGCACCTTAGAAACTAATTGGTCATATGTGGTGATCCCTTGGACCTTGATATGGAATACCAAGAGGTCATCAAGGTTGGATATGACAATGCACACTTGTTATTCCTTGAACATGACCCATTTGCTCCAATTGTCCTTGGATTGCCATCATTGTAGAAATGAAGCAAATGATTCATTCTTACCTTGTTTTAGAGCTAATAGTTCCTCAAGACTAACATCCATGGTGATATTGCATGCGAAGCTTTTGATGAATGCATCTATAATTTTTTAAAATTCCTTAATGCCTGTAGATAAGTGAGAGAACCATTCCATGGCGTGGCCAACCAAACTCCTAGTGAATAGTTGCATAAAATAGGTCTCGTCATATGCAACTTCCATGCAATGAACCTTGAATTCCCTAATGTGATCTTGAAGGTTTCCCATCCCATGGTACTTGTCAAACTTGGGAATCTCAAATCCATTTTAGAATGGTTTCATCACAAGGCTCATGTCGAATGGACAAGGACACAAGTTACTAGATTCCTTCATGGTTTTCCCGAATTGAAGATTGAGCACTTGTTGTAAGAGTAATTTGATTTGTGTTGTGACATCTTTTTGTGGATCGAGAGGTGGGATGAAAGTGTTCTGAGGTGGTTCACTTGTTGATGGGCTGGGTGAATTAACTGATGTGTTGATTGGTGGTATTTACACATCCTGTTGAGACATGTATGCTTGTACTTATTGTTGTATCAACAATGCTTGTTGTTGTTCTTTTTGTTGTTTTTCTAGGATTGCCTATTGTTGAGCCTATTGTTATTGTTGTGCTAACAACGCTTGTTGTTGAGCTGCTAATTGAGTTACTTCTAGTTGTTCTTGATATTGCTTTAGCACCTGATGATATGCTTGTTGTTGCACTGTGTGTTGTCATGTGAGATACTGCACTTGTGCTTGTGCTTAATATTGGGCTTTGGCTTGAGTGTGTGCTTGAGCTTGGGCTTGAGCTTGAGCTCAAGCTTGTGCAGCTTGAGCTTCTTGTTTTTTTTGTTGTTGCAATAAGATATAGGATTGGGAAGCCTATTGTACTTGTAATGTAGATTGGACAACTTGAATAACTTGCATGGCTTGAGCAACTTGTTGGGTAGCTAATTGTGTGGCTTGTTGAGTAGCTAGTTGTGTAGGTTATCGAGCTACTAGTTGTGTGGCTTTTTTTTTTGTACTTGCAAAAATTTCTTTTGATAGGTAGCCTTTTGAGCAGCTTGCAATGCCATACTATATTGGCTTGATATGTTGGAGCTTGGTAGTAGTGGATTTAGAATGGTGCTTGTTGTGGTGGTGAGACATGCTATTGTGTTTGGGGTTTGAGTGGTGGATGGTGCAATCGATGTGGTTGGTCCCTAAGAAATCATGTTTTGAGATGTTAGGGGGGTGGTTGATGACATGGTGATTGCTTGTGTAGTTGTCATTTATTGTTGCAATATTGATGACAAGTTTTGAGAGTTTGGCATGATCCTTTGATTGATGTTTGGGATGTTGGTTTGATTTTGATTGATATTTGGTAAAGGGGGAAGCCCTAAGCCAAGAAGTGGTGTGGATGATGATGAAAATGGTGGAAGTGGTGAAAACGTGAGGGATGTGATCTCTTGAGGAAATGGTGTAGTGTAGAAAATGCCCCCTAGTTTGAACATGTTGCCCTCTCCTTGCGAGGTTATGGGGAGAGAGGTTTCTGGTGTTCCATGGAAGGATGATGATGGATCATTGGAATCATGAAAAGTGAGTGGGGCATATTTATGTAATGGATTTTGGGGTACATTTTTCCCCAAAATGGTGTTTGCATCCAAGTCTTGATTATTGACAAGGGGATGTGTTTGAATGGCATTGAGAAATGCACTTCATTTATTAACACTAGCTTGAGTTGGAGCAATAGATGTTGTGATTTATGGGATGTTTTGAGTGATGCTTAGGGATGGGGTTGTAGATGAGATGGGGAGTGGGGATGAAATTGGAGGCATGACCTCTAAATATGGTTCCACTATAGAGCTCATGCCAAAATTAGAAGGAAGTTTAGCCCCTTTTTTTGCTAATTTGAGCATGTATAGTGAAGGGTTGAGTCTTATCATGATGTTGATAATCTTATGGTTCTCCAGATTTTGAATCATTTCAGTGATTTCCTTATGTGGCATTCCAAAGAGATTATTGGTATGATCCTCTACCTCCTCTTGAGGGTTTTGCGATGATGTAGGAAAGTTGATTAAAGGATTACTTGATTCAACGAGTTTTGTTTTAGAATTTGTTTGACTTAGGTCACTTGTAGTGGATGTTTCCTTGTTGGCTTCCATGTTCCTCTTCTATTGAGATCTAGTTTGCACCATAAAATAGGGATCAATTTCGAAGAATATGGGAGATGAATCTCTAATTGGATTGATCTAATCTTAGGAAAAAAAAAGAGAAAAATTAGGATGTTTTCAAGGATCAAAGGTGATATGATGTGGATGATGTAAAAGTTTGAACTTTTGAGAAATCTTAAGGGGATGCTAGACCTTTTTAGGATTTTTTGGATTTGTTTTGGATTTTGGATTGACTTTGATTTGATTTTGGGTTTGATTTTATGAAAAAATAGACCCTAAGATGTTAGATCATTGTCTAAGGGATAGATTTGTTCAAAGGATGGTAATTTGAATTTGTGTAGGGAGAAGGATGCATCTATCCATACCTATTCAAACAAGATGATAATTTAACGAAGCATATGAAGAAGGATGCATCTACACATACTTAGTTTAAACAAGATGATTTGATAATTTGACTAAGCATATGCATAAGGATGCATCTACATATACCTAGCCAAAGATGATTTGATGTTTTGATTCAAATATTTCAAGGATTTTTCTTCAAGGATTTGATGATTTTGATTTTTTCCAAAAAAGCCTAGCATGAAGGATAATTTCAAGATTTTTCAAAAGATGATGATGAGGTGATTTTTGGTTTGATGTTCAAGGATGGATGAAAAGATTTGATTTTGATCCTAGAATGTACCTAAAAAGACACTTGTTCTCTAGACCTCAGTATTGAAGAACATACAATATTTCTAACGACCTTTATAACTAAGAAGTGGTTCAAACTGAGCATACATTTCAAGATTGTTCAAAGGAATGAGTCTATAGAACCTTGTGAATTTTTTGCTTATTTTGATATGTTGCTTTTGATTTCACTTATCAATGTATTTCTTGATGACCTTTCGAGTGTGGCTCCTAAATTTTCAACTTTTTTCTCAAGGAATTTTTTTTTGGAATTTTGACTTTCTTGGAAATCATGAGGAACTAACACATGTGTGAGAGCTAATTTTTCTTATCTTTTCTTAGTGATTTTTTTTTACCACAAACACTTATTTGATTAGTTTTCCAAACTAGATGTCCAATGTCAAAATTTCTTTGGATTCCACAAAGTATGTTATGTGGAATTTTGATGAAATCAAGGCAAGGGTTACCTATTGTTTAACTTTAGTACGAAAATTAAGATGTAAATCCAAGTGTTTAGAAACCTATAAGAATAAAATCCCAAGGGAAAGCAATAACACAAGAATGTGGTAAATTGTATTTTCCTCCTAAAGGGTTTGAAATTTTTTTGATGATGTTGAATGTTTTTTTTCTAAATGTTTTCAAACAAGAAAAGTGTTTTGTAACCAAGAACAAGCACAACCTTATGGATATGAAAGACTATATTTGTTAAGTCCCCACTTGGACAAGTCTAGCTACACTTATCTTTAGTGAATGGTTAGATGCTTGAACCCACTATCTCCCCTCCATGACACTCACTTATATGGGGCATCCAAGCATCAACACCCATGAAACTCCCATGGAATGCTCTCTTTTTCTACTAAAGACCTTAAAAGTGTGGGGCAGCTTCAAAACAACCGTTCTTGCACCAAAAAATAGATAGGGATTTTGGCCTTTCTACAACAAGGGTTTTAATTTGTACTTTTCGTTCATAGGAGTTGACCCAAAGTGGCGAGAAACCATTGCTTCCCTTCTCATCAAAGCCAACCATGTGATACTAGCATTTATTCCAATACCCACATTTATATCCCAACTAGAAATACTCTTGGTTTTAGAGTGTTACCAGTTGATTCGTTCTCTTGGGTGATTACTTTTTCCCCAAGACAGTCCCTCTAAGATAAAAAATAGCGAGTAAATGTATTCATAGCTCTATCAAACTTCATTTAGAAACAAAGGGATAACACATGCAATAGGTTTACTCACACTCGCACAATGTTTTGTTAAATTTTAACCCCAAAATGAAATGTGGAGGTGATCACTTTATCCCACCCTAAAACCATCAAAAATCCTTTTGATTCTCAAGATCGCCATGAGGCATGAGAGAATCACATACATCTTTTCAATGGTGTTAGTTTAAGTAATCACAAAGAAAAGTTGCACATGTTCTTTTTAATCTAACAAAAGCAATAATGATTTCTTTTTATAGTGCCAAATGAAGTGTGAGAATTATTTTTTTCAATTATTAGTCCCAAACAAAATCTAGTGGATTTGTGTCCTAAATTTCTATTTAAGCCCCTTTTGTAACAAGAATTTAAAAGGTTCTTTTTAAAGCCCAAGATGAAATTAGTAAGTCCTATGTGTGAAAGATAGAAAATTTTTCCTTAAGAGGAATAGTGAATCCTCTAAGAGTGTTGAAAAAACACTAGAGTGTTTAAAAACACTTGGTATCCCAAGATGTGGTCATCATTCTTATTTTATACTTCACCTTTGACCAATTCAACCTACAAGAAAATTAGTTAGCTTCTGCAAAAAGAGAGGTCAAGAAAGCAAAAAACATACTAAATAACCAGAATTTGATAAAAAAACATGTGTTAGAAATAAATTGTCACTTTTTTCTTCCCTCCAATGGTCTGCAACCAGACTAGTGAGCATGAAGGCATCACTATTTTTACTAGCAATGCAGTTTGGACTTTGAAAAGATTCCAGCAGGCCAAAAAGCGTTAGTGGTTCTATTTGAAAATTTGAATTCTAGCCGAGAAGCCTGAAGCATCGTAGTTTTAACTTTTCAGCAATGCTATATGGTGACACTAATTTCTTAGCAATGCTAAATAGTTACGTTGAGCTTCCAATGGTGGAGTTTTCTGTAATCACCCAAAAAGCACAAAATTTTTCCAAAAAACATGATTTGATCTCCTAGTTTTCCCTCTTTCTAGCACCAAAATGTGGACCTAGATCCTATACTGCAAGAACACAACAAATGAACACATTAATAAGGTCAAATGCAAGTTAGAACATAGATCCCTCAAGAAATCCATTTGAATGTAAGAGAAAAGGAATAACATGAAGAACACAACAAACTCAAAGCTAAAATATCAAATCCTATTCTACAATAAAGCAAACTCTTAATCTCTTAAGGGAGTTGATGCCAATTTGATGTGAAAATTGGCCCTTTCCCAAATCCAATGCCAACTTTGATGATTTGGTGAAGATTGTGATCCACTTTGTTGAAGATTGATGAGTGCTCCAAGATGAAATCTACATAACCTAGCTATAAAACTCAATGAGATGGATGAAGATTGCAATGAATTTGAGTATAGTAAGTTTACACGAATTATGGATGATAAAATGAGGATGAAGCCTCTTATTTATAGAATTTTAAGTTGAATAGATGTCCAAAATAGACCATTGCGAGACTAAGAATCAACAAATGACAAAGTTCCACTTGTCAACATGTGAATGGATGGAGGATGTGCAAGTTTTGAAGAATGTGTCAATAAATGCATATATTTTGAATTTTGAAATTGTTGAAATGACATGTAAGAGGGAAAGAAGGTGCATTGAATGCCACTTGGCTCAAGGAAAAAGGACTTTCTAGGTGGAGTAAATTCTTTGTTGGAAGGAGAAGGTCCACTTGGATTTTGAATTCAAATTTGAAGAATATTCATTTTTTATGCCTTTTGAGAGAAAATAGAGTTTTTAATAAATGAATTAAATCTATTTTCTTGTGCATGTTTCAAAAGCTAGAGGATGGGACATGAGAGGAGATTAAATTTATCAAGGTTAATTAATTTAATGAGAGATTAGAAAGATGTGACATATTGATTTAGATTTATGTATTGATTTAAATCAAAATATGAAAAGAATATGGCTTCAAGATTAATTAAATAAAGATTTTTCTTTTATTTAATCAAGGAGATGAAGTTAGATTAAATAAAATAAAATTCATTATTTAATTAAATAGGGATAATTAGATCAAAATGATTGATTTAATTAACAAAAAAGAATGCCTTAATTAGATATGATGAGGGTGCAACCCAAGACTTAGAAAATAACCCAAAAATAAGAGAATAATTTTATTATTTAGAAAATGGACCTTCTTACATGCAGAGGATCTCAAATCCCCAAGTTCTATAACACATGCACATTACAGAAAGCTACAAAATCACCCTTTCGCAATATGCGAGCTTGTCCCCCAAAAAAAAGTTACCCAAAAATTAGAAACCAACCCATAAATAAAGCTCCTCTTTAGTTTGGAGCCAAAACAACATTCAAATTTAAGTTTAGGTGGTTTGGTGCTGAAAAATTACAACTTCAAGTTCAAATTTTAAAAGAACATTTGCAATTGTATCATCTAGAAAGTGCACCAACTTCCCGGGGCCATAACTTTTGATCCAGGACTCCGATTCATGAACCATTTGAACCGTTGGAAAGGTCTCAAAGTCAATAATGAGCTCAAAATTGCTACTCCAATTTTGGAAAGTTTTGGGGCCATTTTTGGAACTCTAAGTGCCTCAAATCTAACTCGAAATATTTTTAGGTGCAAATCTAGGAAACTAAAACTGCAATATCTTTCAACCCAGGAATAGAGAATAAAAACTGTAAATTGGGAATTTCATTATGATGAAAAGGGTATCCAAAAATGTAAAAACATCTAAAAACCAAGAAACTTGAAATTTAACTATTTTTGGGTGATGCAAGATTGCCATTACACCACTGGATGCTCCTGCATCAGACACCCAGGGTAATTTGAGAAGTGACCCATCACATCTCAGATGGTTGAGGAAAACCCAACTAATCAACTGCTACCTTAGATAGCTAGGATGAATCTTCCACAGGCCTTCCTCTCCATTTCACCAAATATTCTTCATACTGCCTATTTCTGGGAATTCTTCCCACACGACTATCCAAGATTGCTTCAATCTCCTTCCTTTCTGAAGTAGGTGCTGGAATGCCATACTACCCTATTGCTAGTGCTTCCTCCATTCCACCTTCATGATACTCTATCAAATCTGAAATGTTGAACATAGGGGAAATGTTGATTCCATGAGGCAACTCTACCTCATATGCATTCCCTGAATCATGCTTCTTCAAAATCTTATAGGGACCGAATTTCTACATCTTCAATTTGTTATAGGTTCCCAAGGGAAACCTTTCTCTCCTCAAGTGGACCATTACTTCATCGCTAGTCTGAAACTCCTTATTCCTCCTTTTCTGATCTGCCTTAGCCTTATATTGCATATTCATCTCATTAATGTGTTCTCATACCTTTTCATGTATATTCTTCATGTGCTCTGCAAAATCTTCAGCTTCAACACTTATTTCTTCTCTTGGTCCATCTTCCTCAATTCTAGAGCTGTTCTGGGGCTACCTCCCTACACAATCTGGAACAGTGATCGACTGGTGCTTCTATTGACAAAATTGTTGTAAGAAAATGTTGCCTGGGGTAAGATCAAGTCCCATCCCTTGGGTTTATCTCCTACCAAACATCTTAGTAGGTTACCCAGACTCCTATTAACAACCTCTGTCTGCCCATCTATTTGTGGATGGTGTGCAAAATTGAACTTCAACTCTGTCTTTAGCTTCTTCCATAAGGTTCTCCAAAAGTACCCCACAAATCTGGTGTCATGATCTAAAATAATACTCTTTGGCAAACCATGTAGCCTCACCACCTCTTTGAAGAACAAGTCAGCAATGTGGACTGCATCATTGGTCTTTTGACATGGAATGAAATATGCCATCTCCGTAAACCTATCAACCACCACAAAGACTGAATCATTCCCTCATTGTGTCCTTGGAAAACCAAGAACAAAGTCCATACTTATATCTTCCCATGGCCTCTTTGGTACAGGTAAGGGCTAATATAAGCCTGTATTCTGGCTCACTCCTTTAGCCATCTGACATACCTTGCAGCTTTGTACAAACTTCTTCACATCTTGTGACAACTGAGGCCAATAATAATGCTCACTGATAATGGCAATGGTCTTATCCTGACCAAAATGTCCTACCATTCCTCCACTATGCTTCTCCTTTATCAAGTTCTCCCTCATGGAACTCCTTAGGATAAACAATTGACTTCCCTTAAATAACATGCCATCCTGGATTATGAAATCCAGCCACCTTGTCCTATCCACTGTAACAGGTTCCTTGCAAGCTTTCCAAGCCTCTGCAAAATCAGAATCTTCTGTGTACAGTGTCTTAAGTTCATTGAACCCAACCACTTCAATCTGCATCTTTGTCATCAATGTATGCCTCCTACTTAGGGCATCTACAACCCTATTTGATTTCCCACTCCTATGTTTCAAAACATAGGCATAAATCTACAAAAACTCTACACCTTTAATATGCCTTTGATTTAATTTTCCCTGACTATTTAGGTATTGCAAGGCCTAATGATCAATATATAGAACAAATTCCTTCAGCAACAAATAATGTCTCCATTTCTTTAATGCTTGAACTATTTCATAAAATTCCTAATCATATACAAAATACTTTCTCTTGGCATCATTTTTCTTTTCACTAAAATAGGCAATGGGCTTACCTTCTTGGCTCAACACTACTCCAATGGCACAACCACTGGCATCACAATCCACTTGAAACAACTTGTTGAAATCTAGGAGGGCTAGAATAGGTTGCTATGTTACCTTCTGCTTCAATAGTTCAAAACTCTTTGCTGCTCCAGTGCTGCACTTGAATTCTTTTCTATCCCCTCTCATTGTTTCAGTTAGGGGTCCACAAATACTACTGAAGTTTCTAATGAACTTTCTATAAAAACTATCCAAACCATGGGAAGATCTAACCTTGGTAACAGTTCTTTGGGTAGGCCATTCCAGAATAGCCTTCACCTTCTCTGGGTCCATCTTGAGACCTTCTGTTGAGACAACAAACCCCAAGTACACTAACTCCCTCTTCACAAAACTGCACTTTTTCAGATTAATCAATAGTTTCTCTTCTCTTAACTTCTCAAAGGCTCTTTGAATATGCATGAAACGCTCATGCAATGTCTTACTAAAAATCAAAATATCATCTAAATACACAATAACAAAACTTTCAAGAAATTCTTTTAGTACCCCATTCATGAGCTGCATGAATATGCTCGGTGCATTAGTTAGCCCAAAAGGCATGACTAACCACTCGTACATGCCCTCTTTGGTCTTGAAGGAAGTCTTCCATTCATCTCCCTCTTGAATCTGGATCTGGTGATATCCAATCTTCAGATCAATCTTTGTGAAGTACTAAACTCCACTCAAACAGTCCATTAGGTCATCCATCCTTGGCAGGGGAAATATGTACTTGATTGTTATCTTGTTTATGGCTTAGGAATCTATACACATCCTCCACTCCCCATCCTTCTTTGGTGCTAGTACTATAGGTACTGCACATGGACTCAAACACTTTCATATCAAACCCTTTCTCAACAACTCTTGAACTTGTTTGTTCAACTCCTCATTTTTTGCTGGAGTCATTCTATGAGCTGCCTTATTTAGAAAACTGGCTCCAAGAATCAAGTCAATTTGATGACTAATTTTCCTTATTGGCGGTAAACCCTCAAGTAGATTATCAGAAATGATATCCTAAAACTCATCCAACATCCCAGAACTTTCTTCTGGAACCTTCTCACTATCCTCCTTACTCACTCTAAGAATCAATGCATAACACACACACTCATGCTTCATACCTTCTAAAAAATTTCTTCCATCTACATAACAAATTCTAGCACTACTGCATACTTTTTCTTCAGTCTCCTTCAGGAGTTTCAACTTGTGATGAACCCCATCCTTTGTCAAGGAATAAGTGTTTGCATGGCCATCATATATAACTCGCCTATCGAACTACCACGGCCTCCCCAACAACATGTGACATGCATCCATGGTATAATATCATAGAGTACCTTATCATGGTACCTCCCGATCTTGAACTTTACTAGGCACTGCTCATTGACCAAAACTTTGTGGTCTTTCTACAACCAGGCAATCTGATATGGATGCAGACACCTTTCCCTCTTCAGCTTCAACTTTGTGACCATCTCTTCTAACACTAGATTATCGGTGCTCCCACCGTCAATAATGACATCACAACATTTTCCTTCACACTTGCACCTTGTGCAAAACAAATTCTTCCTCTGTTCTGGTTCCTTTTCCTTAGTCACCAAGGCTCTCCTAATCACTAGGGCTTCTCCCCTTTCAGCATCATCTTAATGTTCAGATTGGGCCTCCTCATCTACATGCACAAACCTTCCACGACCTTCTGGCCTTTTGTCTGCCCTTCCTTGGTGTTGTGGACATTCATAGGCTCGATTCCCTTCTTCTCCACACTGGAAACATGTTCATTTGAAACCACCTCTTCTAGATCCTTGTCCATATCTCCCTTGTCCTCTACCTCTTTGATCACCACTATTTTGATCACGAGGGCAGTAGAAGTTGTCACGCCTTTGGCTTTGGCTAGTACCCACATCTTCACTTTTCTTTTCATCATCATTTCAGCTTTCTGAAGGTCTTTCACTGCCCCTTCCACTTTGACCTCCTTGTCCTTTTTGCTTGCCATCAAATCTTTTTTTCAGCTTCTCTTCTACCTTTAGAGCAAACTGATACACATATTCAATGGTGGTCATTTTGACTAGGCTTAACTCCTCTTGAATGCTCGGTTGTAACCCATTAAGATATCGGGCTACCTTCTCCTTATTGGCCTCTGTGTGGCCCGTTTTGATGATTATCTTATGAAAATCTTCAGTATATTCTTTCATAGATCTGCTTCTTTGCTTCAACCCTTGCAATTTCTTCAATAGATCTAACTCATAGTCCACTAGTATGAACTGCTTCTTCAGTTTCTCTACCATGCGATCCCATATGGCGATATTTCCTTTTCCTCTTCAATTTCTTTCCAACTGGACCTCTTTCCACCAAATAATGGCATGGACCTTTAGCTTCATTTTTGAAAACTTAACCTAATCTGGGTCCTCTATTTATTCATACTCAAAATATTCTTCTAGCTCGTTGATCCAGTTGATTAACTCTTCCGGGTTCAGACTTCCGGAATAACTGGGGACTTCTGCTCTGGGTCTTTTCCCAATCTTTGAAATGGCCCTTATTAGCCGAATTTTGTCTTGATCAATTGCTTCTTCTTCCTCTTCTACATTTGAACCTTCTTCCTCTCCTTCATCCTCACTTTCCTCCCTCAGGTTTAACCCTCTTCTCAACTGCTCTTGTAACGCATCAATCTATCTTTGGAGGGCTGCCAGTGCATCTCTTCCACCAGCATTTCTGCCACCTCGACCACCTCTAGCACCACCATGCCTATAGGGTATCACTCTTGGAGGCATCTTTTTTGACCTCGACCCACAACCACGGTCCTGGTGTGAACTACCTCATGATCAGTGATCTGTCCACATGCTCAAGAAAACTCGCTTTGATACCACTTGATGAGGGTGCAGCTCGAGACTTAGAAAATAAACCAAAAATAAGAGAATAATTTTATTATTTAGAAAATGGAGCTTCTTACTTGTAGAGCATCTCAAATTACCAAGTTCTACAACACATGCACATTACAGAAAGCTACAAAATCACCCTTTCACAATATGCGAGCTTGTCCCCCAAAAAAAAGTTACCCAAAAATGAGAAACCCGCCCATAAATAGAGCTCCTCTTTAGTTTGGATCCAAAACAACATTCAAATTTGAATTTAGGCATTTTGGCACCGAAAAATTACAACTTCAAGTTCAAATTTCAAAAGAACATTTGCAATTGTATCATCTAGAAAGTGCGCCAACTTCCCAGGGCCATAACTTTTGATTCCAGACTCTGATTCACAAACCTTTTGAACCATTGGAAAGGTCTCAAAGTCAATAATTCACTTGAAATTTTCTATGCTGATTTTGGCAAGTTTTGGGGCCATTCCAGGAACTCTAAGTGCCTCAAATCTAACTCGGAAGATTTTCAGGTGCAAATCTAGGAAACTAAAACTGCAATATCTTTCAACCCAAGAATAGAAAATAAAAACCATAAATTGGTAATTTCATTATGATGAAAAGGGTATCCAAAAATGTAAAAACATCTAAAAACTGAGAAACTTGAAATTTAACTATTTTTAGGTGATGCAAGATTGCCCTTACACCACTGGATGCTCCTACAGCAAGATAAATGATTTATTTAATTAGGAGGGGAATATTGATGAATTTATTAAAATAAAGGTATTTTATTAAATGGTTAGACTAAGGGATGATTCAAGATGAAGTGATGTTAGTGGTCGGGATTAGATGTACAATGTCAATCAATATATTTTATGTGTCTACACTATGTTTATTTCCCTTTGATATAATCAAAGCCAAAACCATATTCACTGAGGAGATCTAACCATATCCTTTATTAAGCATTAGGATTGGGTTGTGTGAAAATATACTTGATTTTTAGGTGGTCTATCTTTAATTCAAATGACTTCCCCAAGAGGTAATGTATCCATATTTGTAGTGCATGAACTATGGTAGTTAACTCTGAGTCATGTGGTGCATAATTAAACTCATACCACTTCAAATTCCTTGATTAATAAGCCACCACTTGCACATTCCACATTAGCGCTCATCCTACACATTCTCTAATGCATTGGTTATCACCATGAATTATCCATTTGGATCAACTATAGTCAAAATTTGATTTGTAATGATGTTTTCCTTCAAAATTTAGAAAGCTTGCTCACACTTGTCAATCCACTCAAATATTTTTCTTTTCTTTTGGAGTGAAGTGATTGATGTTTTAATTCTAGAAAACCATTCTACAAATTTCTTGTAGTATCCTAAAAGTTCCATGAAGCTTTGGAATTTATTGATATTCTACAGTGTATACCAATCAACTATTTCCTTAATTTTGATTGGATCTATCACAATCCCTTCTGCTGAAATGCTATGGCCTAGATAATACACCTTGTCTTGATAGAAGGTACGCTTGGATAGATTTCCAAAAAAATTCTCTCCCTCAAGCATTGTAAAACTATCCTTAAATGATTTTCTTGATCCTCAATGCTTTTGGAGTAAATCAAGTTATCATACAAGAATATCAACACAAACTCATCTAAGAAATCTTTGAATGCATTGTTCATTAAGTTCATGAAATTTTTGGGAGCATTAGTTAACCAAAATGACACTATAATGAATTTGTAGTGGCCATAACAAGTCCTAAAAGTTGTCTTGGAGATTTCCTCCTTTATAGTCCTTAATTGTTGACTTAGAGAACATTGTAGCTCATTTCATCTAATCAAAGAGTTTTCCAATTCTCAAAAGGGGGCACTTGTTCTTGATAGTTTCCTTTTTCAACATCATAAAGTCAATACACAAGTGCAATTTTTCATCAGGTTCTTCTTCACAAAAATGATTGGTGCCCCCCACAATGACACATTAGGTCTAATAAAATTTTGGTTCAACAACTTCTATAATTGGGCTTTCAATTCATACAACTCAGTAGTGGTCATCCTATAGGGAGCCTTGGTTTGAGGTTTAGTTCTAGGTAGAAACTAAATAGAAAATTCAAATTCCCCCTTTTGTGGTAACTCTCTTAATTTCTATAGAAACACATCCTAAAATTCTCTATAAGGATAGGGCAGTCATCAAGTACTAGCTTGATAAGCCAAATTCACTAATGTGAATGATATAAATGGAACATCCCTTCCTTTGGGCCTTCTTTAGTTGTATAGATAAAATTTGTCTAAGTTCCAAAGGTCTTTGAAAGAAATGAACCTCAACATGATTCCAAAAATCACATCATATCTTCCTAAGGGAGCTACATAAAGGTTGACCTAAATCTAAAAATGATGAAGTTCTAACTCACTCCAACAAAGACATGAATTCACCCTTTTTCTGCTTAATTTTCATGTTGAAGCATCCATGAATTAGTCATGTGTCTTAGTCTAATTGGTAGCTTTGAAAATATTTTTTGATCCACAAATCATTCAATATCTCTAGTATCAATTAATATAGAGACAAGTTGGCCATAGAGCTTATGGGTACATTGAATTGGCGCGACTTGGAAGTTAGCCTATTGATTTTCTACAACTACATGGATTTGATTTTGAGGATCCTCTTGTTCATTTATTTCACTTCATCCTCATAAATATTGAGGGAAAAAATTCGCATACTGCTCTCCTCTTCATACAAAGCATTTTACATGAGTTGCTCTTGGTCCTTCAGGCCTATCCCTCCTATTATTGTTGTTGTAGCTAGCCCTTTTATTGCCTCCATTGTGATTCACATATGCTTTATCTTGGGAATTGTTTCCTTGCTTCATGTTTTGGATTTGTTGATTATTTCCTCCCTCCGGGTTATTATTTTTAAATTTCTTATTCCCAAAACCAAATCTAAACCTTGATTCGTGAGGTAGTTAGCCACTTGCTGAATTTTTTCATCTTGTTTGGTAGCCTTCTCAAAAATTTCATACATATTCAAAGGGTTATAAATGTCCACATCTTCTCTAATTTTAGGCTTCAATCCCAATATGAAATTACTGATTCAAAATTGTTCATCCAATTGATACTAAGGTACATAAGAAAATTGGTGAAATTCTCCCAATATTGAGTCACCATCATGTTTTTGATTAATGATAAAAAATTTTTGAAGGGAACCTAAAACCCTGAACAAAAAAGAGAGTGGCAGTAAAGATAAGACAATAAATTTCCCACCCAAGAGTAATAAAAAACTAGCTAATTAATAGACCATCAACAATCCATCAGTAGACAAAAAAACCAACAAAAAACATATAGACATGTTACATGGCCATTAGAGTAGTTCTTTAAGCATTTTTTCCACATCCAAATCCTTAGATGCCAGTCTATCATGCATCTCCATGATTTCTTCAACATCACGAGCAGGGTCCTTTTTATCTTTCTTTGTTTTCCTCCTAGTATGTACACTCAGGCCACCATCCAAGAAAAAAGTATGCATGTCCATCCCAACACCCTCCCCATTTTCCATATTCACATGGTCATCAAACAGTCCCTTCCTAGTCAGCTCCTTGGCTTCTTGATTGAGAAAAATCGTACCTTTGGTCGAGGCCTCCAACTTCTTTCTGCTAGTGTTTATAATCATGTCCAAGTCCCTATGAAGCTGCTTGTTATGTCTTTCCAACGGAGCTAATCTCAGACCATAGTCACTCTTCATACTAGTAAGCTCATCCACCATAGAACCAACACTAGCATTTAAAGATCTGGTAAGCCCAAAAATAGAATCGTTCTCCTTAAGACTACGTAGGGTAGAAATGTTATAGCAGGCTATTGTATCATGCTTATTATGGAGGTCCTACACCATCATGTTACCTTCAATCAAATTCTAGAATTTTGTCTTCTTTTTAGAGAAGAATTGAGGTAACCACCTTTTCTTGAAATGAAGAAATTTTTCCCAAGTTGTCTCCTCTTGTAGTAGCTTCTTTTCAACTTTTTCATTGTCCCACCAAGTACTCGCTTCACTAGTGATTTGACTATTAGCTAATTGTGCTTTTCAACCCAATTAGGTTAGGCTGGGACAACACTAATGTTATTACTTTACATAAGGAGAAAGGTACAAAAAAATTCTACTAAAGTTACTCATGATCATAAAAATAGTGCCAAAAATGAATTTCCAATTTTCATTATGCAAGTGCTTTATAGAAAAGATGAATAGTACACGAACTTTTGTATAAAGTAGTTTTTTAAATTCATTACAAGAAATATGTTTATAAGTTTCCCACACAAGCCATTAGAGTAGTTGAATGAGATACAAAAAAAGACATATTATAAATTTGAAAGTAAAGAGGAAACGTGCGAGAAAGGGGATCCATCATTTCTTGAATGATAAACCCCATTATTGATCAACTACATCTTTAGTTCCTTTGCTGATAGCTCCAAAGGTGTTTGTGAGGGACAAAGAAGTGATGTTAGAGCTTAGGATTCCATCTCTCTTATATTTCAAACCAATAGATATATAGCCTATCTATTATTAAACATCAAATCAAAGATTCAAGGGTGCGTCAAGATCAAAACACGGTTATTAAGAAGATCTAGGAAAAGTGAAGATCATTTAATCATCATGAGAAGCTCTAGGCTTCTTAGTTTTCTTAACTTATTTGTTGACTATGTAGGTTTAGGTATAATATTATCTTACAAATCAGCAAAGAAGTTATAGCATGTGAACTTTATGAAGACAATATTAAATGTTTATAAGATTAAGAGCAACGTCTAAGAGAAAATAAAGCACAATCCTCATGTAATAAGGAGGATAGGTCTTCATCTTTAATGACAATCCAATCATCATGAATGTATGTCAGGTATGAGATTGTGAGAAGGTTCTAAGGAAATCAAATACAAAAAGAGTGATAATGCATGGAGTAGTAGGATACAAATATGAACAAATAAACTTGTCATACATGATAATGCTATATATATTAAATACAATGGCGCTTGAAATTGAGGGAAGTTATCAAAGGTTTTTCAAGAATAGTAGCCTTTATGTCAATATTTAGTGAACAATCTTGAAGTTTTAGGATAGTGCCATGGATCAATTCAAAGAAAAATACATTTATCTAAACAACAAGGAAAGAATAGTCACAGTTCCTATAATTGTCACAAGTTTGAAAATGGGACTGCAAAATAAGAGTAAAGGCAGTATCTTAGTCATAAGAGCAGCCTTATTATTGTCTTAAGGTCATGAAAATGAAAGACAGTCTTGTCTTGGGGGTGCAGTTCTCTACTAAAAAGGAAAGCAATTTTACTATAGTCATCACAAGGACATGAGTGCAAAATCATGATAGAAAGATCACAATGGTAATAAGCTGAAGATTATGTAGATGATAGGCAATCCATTCAAAGGAAATTGTAAAAGAATGATGTCAAAACAAATAATATAGTCAATGCATGTTGCAATGAGCAATAATAGTAATGCACAGTCCTCATAGAGAACAATCCCAAGTAAAGAAGAAAGACTATGTGTGAATACATGAAGACAACAGTCTTAAAGACAATCATTTAATAGTGGGTTGAGTAGCATTGTCAGTGTTAGGGTTTCATAACCAAGTTGTGAAGGAAAATCAAAGTGATAGTCCAAACACCATGAAAGTCCTTTAAAGGGATAGTGGTATAGGAATTCAAGAATGACAGGGCACTGAATCAAAGGAAGGTCAAGTGCATGTTGCTGAGATAGAGATGATGGAAATACATTCATGAAAAGACCATCAAGCAAAGGTTTTTGATGAAAAAAAATGAATAGATAAAAGATAGTCACATGAATATTGAAGATAGTAAAATAAAAATTCTACCCTTTATCAATTTTGTAAAGGTTGATCTTCTAGAAACATAGCTAGTTTCAACGCCTAAGGATAGATGTCAACCTCAACATTCAATATAGTGACTCTCAAGAAAGGAAATAATCACAATGATTAGAGACCGTCATGTCTTAAGAAGTAGCAAACAAAATATGAAAAGTCTGCATTTTCAAACATAGGAAGGAGTTTATATTGATATTTAGAACAAATGATTGAGAAGAATGACACAAGCTGAAACAAAACTAGTAATAATGGAGTTTGAATTGAAACAAGTTGAGGGCATGTTCAATCTATCTTTCTAAGAACTCAATAGAAGAAAAGACAAAGAACATTCTAGTACAACAAAATAAAGAACCCATGATCATGAAAGGAACAAGGAGAATAGATCAACACTTGAAATGTTTCTTTCATAGAGGAAATAAAGAACTTACCAGCAAGGAGGACACATTCCATAGTCATAGAGAATTCCTAGACGCTTCAAACCCTAGCCAAAATCCATGGTGGTGGCACAATAGATGAAAATATTAAAGGAGAATAAAAATGTAAAATGAGCCTATGGGTTATGTTAGAAGCTTCTTTAGGGTTTCTTAAAGAAAGCTCTAATTTTGGCTAACAAAATTAGGGTATTTTCACCTTTCTTTTAGGGTACAATGAAGTTTATGATGGTGTCTTTCTTAGTACATTGATGATCAAATGTTGTGGACTAGAAGGTTTACTATTGAGTGTATCTATTTTATCCACCAAAATTTTTAGAGATTTGTGTGAAGATTTGATCATGTTTTGAACAATTGTGTTTTCACAATTTTTTATGTGGCTTCAGTTAGTGTTCCTAATTGAAGTTGATATGATTCTAGTAAGTTAATTTATTGTGGATGTTTCTTTGATGATTCGTGATGCTTGTGTATGTTTCTAGGTCATGCTCTATTTGCTGCACATCCACATTGATCGATGTGCTTGCAATCGATGATTTTTCCTTTGCATGTTCATGTTTTTCATGTTCTTGGCTGACATGGTGGTTGTAACATGTGGATCCTTAAGGATTAATTTTTTAATGTTTGGTGCATTCAAGAATATTATTTTAGCTCTTCATTATGTTGTGGCAGACAACACATTTGATTTGCATTGCAAATTCATTTGTTAATTTGGGCCGACATTGTGTACATGTTTTATATTTTCATATTTTATTTTGGCCAACAAATTTGTTGGTGTAATCCCATTTTACAGATATATAAGAGTGATTTTTTGAGTGAAGTGAAGTGAAAAAAGGTGCCAGAAGAAGTGCAAGTGTGTGAATGGGTATGTGCAGGATCATCATGGAAAACACAGGTCCTTAAGTGGCAAAAAATTCAAAAAAATCAGAGTTAGGAAACTTGACATAAAAATTTGAATAAGTTATCTATATTATTTCAAAAATATGTAAGAATAGAATCTATAGAAAATTGAATGTAGTTTCTAAACTACTAGGTTTTTGAAAAAATGAAAATCTATTTGGTGAAAATTTGAAATTTCAATGCGGTACTTAAATTTCAGGGAAAAAACAAAGTAGGTGTCTAACCACCTAATTGCATTAAAATAATAATATTTTTTTTATAATATTTTAGATATAAGTAGAGTCATGTCCCGATGTGATGCATATTTTTGTAATTTTTTTCCAAGTAAATAATTATGATTTTTTTTTACAACTTTTAAAAATATAAAAATTGTATGTCTAACCACCTTAACTTGGTCAAAACTTCATGAAATTCAATTTTTATTTTTTAATCCTATAGTATGAAAAGCATAGAATGTGACACATGTTTTAGATTCAAAAAATTTGATACTATTTGAAAGTTATAAATTTTTTTCAATCATCCTATCAATCAAGAATTTAGTCATAATTCAAATAGAAAATGAATAATAATTACTTATCAAATTCAAAGTAAAGTATAATTTATATTGGTTGAAAGCTAAGAATCTCCTTTAAAAACCCTTTTCATTTTGTCAAATTTTGGTAAAAAAATGTCGTCAGCCACATACCCATCATATTGCCACTTTTTGGCCCATCATTATCCTACACATACCTAAATAGTGTTTTAATCATTTGAATGAAGAGAAGAGTGTGTAGAAGTGATTCTATGCTTAATCGAAACTGTAATTAGGATTTTGTAGAAGATATTTTCTTAGTTCAATACCCTCTGGATCTAGCACGAATATTTGTAAGACAATTTGTCTTCTTTGGGTAGTGAGTCCTCTTGTATTTGAGTAGTGAGCTCTAAGAAGTGTGCCTAAATGGATGTGAATTCCCATTATTCATCTCTATACTTTTAATAGGGTATAATCTTGTGGACTAACCTCCACCATGGTTTTTTCCCTAACAAGGTTTCCATGTAAGAAAATTTGGTGTTCTTTGTGTTTCTGATGTGGTGATTGTTTATGCTTAATGCTCATTCATCAAATCTAAAAATAAGTTAAGTTTAATAAGTTTGAATATTCTATGACAACTAATTCATCCCCCATCTCAGTTGTCTATCCTTGTTTTTCCAACAATTAGTATCAGAGTAGGTTCCTTAGAAGAATTTTGATAGCTTGAGGTGATCTAGGATGGCATCATACAAGAAGGATAGTCCTAGATTCAATGGAACAAACTACTCTCCATGGAAGGCTAGAATGGAGTGTCATTTGAAATGTCTTGGTGAGCCCTTCTAGAAGATTACAAAGAATAGGTATGTTATTCTTCATAGTGGTCCTTCTACTCCTAATGAGATTAAAGAAGCTTAATATAATATTAGGGCTATAGAAGCACTATTGAGTGCTCTAACAGATTCAAAAATGACAAATGTGATGGAGCTGAAAATAGCCTATGAGATCTGGAAGAAGTTGGAAAATTTGTACAAAGGAGATGCACATGTGAAGGTTGCTAAGCTATAGAGTCTAAAAGGTAAGTATGAATCTTTGAAAATGGGCAAAGATGAAAACATTTATACTTTTGTGCAAAAGAGTAAATGAACTTGTGATGGGTATTGTGCCATAGAAAAAAGGCCCCTTGTCATTTTCTTGGATTTTTAGGTCTTGTTTCATGGTTTTTGAAATATTTTTCTCTGATTTTATGATATAACATGGCTTGAACATGCTTATTTAGGTACTAAAATTCAAATATTGAAGTCTTGTGAAGGTGTTGTAAAACATTTCCACATTATTCTAGACTCTATTTAATATAATCCACCTAAAAATCATTTTTTTACACATCAACACATCTTATTTTCAAGTGTTGTAAATTCTTGTAATAAAGATTCACACTTTTCTAGGATTATTCCCCTTATTTATACCTTTATTATGACTTATTTTATCCTTTTATACACTTACATGCTTTAGGGTATGTGCAGGATCATGATGGGCCAAAAAGTGGCAATATGATGGGTATCTAGCTGATGACTTATTTTTTACCCAAAATTGATTAAATGAAAAGGGTTTTTAAAGGAGATTCTTAGCTTTCCACCAATATAAATTATGCTTTACTTTGAATTTAATAATTAATTATTATTCATTTTCTATTCAAATTATGACTAAAGTCCTGATGAATAGAATGATTGAAAAACATCTATAGCTTTCAAAAAGTATCACATTTTTTGAATCCTAAACATGTGTCAATTCTATGCTTTGTATATTATAGGATTAAAAAAAAAAATTGAATTTCATAAAGTTTTGACCAAGTTAAGGTGGCAAGACATACAATTTTTGTATATTTTTTAAAATTTGTAATAAAAAATTCATAATTAATTATTTACATGGGAGAAAATTATAAAAAAATATGCATCACATCGTGACATGAGTCCTCTACTTATATCTAAAATATTATAAAAAATATTATCATTTTATTGTTGTTAGGGTGGTTAGATAGACAACTACTTATTTTTTCCCTGAAATTTAAGTACTACTACATTGAAATTTCAATTTTTCACCAAATAGATTTCTTTTTTTTGAAACAAACCTAGTAGTTTAGAAAATACATTCAATTTTCTACAGATTATATTCTTACATATTTTTGAAATAATATAGATAACTTATTCAAATTTTTAAGTCAAGTTGCCTAACTCTGATTTTTCTGATTTTTTTTTGCCTTTTAAGGGCCTATTTTTTCCATGATGATCCTGTACATACCCTTTATTTAAGTGTATTTTTTAATATACTCTTGAAAAATGACATTAAATGAAACTTAATTCCTGACACCTAGATTCAAGTCCTAGGTGGGACCCATTCGCCATGGGTGCAAATGAGTCCCCCTTGGCTCCAAAATTCAAAATATTTTAAATTTCTTTTTGATATTTATTTAAAAATCACTTGATGTCGGCCTGTGATGAGGTATGAATGGTTACTAAGGAACAAGAAGGTATAAATAAGTGTTTTTACATCCATTCTAACCCCCATTCACTCATTCATTCAAGTATTCATCCATCCAAACATTCAATCATTTTATATCATATCATCAAGCATTATTCAAGCATTTTGGAGCATCCATTAAAATTACTTCAGAATTGCATTATCAAGGGCTTGGTAAGTTTATGACAATTCCATGTTATTTATTTATCATTTCCTTTACATTTCATTTATTTCTGTTGGGTTTGATTACCAAAGTGAGGTTTGACCAAGGAAAACCCCTATTTGCTAACCCTCAACCATTTTCCCCCTTTGCATGTGTATTTGTAGCCTTTTGTATGCAAATTTAACAAGTTTATAGGTGTTTAAAAGTGAACAAGTTAGCTAGGTGCTTCATGTCAACTTATTCTTATTTCAAGCTTGGTGAAGGTTTAATGTTTGTTTCCTATAGAGCTGACTTTGGCAACCTGACAAGCAGACATTTCCAGATCTGGTGTTGCAATGTTGTCTCCTAATTATCCAAAAATTTGGGAGAGGACTAATTCACCACCAATGGTGAATGAGTCCCACCTTAGGACTAGAAATCTGTTTTTTGTCAGATTTCAGATCCCGATTGTTAGAAACTTGCTTCCAACACTTTTTCATCAAGTGGGGGACCAATTTTCCACCCTAGGCGAATGAGTCCCACTGTGGAAAATTAGTAAATTCATGCCTAACATTTCAAACATTCTATATTCATCATACTTTGTTTAGGTGCACTCAGTTTCATCCCTTTGCTTTTTGTTCTACATATTTTCTTCGTTTTATTCATTGTTTGCATATCATAATGTGTTTTCAAACATAGTTTAAATCTCAATTTTGCATTCATTCAAATTAGTTTAAATCATTTAATTGCATTTATTTTAGTCCATTTAGCATATACAATATCATACATTTCATAATTTGAACAAACCCTTAGCATTTTTTGATCTAATCTCTCTCCTTTTAGGTGAAAAATGCTATAAGAGTTAGAGAGCCTATTGGGTCCAAAAATCTATGGTTCATTTTGGTGAACTCGATTCTTGAATAGTTTATATTTTCTAATTTCATTTGCATATTGCATCATAGATTACATTTTCATTAACATTTAGTTAGGACATTGTTTTGTTTTTGCATTCTAGGTGTTTTCATCTTACATTAGTGAAAGCATAGTTTATATTTTAATTTTGCATTCCATATCATTGAAAAACTGAAAAAGATGTATTTTGTACCCTTAGTTGCATTCTATTTTACATTAGAATCATATTAAAATTTTTGAAAAACATAAAATTTTTGCACACTGGGACTCATTCGCCACCTAGGGTGAATCAGTCTCTTTGCATTTTTCAAGTAGCATTTCCAGCATTTTTCTTGTGTCTCTATTTTCTGTAGTTAGTTTTCTATTATAGTTAGTAGTATTTCTATTATTAGAATTTAGACATCTTATATTACTTTTCATTTGATTTATCTCCCTCCTTTGTGTTATTTTTATGAGTGTTTGGTATTCCATTGATAATACTTTGCTGAGATGAAGTTCTAGACTCATGGCATCCCATAATAGCACATTTGTCGTGGACCTTGGGATCTCAAGAGCTCCTACTCCTAGTATGGAAAATGGTGTATTAGGCACTAAAAATTATACTATACCTTCAACCTTCCATCCAATTAATGTTGACATCCAAAACAACTCTCAAGACAAGATGATTAGTATTCATGAAGAATTTGCACATTTACAACAAGACTTATCACTTGAAAACGTATCCAAAACTACTATACTTTCCATTAATAATTTTCATCATTTGCTTGAGAATGATGATGGTTTGATAGTCCTAAAAAATATTTCTGAGATTTGTAATAAACATGCCCCTACTAATACCCAATCTACAAGCAATCCTATCAACCAAGGAGGACCTCAAGTTCCTCCTCCTTCAACCATCACATCTATACAAACTTATACCAATCCGCAAGTCACTACAACTATGGAATAAGTTAGTTATGTGTCTCCTTTCACAATTCCACCTAGCATTCCTACTTCACTTGTGGCATCACAAATCCCTTCCACCACCTTTACACCTCCTAGTATTCCTTTCATTTCCCCTAACATTACTTACACTCCATAACCATTTTCTCTTCCATCACAACCTACATATCCTGATCTTGTCCTTACACAACTCCTTAACATCGTCTCTTCCATGAAACATCAACTTTCCACTAGTAGTTAAGGTCAAGCTGCCCCACCCACATATCATGTCTCTAGCAACCCCTTATCATTAGAAATATTATGTACCCTGATGCCACAAAGGATAAAAATGCCTCAGTTTGAGAAATACAGAGGTAAAGGAGACCTTGTCAACCATGTTAATGCTTACACAACTTTATGTAGTGATTTTGTCCTTGATGAGAGAATCTCAGCCAAAAATTTTCCTAGGACCTTGAAAGATAGTGCCTTAGAGTGGTTTTCAAACTTTCCTAATCATTCCATCCACTCCTTGGTGGATGCTTTCATAAGTAACTTTCAAGTTCACATGACACCCAAGAAGACAATGGATGGCCTCATGCAATGTAGACAAAACACAGATGAAAAAATAACTAATTTTATCTCACGTTACCAATCTGTGTATGCTCAAATAGATGTTAAGATTCTAGATGCACATCTGCAAAAGATATTTATCAAAAACCTGAATAGAAATATTTAGGATAAGTTAAATATGATGAAATTCCCTTTGTTTATGCATTTATGCACAACCTTGTGTGAATATCATAAGTCAGTTTCAAGTCATGATTCCACATCCACTTCTAGCTGAGTTGATAAACCTGAAAAACAAAAATCAAAACCATAACAACAATCAAAACTTTCACAAACCGAATAGAGGCTTTTTACAGTTTAATCCACCTTCACAACCACAACCTACCTAGCAAGTTCAAAATTCAATGGACGCTATTAAGACAACCATGCCTTATCATTATGTGGACCCTAAGAGATAATTCACTCCTTTACCTAATTCCCTCCATCATACAATGAACCAATTAATTTAGAAATGCATTCTCACTTTGCCACCTATCAAACCACTTGATCCAAACCAACCATTACCACCCAACCTCAGGATTAATGCTTATTGTCACTTTCATTGCCAAAATGGACATGACACTAAACACTGCAAGTGTCTAAAAAATTTAGTTCAAGACCTCATTGATTCAGGTGAGTTGTCCATTAAGGGTGTTAATGATAGAGGCAATAATTCCATTGTACCCCCTAACCAAAATTTACAAATTTTCACCAACCCTATGCCTAAACATACTACTTCATTTGTCAAGGCTAGTGAACCTTTAGATACCAATGTAATGATTGTTGATACACATAATGAGCAACATGATATATCTCCAATGGTTATTGAAAGTAGTCCTATGGATAATATTGTAGCTATGATAGATGTTATCCATTGTCAAGGACAAACCACTAAATCTCTTGATATCACTTTTTCTAATAAAGACATAATACCAAAGCTTCTTGATGGTCTTCTTTACATTGCTAGATGAATCTATGATAAGCCCACTAATGGGATACTAATAGATCCTACTTGTGGTGAGAATGTGATCATAGAGGAGTTTTTGGTCTTACATGAGTTATTTTGCATGCCCTACGTTTGGTTTGATCATGATATTCTTACAAGTAGGACTGAAAACATTAGATGTGAGATTTTCTATCATTTCACGATCTGACCAATTTGTTTGTGGCTAGGCCACCCTTGGCTTTTCTCAGTGAAAGTGGTCCCATTATTCATTCATAAGTGCTTGAAGTTTCAACATGACAATGAAATCTTTACTGCCTACCATAGCTGATTTAATCCCCTATCTTCTAAAGGCAATTTTTCCATAGAAGCCTTTTGGCATGAACCCATGGAACCCATTACACCTCGAAAGGAATTATTTTTCATAGTATATCAAAATTTTAAAGCCAAAATGATAGCTCAATTGTCTCTTCGTGGTATGTCCCCATCCACTTCCACACCTCCTATCATGGATGAAACCATGCTTCAACCTGTCTCTGACCATGACCAACCGTTACCCATTCCATCACAATTTGATTCTTCAACTTCCTTGTCTAAGAGACCAATAGATGTTGAAAGTAATCCAACCTTGCCACCATGAATTAAACAAGTATATAAAGCTAAGGGGAAAGTGATTGATCTATTTCCTTTTGAAACAAAGGAGCCTATATTTGACCAATCCTCTCTTACATCCAAACAACTCCAAAATAGAGTTAAACAAAATCAGGGTGCTAGAGAACATAATTTCCTTCATCATTTTATCACTCAACAAATGAAAAATGAAAAAATAAAGAAAACCAACCTCCATCATTTATAGAAATAATTCCTAATAATCCTCCTAACCCACCACAAGATAGTCCTTCACTGCCCTCACAAAAAATTGAAATTATACAACAACCACCATTGCTGATACATCCTTCCTTGGACATAACTCTTCATCCTCCTATTGTAATTAATATTGATGATGATGATGAATAGATTGCTAAGATTAATGAAGAGATGCAAAATAATTTCAATTCTTTGTTCTCCTCTTCTTTGAGCTTAGACGATAAATCTCTTATACAAAGTGCACAACCTAGTGATTTTCCTAGCTTGGCACTTGAAATTCCTCCATTGGACAATCAACTACCCTTATAGTACAATGATCATGATTGGGAGGCAGATGACCTATTAGATGGTTGATTTGTATATGCCTAATTAGTCTTTTTTATTCCTTTTTATTTTTATTTTATGTGTATCATGTTCCCCTCGTATTGTGTGTTTGATGTTCTCTCTCTTTGTACACTTCTTCTATTTGTACCTCTATTCTTCTATATGTTGTACTTTTATTTTCACCTTGTTTTCCTTTTTCATTTTGTTTTGTGTTCTCCTTTTTGGATGACACAAAGTGTAGAAACACCATAAGTCTCTTCCATGTTGACCCAAATGGTCCTTGTCTTTTTCTCTTTTTGTTTTGTGTTCTCCTTTGGGGATGATGCAAAGTGTAGAGACACCCTAAGTCTCTGCCATATTGACCCACAAGGTTTGTTTTTCCTTGTATTTTCCTTTTCATTTCTTGTGTTTTTCCTTTTGGGGATTACACAAGGCATTTAGATTGAAATGTCTCCTTCATGTCGACCCAAAATATTTTTCATTTTCTTTCTTTTTTCTTGTGTTTTCTTTTTGGTGATGATGCAAAGTGTTGAGACCACAATTTATTTTCCATGTTGACCCAAAATTAATTCTTCTTTTTCTTTTGTTTTCACTCTCTCTATGTCATTATTCTCATTCTATGTATTCGAGGAATGATGAAAGTTCCAAGCTCTTTCATAAAAACATTACAGCAATGAACATAATGAACCCAAATCCATAGATCCCTTATGTGTTTGGTATGCTTTCTTTTCTGGGGGGCACTCCTTTTCTTTTTCTTTTTCATTTTTCCATGACATGATGCAACTTAATTTGGAAACATATTACTTGGCATAGGGATTTCCCAGTTGGCTCTCATGTATTTCTTTTCTTTTGCATTATATTTCTTCTTCTACTTTAAAGCAATTGCTCACAAAATGATGTCTAACAATTCCTTTAAAGTGGGGGGCATACAATACCATAATTAATTTGCATTCTTTGTTCCTAGTGTAGCCTTATCATTTATATGACGTGTTTATTAATTTGTGGATGACATTGGGTGTGATCTTTCTTAGCATATTAAATTCCTCTTTGTGATTTGATTCAATGAACTGCATCCCCTGAGTTGTGAATTTACTATTTTTTGATTGGTCCTCTCTTAGAGATATTAAACACAATGTTCCTTAAGTGATTGACCTTACATAAAGTGAACAAGACTCCTTTGAACATATTTAACATTACATCTTTACACTTTAAATTTTTACATTTTCTTATATTGTTGCATTTTGTTTGGCCACCTTGCATAACAAAACTTGCATGCCTACAGTGCCATCTTATCTATTCATGAGTTCTAAGCATACAATTTTTTTCTTGTCTCATGAAGCTCAAATTGACATCCCTTTTTCCTTTTTGTTTTGTGTACCCTTGTTAAATTTATCATGAGGTATAGCATTGACATGGTTGAGTGAGAAGCCCACCTAGCAGCACAAATTTTCCTCATAGCCACTTTTGTGTTTGTAAGTGCATACCAATTAGCGTATATATCTTACTTCTTCTTCTTGCGCTTTCTCATCCTATGGAAAATTAGAAGTTCCATGGTCCTAGACTGAGTGCATTTGGGCCTTCTCACCTAGTGTAATAATCATGTAATCTATTGCCCTAGAGTGAGTACACATTCTCATTTAGCCTAGATCTAATTCACAACTAGTTGGATTGACGATCAAAGCTTCATTTTATTCTCAACACTTGTTTGTTCCTTTGTTCTTATGCTTATTTTTCCATGGGATCTTCATCCTGGGGGCTTGATCATTCCTCTTCATCAATGTTATTCCATCTTGCTACTATAAGTACATTTGAACCCTTCTCTCAATGTTCATGGCTACTTTAGTGTGAGTCTAAAACAACTTCTTCCTCTCACTAAAGTGGGGGATAAATGTGTTGTAGGAAAATGACCCCTTGTCATTTTCATGGCCTTCTAGGTCCTATTTAATGGTGTTTGACATATTTTTCTCTGATTTTATGATGTAACATGGCTTGAACACACTTATTTAGATAATAAAATTCAAATATTGAAGTCTTGTGAAGATGTTGTGAAATATTTCCACATTATTCTAGACTCTATTTAATATAATCCACCTAAAAATCATCTTTTTACACATCAAAAAGTCCTATTTTCAAGTGTTGTAAAGTCTTGTAATAAAGATTCACACTTTTCTAGGGACATTCCCCTTATTTACACCTTTCTTATGACTTATTTGACCCTTTTATACACTCACATGCTTTATTTAAGTGTATTATTGAATATGCTCCCAAAAAATGATACTAAATGCAACTTAATCCCTGACACCTAGATTCAAGTCCTATGTGTGACCCATTCACCATGGGTGGTGAATGAGTCCCCCTTGGCTCCAAAATTCAAAATAGTTTAAATTTCCTTTTAGGATTTATTTAAAAATCACTTGATGCCAGCCTATGATGAGGTATGAATGGTTACTAAGGCACAAGAAGGTATAAATAAGTGTTTTTGCATCCATTCTAACCCCCATTCACTCATTCATTCAAGTATTCATTCATCCACACATTCAAGAATTTTTGGAGCATCCATTGACATTACTTTAGACTTGCATTATCAAGGGCTTGGTAAGTTTATGACACCTACATGTTACTTATTTATCATTTCCTTTACATTTCATTTATTTCTATTGGGTTTGATTACCAAAGTTGGGTTTGACCAAGGAAAACCCCTATTTGCTAACCATCAACCTTTTTTCCCATTTGCATGTGTATCTGTAGCCTTTTGTATGCAGATTTAACAAGTTTATAGGCGTTGAAAAGTGGAGAACAAGTCAACTAGGTGCTTCTAGTCAACTTATTCTTATTTCAAACTTAGTGAAATTTTTTTGTCTGTTTCCTATAGAACTGACTTTGAAAACCTGACAAGCAGACATTTCCATATTTGGTGTTGTAGTGTTGTCTTTTGATTTTCCAAAAATTTGGGAGAGGACTGATTCACCACTAGTGGCAAATGAGTCCCACCTTAGGACTGAAAATTTGAGTTTTGTTAGATTATAGATCCCAACTGTTGGAAACTTGGTTCCGACACTTTTTCATTAGGTGGAGGACCAATTCACCACCCTGGGTTAATAAGTCCCACTATGGAAAATTAGTAAATTCATTCAACATTCCAACATTCCAGATTCATCATACTTTGTCCAGGTGCACTCAATTTCATCCCTTTGCTTTATGTTCTGCATATTTTCTACATTTTCTTCATTGTTTGGATATCACATTGTGTTTTCAAACATAGTTTAAATCTTAGTTTTGTATTCATTCACATTAGTTTAGATCATTCAATTGCATTTAATTTAGTCCATTTAGCATAGAAAAAATCATACATTGCATAATTTGAATGAACCCTTAGCATTTTTGGATCTAATCTCTCTCCTTTTAGGTGAAAAACCCTATAAGAGTTAGAATGCCTATTGGGTCCAAAAATCTACAGTTCAGGTATTAGATGTGACAATGAAACTTTGGATGAACTAGAAATTGTAGCTAAAGTACTTAGATCATTGCCTACTTTCTACAAATCAAAAGCTCATGATATTGAAGAGCTTTATATTGTAATAAATGTGACAAGAGATATATTGATTGTTAGCTTGATGCCTTTGAGTTGAGTGAATTTGGTGAATCTATACGAATCTACATTTAAATCTACTATATCCAAAAGAGACAAATAAAGATATGATGTACGAGAAATTTCTAGAAAGGTGTTCAAATATGAGCAGGAGATGAAAGAGATTGAAGATGAAGACAGAAAGCTTGAGGAACTTGAAGCACTTATTGTTAAGAGAGAAGCCAAAGGAGAAGGTAAGTATAAAGGAAAGTTTCCTATTAAATGTTTTTCTTGCAATAAGATAGGTCATTTTGCTTCAAGGTGTCTTAAAAGAGTTCCTAGGTCCAAACCTCACAAGCCTAGATTTCAAAAGAAATGTTATTATGCTAAAGAAGGTGTTACAAATGAAGAATATGATAAAGAGAATGGAAATAAGGATTAATGGGTATTCATTGCTATCAAGTAGAATGGTTTGGTGGCTACTGAATTTGCTAATGTAGAGAAAGCTCTTGCAGCCCAAATTGAATAAAAGGATGAGTGGATGATTGACAGTGGATTCTCACATCATATGACTAGTGACAAAATAAAATTTGTGACTTTGGAAAATTATGATGGTGGTGTTATAAGATTTGGAGATAATAATGCTAGTGTGATTCATGGCTGAGGATCTATTTCTCTTGGTGGTAAGCATAATACTGATGATGTCCTTTATGTGGAAGGCTTGAAGCATAATCTATTAAGTGTTGGTCAAATGGTTGATAAGGGATACAATATTCAATTCAAAGATGGAAAGTGTAAGATATGGTAAATTCAGGAAATATGATTGCATTAGGTACAAAAATAAGAGGTAATATCTTTCAACTGAGTCCTGCTAGTGAAAGTTGTTTAATTGCTCAAGTAGATGAAAGTTGGGTATGGCATAGGAGGCTATGCCATGTGAATTTTTATAACATTGTTAAGGTAAGCTCCACTCAAGTAGTAAGATATCTTCCTAAGCTAGTGAAGCCTACTAACACCATATGCAAGGAATGTCAGATGGGAAAGTAGACTATAGTTTCTTTTTAGAGCAAACAACATCATTCTAATGGAGTACTGGAACTAGTGCATACTGATTTAAGTGGTCCCTCTAGAATAAAAAGTCTACAAGGGGAAAGGTACTTTATGTTGCTTATTGATGATTACTCCATGATGATATGGGTTGCTTTCTTAAGAGAAAAAACATGAAGCATTAGAGAAGTTCAAACGTTTCAATGCTATAGCTGAGAATAAGATAGGTTTGAAGATTAAATGCCTAAGATCAGATAGGGGTGGTGAGTTCACTTCCTAGGAGTTCAATTATTTTTTTGAAGAACATCAAATCAACAGACAGTTATCTATTCCTTGAACATCTCAACAAAATGGAATTGTGCAAAGAAAGAAAAAAAACAATTCTAGATGCTACTAGATCTATGATGATTGAAGGAAATGTGCCTCATATCTATTGGAGAGAAGTTGTAAGTACTATTGTGTACACTCTTAACTAGGTAAATGTCAATGGTAATTATGGTAAGACTCCTTATGAGCTTTGGTTTGGTCATAAGCCTATAGTTAGATATTTCAAGATTTTTGGAAGTAGATGTTATATTAAGAGAGATGAAGATATAGGAAATTTTGATGCTAGAAGTGATGAAGGAATATTTCTAGGTTACTCTATTAAAAGCAAGGACTACCAGTTATATAATAGAAGATTGAGGAAAATGGTTGAAAGTGAAAATGTTAGGGTTGATGAGGACACTATTAGGTCATCTAGATACTGTGAATATGATTTATATGATCAGCATGATAATATAGATAATGGAAATAATGCTTAGACACAAAATAAAGTTCAAATTTTTCTGGTGAATCAAGAAAGTTAAGGAGAGGCTAGTGGAAGTGTAGGAGAGAGAACAAAAGAACTAGAAGTTTGAGAAAATCCTAAAGTTCCAAGGTATGTAAAGCTAAATCATTCTAAAGATAAGATTATTGGTGATTAAAAAAAGGTGTGCAAACTAGAAGAAGGATTGTAGAAGAATATTGCCTAATTTCCAAGAATGATCCTAGCAATGTCAATGAAGCATGTAAAGTTGAGCATTGGATGGAAGTAATGAAGGAAAAATTGTTATAGATTTAAAAGAATAATACATGGATTCTTGTTCCCAGACCTAAAGATAAAAATGTGATTGGGACTAAATGGGTCTTTCAGAATAAGCTTAATGAACAAGGTGAAGTGGTCTGAAACAAAGCAAGACTGGTATGTAAAGGGTATTCACAGATGGAAGGTATTGATTTTGAAGAAACCTTTGCACCTATTGATAGAATTGAAGTTGTAAGATTATTTCTTACTTATGTTGCTTATAAGAACTAAAAATTTTATCAAATGGATGTGAAGTATACATTTTTGAATGGTGAGCTAGAAGAAGAAGTATATGTTGAGCAACCAGATGGTTTTCAACTGATTGATAAGGGAGATATGGTTTGTTGATTGATGAAAGCATTGTATGGAATCAAGCAAGCCCCTAGAGCTTGGTATGCTAGACTGGATAAATATTTGTTAAAGTTTGGATTAAATAAAGGTACTTTTGATAGTAATTTTTATTTTAAGATGGATAATGATAAAGAGTTAATCATTGAAGTCTTTTTTGATGACATCATTTTTGGAGGTGATGATGATTTATGCATGAAGTTTGTTGATGAAATGAAAAGTGAATTTGAAATGTCTATGATTGGAGAGATGAAATTATTTCTTGGATTGCAAGTTACTCAGTTAGATAATGGAATTTTCATATCTCAGTCCAAGTATGTGAGTGAAGTTTGGCATGGAAGACTCAAAGCATGTTGGTACACCCATGGTAACTAGATTCAAGCTAACTCAGAATGATGACTCTCCTAAGGAAAATAAGATAAGATACAGATCAATGATTGGCGGACTACTCTACTTAACTCAAACTAGAGTAGATATCATGAATGTTGTATGCATGGTTGCTAGATTTCAAGCTAATATGAAGGAATCTCATGTTACTGCTGTAAAGAGAATTTTAAGATACTTGAAAGGAATAGTTGATTTTGGTCTTTAGTACCCTAAAGATTATGATCTTACCTTGAGTTCCTTTAGAGATGTTGATTGGGTAGGAGATGTGGATGTCAAGAAAAACACTAGTGGTAGTGCATTCTTCTTGGGGAAGAAGATGGTGTCTTGGTTAAGTAAAAAGAAAAATTATGTTTCCTTATCTACTGTTGAGGTAGAATATATTGCTACTGCCAACAATTATACTCAAGTGTTGTGGATGAAATAGATGTTGAAGGATATCATAGTAGTGTACAATGAGCCTATTTCCATATATAGTGACAATTTAAGTGCAATAAATATTTCAAAAAATCTAGTGCTACACTCAAAGACCAAACATATAACAATCAACTTTCACTTTTTAAGGGAGAAAGTGAGTGAACAAGAAGTCAGACTAGAGTATGTGCCTACCAAAGAATAGATTGTAGACATCTTTACTAAACCATTGCCTAAATATAATTTTGAGTATCTTAGATGGATGTTAGGGTTGATTACCCCTCCTAATTAGAACTAGTGATCCATTTGCATGCATTAGTCTGTGTACTTCATAGTCATATCTTGATCTGGATTGATGTTTTCATGGCTACTACTCAGGGGGAGTAGTTAGATGTGTAGATATGTGGTTCAAAGCTTGTATGGAGAGAAGAAAATGCCTATATTTTCCTTTGATTTCAAAGGGGGATAAGAGTGATGTGAAAAACAGTGTGAGGAGAAGAGTCATGTGGAAAGAAAAAGAGTCAGAATCAAAGGGGGAGTAAGTGCAAAATTGAGAGTTGTGTTGGTGGTGTTTTTCACATCATGTGTTGCCATTAATGCCAAAGGGGGAGATTGTTGGATGTTGTGGTTGTTTTGGTGATATTTGGTTGTCATTGATGTCAACACTATTAGCATTAATGTATTGGAGGTTGTATATGTCGAGGATATTGAGAAAATTATTGAAAAATTTATTGTTTGACAAAGGTACAGTGAAGTTTATGACAATGTCTTGCACAGTACATTGATGATCAAATGTTGTGGACTAAAGGGTTTAATGTTGAGTGTATCTTGTTTATCCATTGAAATTTTTAGAGATCCGTGTGAAGATTTGATTGTGTTTTTGAGCAATTATGTTCTAATAATTTTTTTGTGGCTTAAGTTAGTGTTCTTGATTGAAGTTGATACGATTCTAGTAAGTTTATTTGTTGTGGATGCTTCTTTGATGATTCGTGATGCTCATAGATGTTTCTAGATCATGCTCTATCTTTGTTGCATGTCTACATTGATCAGTGTGCTTACAATCAGTGATTTTTTGGTTGTGTGTTCATGTTTTTCATGTTCTTAGTTGACATGGTGGTTGTAGCATGTTGTGGATCTTTAAGGATTAATTTTTGAATGTTTGGCACATTTGAGGATATTATTTTAGTTCTTAATTATTTTTTGGTTGTTGACACATTTGACTCACATTGCAAATTCATTTGTTAATTTTGGCCGGCATTGTGTACATGTTTTATATTTTCATATTTTATTTTGGCTGACAAAGTTGTTGATGTAATCCCATGTAGTAGATATATAACAATGATTTTTTGAGTGAAGTGAAGTTTGAAAAGGTGCCAAAAGAAGTGCAAGTGTGCGAATAGTGTTCTAATCATCCAAATGTGAAGCAGAGTGTTAAGAAGATTGAGCAAAGTGTGTAGAAGTGTTTTTGTGCTTGACCAAAACTATAATCAAGATTTTATAGAAGCTATTTTCTTAGTTCAATACCCTATAGATCTAATCTAAATCTCTATAAGATAGTGTGTCTTCCTTGGTAAATAAGCCCTCTTGTATTTGAGTAGTGAGCTCTAGGTAGTGTGTTTGAATGCATGTGCATTCCCATTATTCATCTCTATAGTTTTAATAGGGTATAAGCTTGTGGAAAAACCTCCATCGTGATTTTTCCCCTAATAGGATTTCCAAGTAAAAAATCTTGGTGTTCTTTGGGTTTCTGATGTGGTGATTATTTATGCTTTAATGTTCATTCATGAAATCTGAGAATAAATTAAGTAAAGTTTAATAAGTTTGAATATTCTGTTACAACTGATTCACTCCCCCTCTCAGTTGTTTATCCTTATTTTTCCAACAGGTGTTTATTTCTAACTTTAAGTCAAACTAAGCTATTTTTAGAGTTCTCTTTGGTCAAAAATATTGAGAGGGGGAGTTTGGAGCTAAATTTTCTCAAATTGGAGCAATTATGAGTCCTCTTTTTGGGGCTTTTCTATTTTTCTTGTGAGATGGATATTTTGGAGTGCAGTTGACTACAAGTGACACCTCTTAGCACTTTGGGATAGTTTTTGTATTAAAGGAGAAAAATATTATGCTTTTTCCTTAGTTATTTTTTTTTATCCTCTCTTGCATACATTGCAAAGAGACTTAGAATTTTTTAAACTGGATATTTTTTTATTTTTTTGATAGTAGTAGTTATTTTTCAACTTATTTTTCTAGTTATTGCAGAGACTCCTTCTGTTAATTAATAAAAATCAAGTGTTTACCTTCTCTATTTCAGTTATTGTGTTTCTTATGAATGATTTTAATGTAAATTTTATGTGTTTTAAGAATAAAAAATGTTTAAATTTATGTCCCATTCATAGTTTCATGTATACAAAAGTAGTTAATCATCACAAGTGATAGGTTGTGCAATTGATTTAGCTTATCTTCCAAGTTGTGAAAAATATATTTTCCTTCAAAGAAGATAGATTTCAAGCCTTTTTATGAAATATTCATGTGATTATGTGTGAATAGATATTTTGAAAATTAGTTGTGAATAAAGCTACAGGTTATTTACATCTTGGTGTATCACATCCTAGAATTAGCTTTTCCCTTTCATTAGTCATCCTTCTTCCTTTTTCCCATAAAATCCATTAGTTTCTAGGAGATCTAAAGGGGAACTAGCCCATAATCTAGAGATTCATCTTGATCATGAGCAACCCACAGGCTCAAAGATGTTTCCATATTTCATGGGATTGTTGAGCCTAAAAGCTTAGCATCTAGGTGCAATCCTTCATGACAACATTGACATGTAGCCAAAATAGCCTTGGTCTTATTAGATATATTCCTAAGTTCAAATTACTTCTCCCTCAATGATTCAAGCTTCAGCTCTACCTTCAATGTTTTCTCCATCAAATTTGGGTAGTGCAATCCTCTTAAGTTCCTTACCCAATTCTTCTTCAATCCTAGCCCTTTGATTTCCATGGTCTTCATTACCTTGATTCTTCTCCTCTCTTCCTTCTAACCTTGTGTTATAATTTTTTCATTATGTTCCTTATTTAAGTTAGAAGGTTGACAATTTGGCCCAACCTATCATTTTGCTCATTGTTGCTCAATCCACTATGATCATTGTTCCTAGTTTGCACCATGGTTGGTTATGAAATGACTTGCATCAATTTTTACATCTTATCATATTAGATAAAGGATCTAGTGTTAAAAATAGAGATCTGATATGAAAACATAAGGTTGAAAAGACTAAACTATCTCATGAAATATAAATAGTAAATCATTTTCACATAAATATAAAAAATAAATGAAACATCTTTAGTATAGACAAATGACAAATCATATCTCACATGTAAAAGTATCTAATCCAAAATATTAAGTAACATAAATAAGGTGTATCATCACATGAAGTACTATCTAGTCAAGTATTATAGAGTACAAGATATAACTTATACAAGAATATGACTCCGGCTCTCATGCTCATGCCCAACCACAAAGCTTATACTTCCCAAAAATTATTCCTAACATAAAGTATACCCAACCCTATACTAGAAGCCTAACAACCTAGAAAGAACTGGTAGGATGGAATCTAATGCAACTTGATATATCTACACACATTTCACATACAAACATGTTATTCCCTACTATCAGGATATGGTAAAGAGAATAAAACAACATCTATCTATTTCAATGGTACACATAACTTTGGCCAAAGTAATTAAATCACAAATAATAGGTAGATCTAGAAACAAAAATCTACCCCCCTCTATTAGTCCCTATTCAGCCCCATCTCAGAAGGTAAAGTCAAATCATATATAAAATAAAACTACTATCCTCATGAAGAAAATATAACATGCATATATCCAATGATCATAAAAATAAATAATCCTTTCTTTTCATGCAAAATTATTATATGAAGGTATTTTATTATTTCAATCCTTTCATGCGTAATGATGGTTAAATGTATAATTGACATGAAATTTGATTATTGACAATTAGTTTGATCTCTAACTAATGGTATTCATCAATTTCATGTGATATTTAATGCTAAATAATCTTTGATGTCATGTAGGTTAAATCTATAAGATATTGGTTCATAACATATGATACATACTTTTACCATTAAATTTATATAGTTATATGTATATATATATATATGATGAGGGTGCAGCCTGAGACTTAGAAAATAACCCACAAACAAGAGAATAATTTTATTATTCAGAAAATGGAGCTTCTTACATGGAGAGGATCTCAAATCCCCAAGTTCTACAACACATGCAAGTTACAAAAGGCTACAAAATCACCCTTTCGCAATATGTGAGCTTGTCCCCAAAAAGTTACCAAAAAATTAGAAACCCGCCCATAAATAGAGCTCCTCTTTAGTTTGGAGCCAAAACAACATTCAAATTTGAGTTTAGGTGGTTTGGTGCCGAAAAACCATTCCACCTTCATGATACTCTGTCAAATCTGAAATGTTGAACATAGGGGAAATGTTGATTCCATCAGGAAACTCTACCTCATATGCATTCCCTAAATCATGCTTCTTCAAAATCTTACAGGGACTAAATTTCTTCATATTCAATTTGTTATAGGTTCCCATAGGAAACCAATCTTTCCTCAAGTAGACCATTACTTCATCGCTAGTCTGAAACTCCTTATTCCTCCTTTTCTGATCTGCCTTAGCCTTACATTGCATATTCATCTTATTAATGTGTTCTCATACCTTCTCATGTATATTCTTGATGTGCTCTGCAAAATCTTCAGCTTCAACACTTATTTTCTTCTCTTGGTCCATCTTCCTCAATGCTGGAGTTGTTCTGGGGCTACCTCCATACACAATCTGGAACAGTGATCTACCAATGCTTCTATTGATAGAATTGTTGTAAGAAAATTCTACCTGGGGTAAGATAAAGTCCCATCCCTTGGGTTTATCTCCTACCTAACATCTTAGTAGGTTACCCAGAATCCTATTAACAACCTCTGTCTGCCCATCTATTTGTGGATGGTGTGCAGAACTGAACTTCAACTTTGTCTTCAGCTTCTTCCACAAGGTCCTCCAAAAGTACCCCACAAATTTGGTGTCACGATCTGAAACAATACTCTTTGGCAGACCATGTAGCCTCACCACCTCTTTGAAGAACAAGTCAGCAATGTGGACTACATCATGGGTCTTCTGATATGGAATGAAATGTTCCATCTTCAAAAACCTATCAACCAGCACAAAGACTGAATCATTCCCTCATTGTGTCCTTGGCAAACCAAGAACAAATTCCATACTTATATCCTCCCATGGCCTCTCTGGTATAGGTAAGGGATGATATAAGCTTATATTCTAGCTCACTCCTTTATCCATCTGACATACCCTGTAGCTTTGTACAAACTTCTTCACATCCTGTGATAACTGAGGCAAATAATAATGCTCACTGATAATGGTTATGGTTTTATCCCGACCAAAATGTCTTTCCATTCCTCCACTATGCTTCTCTTTTATCAGGTTCTCCCTCATGGAACTCGGGATACACAATTTACTTCCTTTAAATAACATGCCATCCTGGATTATGAAATCCAGCCACCTTGTCCTGTCCACTGTAACAGGTTCCTTGCAAGCTTTCCAAGTCTCTATGAAATCAGGATCTTTTGTGTACAATGTCTTAAGTTCATTTCACCCAACCACTTTAACCTGTGTCTTTGTCAAAATGTATGCCTCCTACTTAAGGAATCTGCAACCCTATTTGACTTCTCACTCCTATGTTTCAAAACAAAGGTATAACTCTACAAAAACTCTACCCATTTCATATGCCTCTGATTTAATTTTCCCTGACTATTTAGGTACTGCAAGGCATGATGATCAGTATATAGAAAGAATTCCTTCAACAACAAATAATGTCTCCATTTCTTTAATGCTTTAACTATTGCATAAAATTCTTGATCATATACAGAATACTTTCTCTTGGCATCATTTAACTTTTCACTGAAATAGGAAATGGGATTACCTTCTTGGCTCAACGCTACTCCAATGACACAACCATTGGCATCACAATCCACCTGAAATACCTTGTTGAAATCTGGGAGGGTTAGAATAGGTTGCTCTGTTACCTTTTGCTTCAACAGTTCAAAACTCTTTGCCACTCCAGTGCTCCACCTGAATTCTTTTCTATCCCCTCTCATTGTTTCATTCAGGGGTCCACAAATACTACTGAAGTTTCTAATGAACTTTCTATAAAAACTAGTCAAACCATGGAAAGATCTCACCTCGGTAGCAGTTCTTAGGGTAGGCCATTCCAGAATAGCCTTCACCTTCTCTGGGTCCATCTTGAGACCTACTGAGACAACAAACCCTAAGTAGCTCCCTCTTCACAAATCTACACTACTTTAGATTAATCAACAATTTCTCTTCCCTTAACTTCTCAAAGGCTCTCCGAATATGCATCAGATGCTCATCCAACGTCTTACTAAAAAAATCAAAATATTATCTAAATACACAATAACAAAACTTCCCAGAAATTATTTTAGTACCTCATTCATGAGCCGCATGAATGTTCTCGGTGCATTGGTTAGCCCAAAAGGCATGATAATCACTCATGCAGTCCCTCTTTGGTCTTGAAGGAAGTCTTCCATTCATCTCCCTCTTGAATCTAGATTTGGTGATATCCATTCTTCAGATCAATCTTTGTGAAGTACTAAGCTCCACTCAAATAGTCCATCAGGTCATCCATCCTTGGCAAGGGAAATCTGTACTTGATTTTTATCTTGTTTATGGCTCGGGAATCTATACACATCCTCCACTGCCCATCCTTCTTTCATGCTAGTGCTGCAAGTACTGCACATGGACTCAAACTCTCTCGTATCAAACCCTTTCTCAACAACTCTTGAACTTGTCTATTCAACTCCTCATTTTCTGTTGGAATCATTCTATGAGCTGCCTTATTTGGAAAACTAGCTCCAGGAATAAAGTCAATCTGATGACTGAGCTTCCTTATTGGTGGTAAACCCTCAGGTACATTATCAAAAACAATATCCTGAAAGTCATCCAACATCCCAGAAATTTCTTCTGGAACCTTCTCACTATCCTCCTTACTCACTCTAGGAATCAATGCATAACACACATGCTCATGCTTCATACCTTCTAAGAATTTTCTTCCATATACATAAAAAATTATAGTACTACTGCATACCTTTTCTTTGGTATCCTTTAGGGGTTTCAACTCGTGATGAACCCCATCCTTTGTCAAGGAATATGTGTCTTCATGGCCATCATGTATAGCTTTCTTATCGAACTGCCATGGCCTCCCCAACAACATGTGACATGCATCCATGGGGATGATATCACAGAGTACCTCATCATGGTAGCTCCCGATCTTGAACTTTACTAGGCACTGCTCATTGACCAAAACTTTGTGGTCTTTCTGCAACTAGGCAATCTAATACGGATGCGGGTGTATTTCCCTCTTCAGCGTCAACTTTGTGACCATCTCTTCTAACACCAGATTATTAGTGCTCCCACTGTTAATAATGACATCACAACATTTTCCTTCATACTTGCACCTTGTGCGAAACAAATTCTTCATCTATTCTAGATCCTTTTCCTGAGTCACCAGGGCTCTCCTAATCACTAGGGCTTCTCCCCTTTTAGCATCATCTGAATGTTTAGATTGGGCCTCCTCATCTGCATGTGCAACCCTTCCACAACCTTCTGGCCTTTTTTCTACCCTTCCTTGGTGTTGTGAACATTCATAGGCTTGATGCTCTTCTTCACCACACTGGAAACACATTCCTTTGAAACCACCTCTTCCAGATCCTTGTCCATATCTCCCGTGTCCTCTACCTCTTTGATCACCACTATTTTGATCACGAGGGTAGTAGAAGTTGTCATTCCTTTGGCTTCAGCTGGTACCCACATCTTCACTTTTCTTTTCATCATCATTTCGGCCTCATGAAGGTCTTCCACTGCCCCTTTCACTTTGACCTCCTTGTCCATTTTGCTTGCCATCAAATCTTTTTTTCAACTTCTCTTCCACCTTCAGAGCAAACTAATACACATCCTCAATGGTGGTCATTCTAACTAGGCTTAACTCCTCCTGAATGTTCAGTCATAACCCATTAAGATATTGGGCTACCTTCTCCTTATTGGCCTCTGTGTGGCCAGATTTGATGATTATCTTGTGAAAATATTTAGTATATTCTTTCACAAATCTACTTCCTTGCTTCAACCCTTGCAATTTCTTTAATAGATCTAACTCGTAGTCCACTGGTATGAACTGCTTCTTCAGTTTCTCTACCATGCGATCCCATCTGGTGATATTTCCTTTTCCTCTTCAATTTCTTTCTAACTAGACCTTTTTCCACCAAATACTAGCATGGCCCTTTAGCTTCATTTTCATAAACTTAACCTAATCTTGGTCCTCTATTTCCTCATATTCAAAATATTCTTCTAGCTTGTTGATCCAGTTGATCAACTCTTCTGGGTTCAGACTTATGGAATAACTGAGGACTTCTACTCTAGGTCTTTTCTTAATCTTTGAAATGGCCCTTATTAGCTGCATTTGGTCTTGATCAATTTCTTCTTCTTCCTCTTCTACATTTGAACCTTCTTCCTCTCCTTCATCCTCACTTTCCTTCCTCAAGTTTAACCCTCTTCTCAACTGCTCTTGTAACGCATCAATCTGTCTTTGGAGGGCTACCAGTGCATCTCTTCCACCAACATTTCTGCCACCTCAAGCACCTCTGGCACCACCATGCCTACCAGGCATCACTCTTGGAGGCATCTTTCTTGACCTTGACCCACAACCATAGTCCTAGTGTGAACTGCCTCACGATCGGCGATATGTCCACATGCTCAAGAAAACCCGCTCTGATACCACTTGATGAGGGTGCAACCCGAGACTTAGAAAATAACCCACAAACAAGAGAATAATTTTATTATTCATAAAATGGAGCTTCTTACATGCAGAGGATCTCAAATCCCCAAGTTCTACAACACATGCAAGTTACAGAAGGCTATAGAATCACCCTTTCGCAATATGCGAGCTTGTCCCCAAAAGGTTACCCAAAAATTAGAAACATGCCCTTAAATAGAGCTCCTATTTAGTTTGGAGCCAAAAAAACATCCAAATTTGAGTTTAGTTGGTTTGGCTCCAAAAAATTACAACTTGAAGTTCAAATTTCAAAAGAACATTTGCAATTGTATCTTCTAGAAAGTGCACCAACTTCTCGGGGCCATAACTTTTGATTCGGGACTCCGATTCATGAACCATTTGAACCATTGGAAAGGTATCAAAGTCAATAACGCGCTTGAAATCAGCTACATAGATTTTGGTAAGTTTCAGGGCCATTCTGGAACTCTAAGTGCCTCAAATCTAACTCGGAAGATTTTTAGGTGCAAATCTGAGAAACTAAAACTGCAATATCTTTCAACCCAAGAATAGAAAATAAAAACCATAAATTGGGAATTTCATTATGACGAAAAGGGTATCCAAAAATGTAAAAATATCTAAAAACTGAGAAACTTAAAATTTAACTATTTTTGGGTGATGCAAGATTGCCCTTACACCACTGGATGCTCTTGCATCAATATATATATATATGAGTATAAATATATGTGTATATATAACTATAGTTATACCATTGATATGTTGATTGGAAATACAAGAATCAAACCCATACAATTAAATGAAAATTTCATATATAAAATTTTGGAAACAACTATATTATGGTGTCAATTTTATAAAAAAACTATATTCAAATAATTTTTTTAGTTTTTTTAAAAGGTATAAGCTCATAAAATACAGTAATAAAACATTTTATTAGTTTACATCATTTCAAAATTTAAAACTATACGTCACTTTTTATTGATTCAAGTTAAAAATTTGGATTATTGTTGGTTGATTCCTTTATAAAAATGTGACATAATTTTGTACTTTTACCCTATGCTTGCACACAAGTTAACTACATTGATGGAAAATCCTAGGTACAATTATAAGAGGTGGATCACTCTATTCCACATGTAAATTTGTCTTCACTTTTGAAACAAGAAAAATGGAATTCTTGATAGGAAAAGAGTGAGAGATCTAAAATGCACATGATATAGTGTATGTCATAGGTTTCTTTAATTTTTATGTCATGAGGGTAGTCATAGGAATAGGAGGAACCACTAAGATATAATTCCTAGTCAAGGCATGGGAAGATTATTGTACAATGGGTTGATTTCCTTTTGCTACTAGAGGGGTAGGTCAAGGAACACCTAGAGCCAAAAGAGGATATAAAATTTATTAGGAAGATCACTCAATGTAAGCACCTTTTGGGTATGTGCAGGATCATGATGGGCCAAAAAGTGGCATTCTGATGGGTATGTGGCTAACAAATTTTTTTTACCCAAAATTGATGAAACGAAAAAGGGTTTTTAAAGGAGATTCCTAGCTTTACACCAATATAAATTATGCTTTACTTTGAATTTAATAAGTAATTATTATTCATTTTCTATTCAAATTATGACTAAAGTCTTAATTGATAGACTAATTGAAAAACATCTATAGCTTTCAAACGGTATATTTTTTAATCCAAAACATGCATCACATTCTATGCTTTGTATACTATAAGATTAAAAAGAAGAAAATAAAATTTCATGAAGTTTTGACCAAGTTAAAGTGGTTAGACATACAATTTTATTTTTTTAAAATTTGTAATAAAAAATTTATAATTAATTATTTACTTGGAAAAAAAATTACAAAAAATATGCATCACATCGGGACATGAGTCCTATACTTATATATAAAATTTTATAAAAAAATATTATCATTTTACTATGGTTAGGGTGGTCGAAAGACACACCTTTCTTATTTTTCCCTAAAATTTAAGTACTACTGCAAATTTCAAATTTTCACCAAATAGAATTTAAAAAAAAAAAACCTAGTATTTTACATTCTACATTCAATTTGCTACATATTCTATTCTTACATATTTTTGAAATAATATAGATAACTTATTCAAATTTTTATGTCAAGTTGCCTCACTGATTTTTTTGAATTTTTTGCCAATTAAGGGCCTTTTTTTCCATGATGATCCTGCACATACCCTTTTATTGATCAATTATTCTCACATGTGGAGGAATATGAGGCACTACCATAGTTTGGGAGACCTTAGTAAGAACGGGAGGTCAACCTAATAGAGCCTTTTTATCCATAACTATTGTAGAGGTATGCATAGGGATAAAATAAATTTGTTGTAGTTGAGTGATTGAAATGGGAGTGATTGTAAGAGGAGGATCTAAAGAGGACTCTTAGTGAATCACTTTGGATTTTTAATATTATTTATAAAGAAAGTCTCCATAACATTGTAGTAGTTCCAAAGTAGAGGGACAAATAATCAAGAGAGAAGCCTCCATGAAATATAAGTGGCTTATATCTAGTATGTCAGATAGTATGCAATAATTCTTCATGAGGGAATTTTAAACATTTGTGAATAATTAAAGGGAACTCTTTCATGGAATTTAGCCATAGGATTCCAAAATTCACATGAAATATCAAATAAATTAGATTTGGAGATGGCAAAAAAAATTCTTTAACAAATTTATGTCTAATCAATGCCAACAAAATAATGAAACCCATAGTTGTTAAAGATGCACCATCATGTGTGTGTGGTGAGCTTAGATTCATCATAATTATCTCTATATAGTTGATTAATTAACAAGATTTCCTTTGTAATTATATCGACTCTAGCTATGGGACCAACAAGAACCCCATTAATGGTTTTCTCATTAAAAGAAGCATGAATATAAAGAGGTCTATCTCGTAACTCAATAGTCATATAATTATTTGAGAATGAGATGGTGAGGGTAATGATGGCACACACTTCCACTAAGAGGGGGTGAGCATCAACCATGATGACCATGTCACTCATTAGAGAAAGAGATTTAAAATAAAAAATAGAAGCACCAATAGTGATAAAGTTAGAAGAATATAATGTAAATAGATTTGTATAAATTTGTATATTCTAATTGGGCTTTTTTACCAATTTTTTTCATTATAATTTTGATCATGTATCTAGATAGATCATGAATATATGTGGTTTTGCATAAGGTGATGAAGACACATGCATCACTTAGTTTTTTGTTTAGGGATAATATGGAACTAAGAGAATGCTTTTAAATCATAGGAAGTTGGAAAAGATTAATTATTTGGAATAGGATGTAATGTAATTAGGTTATATTTTAATCACCTTTACATCACACCATATAATGATTTAGATAGTTTGGTGAACTATCTTCTCTAATAAGGAACTACAACCAAAACAGTAGAAGCATGTAATTTAGTTATTATTTTTGTGTTTTGGAAAAACTTATTTTTCTTATATACATGAGAAGAAGATGCAACACCTTGGGTATGAGATGTATAAAATGAGGTAAATTCCACATGTTGCCTCACACACTGCTAATAATCATGTAATACTCTACAAAGATGAGTGAAAAAATAATAAATTTAATTATTAATATCTTATCATCCATCATTGGATACAAGTTTTTATGAACATGCTTTGTACATGAAATCAAGGAGTGGTATCAAAAGATGGGGTAAGTTACCTTCTTAGCAGGTCCTTTCTTCTAGTGGATAAGGTCAATGAAAGTGATTTTTTTTTCATTTTTTCTTGAAAGTTTTGAAGGAATTGATCTATCAACTGCTCAACGGTGTTCATTCAATGATCAATAAGTGATTAGAATGAATCCAACATGATGTCTTTCAATGACCATGGGAATAAATTTTGTAATAGAGTATCCTAAAATAAGAAGTCATTACAGAGAGCTATGAAAGCTAAGACATGTGTTTGAGGGCTTCCCTTCCTATTATATTCTATAAATTAGTGGTATGTCCATATGAATAATGGATATTTGTGAGCTACTAGATGTGAAAGTAATGATAAATTACTTCACTTGAATGTTATTAAGAATGAGATATTGTAACGTGTGATTTGAATAGTAGCTCATTGTGTTTTCAATGTTGAATAATGTTATTGATTCAATAAAAGTATGCATGAGATTGAGAGACATGGTTTGAAAAATTCAAAGATCCCTCTTTCCAAAGTGAGTAGGATTGATTTTATTCAACGTGATTGCATGTATAACCATTATGCACAAAAATATATGGGAAGGTAACTCTCCAATGGCCATTGGAATCATGATTTTTTACAAGATGCTAGTGCATCACGGGTATGTGCAGGATCATGGTGGGCCAAAAAGTGGCAATGAGGAAAAAACCACATCTTTCATTCACTGAAAAATGTGAAAATACTGTGTTGACTTTTTTTAGGCTCGGTGTCAGTACACACTACCATAGCAAAGACCAAACCTAGTTTTACAAATTGGATATTTGATTTTTAAAAAGCATATATATTAAAACTTTGTCATTGTTTTAAAGTTATTTCATAGCTATCAACCTGCGGGTGCACAGTGAATTGATTCTTCGCATAACGGATATGCGATTTGGCCAAAATCCAATTTGAAAAGGTAAGATTTTTTATTTTCATTTGATTTGATTCAATTTTGAATTAAATTTGAATAATTTAAAATATTTTTTGTGGATGTTTTTTTAAAACTAGGGTTTTTTTTAAATTTTATGAAAATTTTGAGTTTAGAATGGATTTTAATAAAAAAATGGATGTTTTTTGTGGATTTGTTTTCAAAATAGTGTTTTTGATTGAATTTTATGAAAAAATTGAATTTAGAATGGATTTTGATAAAAAAATGAATGTTTTTTGTGGATTTTTTTCAAAATAGGGTTTTTGATTGAATTTTTATGAAACAATTGAGTTTAGAATGGATTTTGATAAAAAAATGAATGTTTTTTTATTGATTTTGATTTAAACATAGTGTTTCTTATGTATTTGTATTAAAAATTAGAGAATTTATAGATTTTTGTTAAAAAGTAGGGTTTTTTTGGATTTTTTTTAAAACTAGGGTATTTTTATAATATTTTCATTTATATTGTATAATTTTAATTAGATTAATTATTTTTTAACTTTAATTAGGCATTATGGCTATTGAGAATGAGAATGCACAAATTCTGCTAGTTGAGAATGAAAATCCACTAGGTGAGAATCAAAATGCAAAAATGCCAAATGCTCCACCACCTCCACAACCATCAATTGAAGACTTAATTCCTAAAAAAATGGAGCAATTAAGGAGAATTTGTGATGTTTATAAGAAAATCCCTCTATTATCTTGTATGTCAACCACATTGATAGGAATAATTACAAATGTAGAAACCTTCTCCACCCAACATAATGCATTTCATTCATGGTGAGAAACCATGAGGGAATATAATGCATGTGGATTGTCTTATGATTATGTGAAAGGTATCCAAATAAAAAAATCCCAAATAGCCTCTTTATTTATTGACCCTAGCACTGGTTTGCCAGTTAATGTTAACAAACCAAAACTTTCTATAAAATGGTGCGTGCATAGGGGCATAGTAGATTAATTTTGGGATCATTGGTGTATGGTTTTTGATAAACTACCCAACAATAATGTTGATGTACCTTTTTAATTTATTAAAAAATTATATGTTGATTTTTTGTTAGGGAATCATGTGAATTACTGACATTAAACCCTTCCAAGGAATTGGTAGAGGTATGCCCCAGGATAGGCCAAGGGTAGCTAGAGTAGTCAGGCACCCACATGTTCCCCATCCTCTCCATCCTCCACCACCTCCAGTACAACATCCAGATGTTATGGAGGATGCAACCACACAAACTATCTAGGCCATTCACTCTTTGAGTGGTCTTTTGGTTTCTCATGCTTCTTCAGTAGCTCAGCCATAGTCTGGTGATCTTGGCAATGGATTTAGTGTTGCTGCATCATCCTCCTTGGGTCCACATATTTGCAATACGTGCCAGTAAATATGCTTGGATCCTATTGTATAGCCCCCTGAGCATCCATTAGACACTTCTGATTATGACATCTAGGATGTGGAGATTATAGCAGATCACACGCAGGGGAGTGGAGCACACCCTACATAGCCCTCTCCTACTAGAGAGGTGGACATTGGAGTAGTTACACAGGTAACATTTAAGGAGTAAATTCATAACTTGCATTTTTTTTAAAATGAATATCAATAAGAGATAGTATCAAGTACTAATATTTATTTACATGGTCTATTTAACAGTTAATGTCTGAGGAGGAGCTCACATTGGTGATTGATAGCACCATTAGGGCCATTTCATTTGGCCTCGACACACACATAGTATGTATTTTTGCACTCACTCATTTACATTTTTTTACTGTATATTTGCTTGTCATTTCAATTGTTAATTGATAATGAAATTATATATTAAATTATATTTTTATCTTATTCTCTGATTGTTGGAAACACCTAGTGCAAGCGAGGTGTGACACTCTCAAGACGATGGAGGCACAATTTTAGATAAGGGAAAGGTAATTGAACTCAAATTTGATTGAATTAAGGTTTATAAGACCTTTTATTGATTATGCATACATTGACATACATTCGTAGTTTCATATGTACTTGTCATATTTATGTACAGGTAGTTGTGAGCTATACATCATTTTTGATAAGTGCCACAACACCTAAAGGAGTAGGCATTCAAACACTTGAATGAGGAGGTGTTGAATCACCTCAAGGAGGAGGTGTTGAAACACCTAAAGGAGATATAGAAATAGATCAACCTAAAGAGGTATGTGTTTATTTTATTTTGTGCTTGGTAAATATGTTCTTATTACCAGAAATTCTATGCTAACTTGGATCAATTTCATGTTTTTGTTCAAATATATAGATTGACGTTACAAAAGTTGGTTTGGTTACTTCTTTGAGAGGGGTATATTCTAGGACTCTTGACCCTTCAAAGAGACATATATTTCAGGTAATCAAGATTTCAATTTTAGAGTTCAATTATAATTCAATGTGTATTGATTTTTATGTTAATTATTCAATTTTAAATTATATAGTATAACTAATCTCAATTGTGGTTTGACTTTTTCTTGTGTAGCTACCTTCAGAGCCAATGAGTGCTTCAAAGAGGCTTCATTTTGATGATTCACCAGTAGTTTAGGATGAGATAGACATTTTGTCATGTGAATTTTGAAGAGATACCAAGATGGCATATGCCACATGTTGTAACACTTTGTTTGAGTTGGTGTTGATGCCATTTTTGTATCTAGAAATACACTTGATTATTAGATAATATATATAAGTTGACAATCAAAATTTAATTTCCTCCTCATGTGCATGATTAAACTCTTTCAAAATTTAATCAAGTGAGCAATGGTTAAATATCAATGTACAATAGCATAAAAAGAATGGTTAAATATTATGTAGTTTATATTCATATTGCTGATTATAGTGCATTGCACATCTTTCAAACTCAAAGAATTACTTCACATTGCATAAGTAACAACTAGATGCTGATAGATGAAAAAATTTCAATAACAATATGGTTTTTACAAAGTTAACCTAAGCAGTTATGCAATCACTTCACATTACATAACTAATAACTAGGAGCAACTATCAATTGCATTAGCTTGTCATGGAATTATATGAGACCACATTTCTTTGAGGAAACTTGGCACAAAACTCACAAAAATTGAAAAGAAAGCACTCAAACAAACTTTAAAGGGGTCTCAGGCCTACTTCCCCCTCATTCCACATGCTATGCAGCCATTTACTTGCAGTGTATGGGCCAAACAATGGAGAAAACATGTAAAAATAATATATATATATACAACCTTGAAGCATGAATTGCAATTAGAATATCACATATCATATAAACAAAAAAACCACTATAAACTTGAATGTCATTTAAAACATATATGATAAATATTCATCATTGAAACTTGAATTGTGGTAGCTTGATATATAGAGTCGATTGATGCCAGGTTTCAATTTGTATGATATTGAAAAATAAGCCAACTGAGTAGAGTTATCAACATTCTTCAAAAATCATAAGAATTATTTTAGTACACTATAGCCATTTTCACATCTTCTTGTGGTCTCAAACGTTATTTTGTATCATTGTTACATTCATCTTAGTTCAATGATGCTGAACAATTTTAGAAAAAAGAAAGTTGTGTCATGGTTTGTATTCAATCCAACAAGCAAAAATAAAAGGTTAGCCTCTTGGAATGAAAATTCTTGTTTACAAAAAAATGAATAAGAATGAGGTAGTTAAGGTGTTTGAAGTTATTTAGAGGTCACTTTTAGGATCCAAGACTTAAAAGTTCATTTTAAATGCACTCAAGCAAACTTTAAAGGGATCTGAGGCCTGCTGCCCCCTCATTCCACATGATATGCAGCAATTTACTTGTGATGTAGGGGTTGAACAATGGAGAAAACATGTAAAAATTGTATATATATATATATGTGTGTGTGTGTGTGTGCGTGTGTGTGTGCGTGTGCGTGTGTGTTTGTGTGTGTGTGTGTAGCCTAGAAGCATGAATTATGATTAGAATATCACATAACATCATATAAACAAAAAAAATAGCATAATCTTGAATGTCATTTAAAACATGGATGATAAATATGCATAGTTGAAACTTGAATTGTGGTAGATTGATATACAAAGTCTATTAATTCTAGAGTTCAATTTGTATGATATTGAAAAAATAAGACAACTGAATAGAGTTATTAGCATTCTTAAAATATCATAACAATTCTTTTAGTACACTCAAGAGTTATCAGATGTATTCTTGCAATCTCAAAAGTTATTTTGTATCATTGTTACATTGGTCTTGAGAGTGGCAGCTTAATATAGGTCCACAATACAAAGCCTGGTTTACCTGTACAATGTAACAGTGGCATATGAAGTTTTTTCTTTGAAAGCAAAAATGAAAGCTCAACCTCTTGGAATGAAAATGCTTGTTTGCAAAACAAATGAATAAGAATGAGGTAGTTAAGGTGTTTGAAGTGATTTAGAGTTCTCTTTTAGGGTAGTTAAGGTGTATGAGGTAGTTAAGTTGTTTGAAGTTATTTAGAGGTCACTTTTAGGGTGGAAGGCTTAAAAATCCATTTTAAATGCACAAAAAAGAATGAAATTACTTCAAACCAAGTTTGTGAAGAAGTTAACTATGTTGCCCACTACTTTCCCTTCAAAGTCCAAAGTGCTAAAAGGTATCAATATTTGAAGGGCTATTTCTCAGAGACCGTGATGGTCATAGACTCTCCATCCAAGGCTATGGGATCATATTGGGACCATCTACAAAAACCTCTCTTGGTTTTTTCTATCTCAGAGGTGTTTTCCTATGGTGATGACTTTTCAGTGGAGGGAAAAGTTGCCAGATGCAAGCAGTGTAAAGTTGTAAAGTGGTGCAACTTTCATTCTGCAACTCGTACGACCAAAAAGACTATTCCAACATGTCCAGATGGGTACGTTTACACTAGGAATTTTCCTCTCTTGCACCCAAATACGTCGAATCACTTCGAGCTACATTTGACCAGCGATATCCCTTAAGTGTCCAAAGTGCTAAAAGGCAACAATCTTTGAAGGTCCATTTCTTAGAGACCATGATGCTTACAAACTCTCTATCCAAGGTTATGGGATATTTTTGGGACAATCTACAGAAACATCTCTCAGTTTTTTCTATCTCGAAGGCATTTTCCTGTGGTGATGACTTTTCAGTGGAGGGAAAAGTTGCTAGATGCAAGCAGTGTAAAGTTGCAAAGTGGTGTAACTTTCATTCTGCAACTTGTACGACTAAACAGACTATTCCAACACGTCTGGATGGGTACATTTATGCTAGGGATGGTCCTCTCTTGCACCCAAATATTCTGATCACTTCAAGATACTTTGGACCAACGATTTCCCTTAAGAGTCCAAAGTGCTAAAAGGAAACAATCTTTGAAGGTCTATTTCTTAGAGACTGTGATGCTTACAGACTCTCTATCCAAGGCTATGGGATCATGTTGGGACCATCTACAAAAACCTCTCTCATTTTTTTCTATCTCAAAGACATTTTTCAATGGAGGGAAAAGTTGTCAGATGCAAGCAGTGTAAAGTTGTAAAGTGGTGCAACTTCCATTCCGCAACTCGTACGACCAAATAGACTATTCCAACATGTCTGGATGGGTATTTTTACACTAGGAATGGTCCTCTTTTGCAACAAAATACACTAAATCACTTCGAGCTACATTGGACCGAGTGAAATTAGGTGAAAAACTGATGCAAACACAAGGGCACAATCACAAACTCTTTGCAACCTGCCTATTTGAGTTATCTAACAAGATTATTTTAACCTCTTTGGATAGTCCAAAACTCCCTTAAAAATTGACAAGCAACTAAATATGCATTTCCCTCTTTAACCCCCTTAAACCCTTGTAATAGTGAGAAACTAGTTTTTGTCCAATTACTCCATAATTTTCCAAAACACCAGACGAACACATGACTAATTCAAACACCCATATCCAAGTTACACAATATATATGAGAAACAATATAGACTCCTTTGGACCAGCATTGACTTCCTATACATTCACCCTTGAACAGGCTACTCAATTAGCCCAAAAATGCAAAGCAATATACCTTCAAACACCACACAAACTCATGAAACCTTGGGGAAATTTTTTTTTTTCCAAGAAAACAAATATTTTGCAATTGGATTCCATTTGTACAGACCTATAACTGTTAAATAAAAAAACCCTTGTTTTTAGTGTAATTCTTGAGGGTTTATTGGATGTAGTACTTCCACAACCTTTCAGACTCTGCCACCACCTTAGAAACCTTTATTTAGGCCCCAATATGCTTCGAAAATAAAGAAACTTTTAGTATCTCAGATACTTTTGCAAACCCTAGGGTAAAAAGTCTATTTTCAAGTGAAAAAAATAGTAAAATAGGAACTAAGCAATTGAAACTTTATTGATTCAAAGAAAAAAACTCCTTCAACCAAACCTGTATTGAGCCCTTGAAGGCCTTGAGTACATTTATATGCCTTGGAATCCAATTCCCAATGCCTTGGAATCAAGATATTATTTTGATACCAAATGTTGAAAAATAACATGAATATATACGATAAAAATAAGAAAATAAAGAAAAATTGATTAACTGATTATATTTTCATGTGATTAACCATCAAAATTTAAAATTTAACATGGAGAAATTATTTATATAGTAGCAAGTTAAAATCAACAACACGTGTGAGAGATGGTGAATTTCATTGATGACAACGATTGTGTGACTCCCATTGATGACCTTTTTTATTCAATGTCATTACAACAATATCCCAAGCATTCCAAAGAATACTAATGAAAACAATATTTCCCTCAACACCTCATGATCATTCAAGTACTCATTCTAACAATACAAGAGATTTACACATCAAATTGTAAGTGAATATAATTTACTATATCTTAACATAAAAAATGAAAAACCTAATAGAAAAATGTATCAATGAGGTACAAGGATGTATAAGAAAGTTCAAATTTGAAAATATAATGTAAAATTAGAAAGCTATAGATTTGAAAACCTTAATAATGTAAAAACCCAAAAAGAAGGTTGGATCAAGTGTAGGATTGGTTGGGCTCAACAAAATATAAAGAAAAAAATAAAAAATTATGAAGTTAACCTAGGATAATTAATAAAATCCAATCAATCAAACACAATCAACCTAACATAAATAAGGGTTGATAGGGGTATGAATGTTTATCTTTGATCTACTCTTGAATATCTAGGGACTCGGTGGTATTTAGAAATATTATAAGGGTTGTTGATTTCTCATGGGAAGGCAAGTTCTCCTAGATCAATCCCCAAAAAGTTTATTTATGAAGTTAACCTAGGATAATTAATAAAATCCAATCAATCAAACACAATCAACCTAACATAATTAAGGGTTAATAGGGGTATTGGATAATTAAGGGTTGATAAGGGTATGAATGTTTATCTTTGATCTACTCTTGAATATCTAGGGACTTGGTGGTATTTAGAAATATCATAAGGGTTGTTGATTTCTCATGGGGAGGCAAGTTCTCCTAGATCAATCCCCAAAAAGTGAAACAAGATTAAAAATAGTTGGCAAGCACTCTAGATGTTAAAATTTGTTACTCATTTTTATTGCATTGAATCAAAATGTCTCACTATTAATTGCTCCAATGTTATAAGATAAATGAATGTTTTCATGATTATAATGAATATATTGTATGTTAATAATGCTAGCGTATATCATCAAATTATGCCAAACATGTGTTTAGTCAACTCAAAGTGGGTGAATGACACCACTTAGCCAAAAGTTTGAATTTTGAATTTTAAAATGAAAGGGAATAGGTTTGTGACAATGAGGTCACCCTTGCGAATTAAAGAATTTGGTGAGACTCAGTGTATGATATCCTTTGAACTTAGTTGGAAGACTAGTGAGTGCATTCAATAGGAAAGCCCTATGGAGACATTTATTTCCTTAAAAACCTCATGAAAGTTGCTAAAAATGAAGTTGCACCCAAGTTAGATTTGAGGATAAAAAGTTGCAAGCCACTATAATTTATTATATATAAATGGGAAATATAACACAACCTTGTTCAAACGAGCATACCGATAGGAAAGAACCAAGAAGAAAACCTTTGGTTATAGCTCGATTAAGTACAAAAATAGACCCCTTTACAAAACCTATGAGTTTCCAAAATACATACCACTTTACATTTTAAACATACCCTTTATACAATGCCAGACATTTGACCCATATTTCAAAAACCATCACTGGGTATAGATTATGCCCATACACAATTATGATCATTTTACATTGTTTCCAATTTGAGAATTCAAATTTTACAAATTTTTCCTATTAGAGGCATTCAGGGCATAGTCTTCAACAATAGTAGTATGTTCATGTTCTGGACTGACAAGCACATGTACAAACCATCAAGGTAGCTTATAATAACCAATCTATATTATTGTAAATGACACAAAATATGATGAGATGGTAATTCAAACTATAAAAGATGCTTAGAATAACCAATCTATATTGTTGTAATGTGTTGCATAGCTCTCTGAAAGGATCAAAGTTGGCTATTGTTGTGGAAGGCCCATGATCAATTGTGCTAGGCATATCACAAAAGTGGGAAAATGAGAAATCTATATTGTCACAATAGAAAAGATGTTTAGACTAACATATCTATATTAATCTAAAAAACCTGAATGATGATGAGTTGGTGATGCAAACTATAAAATATGCATACCTCTTCGAAAGGATTTGAGTTGGCTATTGTTGTAGCAGGTCCATGATCAATCATGCTAGGAATATTGCAAAAGTGGGAAAATGAGAAATCTATATTGTCACAATAGAACAGATGCTTAGAATAACATATCTATATTAATCTAAACAACCTAAATGATGATGAGTTGGTGATGAAAACTATAAAATACACATACCTCTTTGAAAGGATTAGAGCTAGCTCTTTTTGTAGCAGGTCCATGATCAATCGTGCCAAGAATATCACAAAAGTGGGAAAATGAGAAATCTATATTGTCACAATAGCAAAGATGCTTAGACTAATGTAGCTATATTAATCTAAACAATTTGAATGATGATGAGTTTGTGATGCAAACTATAAAAGATGCATACCTCTTCGAAAGGATCAAAGCTAGCTATTGTTGTAGTAGGTCCATGATCAATCTTGCCAAAAATATCACAAAAGTGCATACAAAATATCACTATTAAAGACACCTGCATTGCAATAGTATATAAAATATCAGTATTAAATAAAGAACACTAATGAACTTAATCATAATGAACATAAACATTGTACCTTCCATTCTTGAAAATGCTATTCAAGCGTGCCTGAAGGGTCATCTCTTTTCTTAAGAGTATCCAATATTGCTTCATGATCAACATTACTAAGTGTCCATAATTGTTTTGTCTTTGTTCTGGCATGATACTTCAACAACTTAATATTTGTTGCTATAACAAGGTGTGAATACATGAGAATGGTTTGTGTTTCTCGTAGTCTTCAAATGTAGGTATGCCATTCTTTCTAATCATGTATGTTCACAACCAAGTTCCTGCAACCACAACTGAACCTATAGGATACATGAAATGATCATCATCTTCCATCGGTTGTGTTAGCTTATGCTTTACCCACACACATAGAGCCAACCAATAGTCTGATCTCGCTTCATTCCCCCGCAGTGCAACAATTGCAAAAATATGTCCTAGCTATAGTAGATCTAAAAGTAGGTCATAACCAACTAAACTTTCCATTATGTCATTTGTCATGGATATTGTTTAAGATAAAGGAGTTAGATACTATGGTACCCATGTATCCACCCACTCACTTGACTTGCATTGATCCCACTCACACTGAATACAAATTTGAAAAAAACAAGCCAACTCTCATGTCCAAATGGTCCATGTGCTTGCATCTGAGCTTCAAAATGAATGCATCTTTGAAGAATCTTTAATTGTATGACAATCCAATTTTCCTCCCACTGTACCCTCCTTAATTAACCAAAAGAATCTGTGCATTGTTGAATCAAATGTCCCTCCTTATGAAAATGCTAAACTACACCAATGAAATATAGAACGTACATCGCTGAATTTTGATCCTAAAATCTTCAATTGCTCCTTAACTAGAGCTCTCTTTACACATGCACCTTCTCCATCATGCTCCCCTTTCCCATGTATAGCTTCAAAAAAAATCCAAATATGAGGTAGACCCCTCTCTACATGCATTCTCCTCAACTAATAAAACATACGAGCATTCTTGAATTGACTTGTGCAATTATCTGACCAAATTAGATGTTGGCCCAATGCTATATCATGCTCCTACAAGAACTAAAAAAAAAATTCAAAACAATGTTGGACATACTCAGATGAGTGAGATATATCATCACTCATATAAAAATGATACTCTCTGATTATCTTTCGATCCTCCTTTGTACTATTAGGTGCATGTCTAAACATTATGTGGACAAAAATAGCAATTTGAATGGAATTGTAATATTGAGATTGTACCTCATTTTGTGGTTGCAATGTGTAGTTTTCTGCAAAATAAACCATTGATATAATAGTGCCAATCAGAAAAGAGTCCTTACACATCCTAAATTTTTGATCCAACCACTAAGACCTATGACTATGCCTTGCATACTTGTATAAAATATTGTCCTTAAAATCTGAAATAAAATCAGCAACAATGCATTCTTTTGTAACCAACTCACATCTAGAACCTTCACCTCCACTTTGCAAACTATTTTTAACTATCTCATATCTCTTTTTCTCAACAAGATTCTTTCCAAATTCATGTTTGAAACTCTCATGAAAACATTGAAAAAACTTTGACAATCCATCACATTGTGAGCACTTTGCATTTAAACAATCATTTCTATAGAAAAAGCAACCATCATCTCTAGAACATAAAAATAGATCTAGTAAGTCCCTTGATGATTTATGAAGATGTATTGCACCACACTCCTGTAACATTTCATTATTATGCAAAGTAGAATGGATATAGCATAATATCTCATGGTACATTGAAAACTCCACATGGTATTCGCAACAACAAGTATTACGAATCTTAAGAAGAACACAATAAAATGGCTTCAAACCCTCAAAATTCCTTTGCAATATTTCCATATTTTTATGTGTTTCAAATTTTTTTTTGAACAACATTGTTTGGCTTGATTCCAAGAAATGTTTAGGATGTGGTGTATGGTCTTGATTTCCAATTCTTAACTTTAAAACATCCTTTGCATTGGCTGATACTCTAGAGTTATCATGCCAAAATTGTTGAATTACTTGCTTTACATTATCTGTTAGCTTCTTATCAACATGTGGAAGCCTTCTGGAAAAATCCCATGTATCATATTGTGGAGGATCATCTATTCTTTCTCTTCTTGCAAGTGCTCTATCCAAATTTTTATGATTTATGTCAAAATCAATACAAGTTTGTCTCATAAAGTGAGCCTTTTTCAATTGATTGCTTACTAAGGCAGTTGTAATGACTCTCTAAGCAGCTCTCTTATCCTTTTCCTTGTTACTTTTTCCAATAGACTTGAGAGCATTAAAAATATTTTTGACAATAATAGAATTTTTTTTGGTCTTATTGTTCACACAAATCTTCAATTTGGCTAGCAAAGGTCTCATGTTTTGCATCTTTAGCAATTGTACAAAAAGTTGGCATTGCTCAGTCAATGTCTTATCACTAAAAATTGGTTGAAAAGTCTTCTATCCCACAACCGAATAGCTCATGTTAACCTATTTCCTTCAAAATTATTTATGATATTCTCATCAAATTCAAGTAACCATTTAGGGGTTCTTAAGGGTCTTGAAATTGGAATATGTCTTTCTTCCATACAAGGTTCTTCATTTCTCATGTAATTTGGTGAAACATAATTTACACTTGCTTCAATATTATGTTCAAAATCTTTATTTCCAATATTTTCACCTTGAACATTTTCAATATCAATTTGAATAATTTAATTCCCAATTTCAATATCATGTTCAACATCTTCAAATCCAACATTTTCACCTTGAAGATTTTCATTATCAATTTCAATATTTTCATTCCCAATTTCAATATCATGTTCAACATCTTCAAATCCAACATTTTCACCTTGAACATTTTCATTATCAATTTCTATAATTTCATTCCTAATTTGAATATCATGTTCAACATATTCAATTCCAACATTTTCACCTTGAACATCTTCAATTTCCTCTTCACTTGAAAGACCATAGGGGTTAGGTTCACCAATATTTAACATATCTTGTCTTCTCTTCCTATGACTTTCTCTATCTCTTTGTCTATATGCTTACATTTCTTCTTTTGTAAGCTTTCTCTTACATTTTTGCTTCCGACGACTACTGATCCCCATTATACCTCATAAAATATGCTAAGAAATCATTGCTTATGACAAATTTCAATAGAAGATGCTTCAAAAAGTTGATCTTTGTCTCTTCCTATCTAAAACTACATGTGTGTCACCTACAAACAGAATGTAGGGTCCGTTGGAATGCACAAAATGGCCCACATGGGGATTTTCTATGGCCCACAAATCTGATATCTGTTATAATATGATATCTGATTCATTTTAAAAATTTACGATGTTTTCTAATGGTATGATTTTAGTTCTACAAATCAGATATCCGATTTGTGTACACATAGACCTAAGGGTTAATGGTAGATAGTAGAGGGTTTAAGGGTTAAAGGTTCAGGGTTTATAGTATATGGTAGAGGGTTTAAGGGTTAAGGGTTTAGGGTAGAGGGTTATAAGGGTTTAGGGTTTCATGGTTAAGGGTATAAAGTGTGTGAAAGAGTGACTTAAGAGAGTGGGATAAGGTCAGAGAGGGTGGGAGAGTGGGAGAGAG
>VDFB02058242.1:476562874-476601195 GCA_007258455.2 Sequoia sempervirens
TCTTATTTAAAATTATATTTTTTGGGAAGCTTATAATAAGGACTACATAATACAAAAAAAATAATTTTTAAATGAATTCATTTGATCCCCCAAAAGGTAAATCAAAAGTGGTTTTTTATCAGCATTTTAAGAGGTGTAAAGGAGACTCCATTATAGGTATGGTTTAAAACTAGTAGGGTTCTATCCAAGGGGGTTTGATTTAAGGTAGTTTGATCAAACCCTCTTCAATTGGAATGCTTTAAATGAAACTTTTAAAGGCTGAAATCATTATATTTTCTAAAAATATGTGATTTCAACAAAATCAAATCCTCCCAAAAATTGTAAACTAGCTTTGTGGGATAACCCTCATATAATATTCTATATATTAGTAATATAGAAATAATATTTAAATATTATACATAATATTATAATATATTATATATTAAATTATAAACTATATTATATATTCTAAACTGGATATATTAAAATAAACTATAAAATATTTATTGCAGTTTCTAAATCATATATTATAAAGTGTAAAACATTTTTTAAAATCATATATAAACCAAATCGGATATCTGATTTGAAATGGATATCTAATTTGAAATAGATATTTGATATTTCTAAAAAAGAATTTATTGCCTAGGGATTATCCTTAGGCTTGCTTTGGTATTTGGCTTGGACATGCCAATCCTAAGAAGTCAATTCAAAAAACGTGTTTGACAACTCACCTTGTTTTTCTAGACTTCGTCCATGTGGTTGATGACTTTATTTTTAGCCAAAATTGATGAAACGAAAAGGGTTTGTAGAGGAGACTCTCAGCTTTCCACCAATATAAATTATTATTTACTTTGAATTTAATAAATAATTATTATTCATTTTCTATTAGAATTATGACTAAAGTCCCGATTGATAGGATGATTGAAAACATCTATAACTTTCAAATATCATATTTTTTTAATCCAAAATATGCACACATTCTATGCTTCATATAATATAGGATTAAAAAAATAATAATACTCTCATGTAGTTTTGACTCAAGTTAAGGTGGTCGCATATAAGTTTTTATATTTTTAAAAAGTTGTAAACTATAATTAATTATTTACTTGGAAAAATTTACAAAAAACAATATGTGTCACATCCAGACATGAGTCCTCTACTTATATCTAAAATATTATAAAAAATATTATCATTTTATTGTGGTTAGGGTGGTTAGATGATTAATCTACATTTCTTATTTTTTCACTGAAATTTAAGTGTACTCTCCATTGAAATTTTCAAATTTTCAAATAGACTTTTAAAAATAAAATAAACTTAGTAGTTTAGAAACTACATTCAATTTGCGACAAATTCTAGTGTTACATATTTTTTAAATAATATAGATAACTTATTCAAATTTTCATGTCAAGTTGTCTAACTCTGATTTTTTTGAATTTTCATTGCCAATTAAGGGCTTGTTTTATCCATGATGATTATACACATACTCACACAAATGTCCACATAAAATGCTCCCATCTAAAAAAAATAGACACTAAAAACTGAGAACAACATGGAACTATTAAAAAACTTGAATCAAATGCCATCATTTTGAAGTTACATGATTTATATCAAAAGGATAAAGAGAGGGTGTTGTGCAATGTGAAATTGCAAGGGTATAAATTTACAATACTACACATTCTTTATTGTTGAGATAAAATTTATTTTCATCTTTCTATATTACATGACAATCAATGTTTCTTTCCAAAAGGTATTTAGTTGAAAATTGTATTAAATGAATTAGAAAACATGTACCTGATAAACTTGAACTTATTTATGAAATGATCAACCATACTTCCCAAAATGATTCCATTAGAAGTAGAAAAATATATTGGTACATAAATAATAAAATAAATAAGCTCATAGTGATAGATCAAATTCCTACATTGCAAAGCCCTCAATCAAATATTTAATTAATTTTATATTAATTTTTGATAAAACAATTTTTAAAAGTTATATAAATTACAAGATTTTTGAAAGACAAAACTAAAAATATTAAATAGACTCCTATTATCAAAATTATATCACATTGATTAATCCACTAGAAAAAAATGTCTGGAAAACCTCATACTAATTGAAACATAATTTTATTCATTAAATTTTAGAAATATCACCAACATAGAAGTTTTATCTAAGTATTAAACACTTTTTAAAAAAGTGCCATGTATTTAAAAGTATATAAAAAAAATAGAATGATAAATAAAAAGTTTATTTAATAGATCTCAAATAAAAAAAACCAAGCCTAGGCTTACAAATATATTTGTTTAGTTTTCCATAATATTAGACAACAATAATTTTGTTCATCTAATAATCTTTATCACTAAATGTTGATAAGGAAAAAAACTTGATCAATAGCAGATGCTTGAGTCAATTCAAGTTTCAACCATCCAAACTAGGGCGACCTTCTTACATAACAATTTAAATCATGATTAATATTGAATTTTCTCACAAAAAAAATATAATAATTAGCCAATAGGCTATTTATTGTGGGCTTTGCCCACTGGAATTGTCTCATGCCAGTTTTCTTTTGTCAGATTTGTAACGCCAGGAATAAACTATGAACAATTAGGGATTTTGATTGGCACCCTTGATTTGGCTCCCTTCAAGATTTGTAATTCTGGGAATAAACTCTGAACAATCAAGGATTTTTTATTAGCACCCTCGATTTGGCTCACTTCAACCCTATCTATAAACTCTAAAAAATTAGGGATTTTGATTGGCACCCTAGATTCGGCTCCCTTCAACCCTAACAAGCTTATTTTGCAACCATAACTATGGAAGATGCATAGCAGTGAAGGCATTCTAGTGGTAATTGTTATGTAGTTTTTGTACACACCCCCTACTAAAAGCAAGGACCCTTTTTCTCTTTTATCTTTGGTGTTTTGGCCCTTTTATTTTGAGGATTTACTTTGCCTTGGCGTAAGCTTAAAATTTTTATCTGGCTTGCCTAAGTGATTCCCTTTAGTTGTACATTGAAAAAATCTAAGTTTTGAACAAAGTTCAGGTTTTTACTCCATTTCGAGATTTTTGCTCCATCCAGATATTCCCAAATTTCACTCAAATTCTGGTGAAGCAAATAAACGTTGAAGTTTGGGAAATCAGGGACTTTGCAGAATTCTGTATGTACCATATTTTCACAAAATTCTATTTTACCATCGGGCATATGACTTTCTTCAACATGTCTTGTTGGTAGCATTAATACACCTAGGTACAATCTATGTGGCATGAGTGTGGTTGAATATAAGGGGATTTTGCATCATTTGAACTCATGTTTCATTATCTATTGCTCTTGCATTTGAGATTTGGTGATTTGGGTATTCGATATTCTTGACCCGCTTTCTAAAGCGCTTGGATTTCTTGCATTTAGTTTGATTTGGTCACTAGGGCATCCCAGTTCACTGCTCATTTTCCTTGTGGTCTAATTTGATCTATTTATGGTATGTAACTATGTTCCCTACCTTTGAATTGTTAATTATTGGTTGTTCAGGGACATTTTATGTCCATTTGGGAGCTCAATTTTGCATGTTCGATAATTGATTGCTTTAAACTAGGGTTGCACTTGATGTTTAAATTTTCTTAATGCCCATCTTATATTCTACCCTAGTTACCTAGTTGAATTTTAATGTTGTGCATTCTCAAATGATTCTGATGCCTTGTCCTGCAAGTCAATATTTTAGTCTTGTTCAGGTTAGGGTTTTGCAAGGTCTAGTTTAATTTGGCTCACTCTAAGTGGGTTCATGGGTTTTACTTTTAATTTATTAGTCACAACTTGCTTAAGGATGATTCACAATTAATTACAAACCTTATTGAGTGCATTCAAGCTCACTCTAGGTTTAATCTAAGTTATCACCCATGGCAGAGGTTTCAAACAGTTAAATCTAGGGCATCATTGGTTTGTTATGAACATTCATCATTTAATACCTCAAGTAGTCTTGATTGAAAAGGGGTTGATAGAAAACATGAATTAGATTTGAGTTGAGCTCAGGAGATTTGAGATTCATAAAAGTTTGATCGTGTCAAAGAAAATCAAATGCAATAACAGATTTTTCAGAATTTCGAGGGCTTCATAGAATTCTGCTAGGAAAATATTTTCCTGCATTCCGTTTAACCTTCAGTGTTCCAAGGTGTGCATTGAAAACTCAAAGTTTTGGGGACTTCATAGAATTATGATCCGACCGAATTTTTCTAAATTTTCTGGGAAGCTTTGTGGAACTTAGAAAACAGATGAATTTAATGATTACTTGTCATTCCATGCTTTAAATTGATAGATTACACAATGATCTATGCATCTTTTTTTTCATTTCAATGATCTATTGTTGGTATTTGTGCTTTCTTGGACAAAATCTGCCTGGTTCTCTCCAATTAGCTTAGAATCCTGAAAGTCTCAGTTATGATGGTTTATTATTGGTTTCATTGTTTTATTATGGTTTTGAGCTAACACTTTGATAAATATGTTATTAGTTATTGTATTTTTATGTTGATATTCAATGGATGCAAGATGAGTCACACAAGGTAGCAACTAGAAAGACTAAGAGTGATATGGAGGGATCCTCCATCTCAAAAGCAGAAAGAGTTAAATTGGACATGAAGAACAGGATTCCAGAAAGTAAGATAGCTTATGTCTGGTTTGAAGTTTCAGATACAAATGTGGTTCGATGGGATTATGAGGAATTTAAAGCGAGGGTGGAACAAAAAGATCCTCCATTGTTGGTTAGGAGACTAATGGAATCAATATTATCTCATGTAGTAGGGTTTCCCCACATAGTTCAGTGTTATGAGTTGGTATTGGAATGTTTTTGACACTATGACAGGGATTCTGAAAGGATAGTCAATCCTCAAGGGATGGTATTGGCTAATCTTAACCCTGTCTCTATTGCACAAAATTTTGATATGCCAAATAAATCTCATGTATTAGCATTCAATATGGAGGTAGCTAAAAGGTACTATGAGGAGTAGATTGTTAAGTCACAACAATTTATCAATTCTTGGCTTGAGAAACCAAAGTCTCATTTCTCAAAATTTCCTAGGTAGTTGCACAAGGAATAATTTAAACAAGATGTCTATGAAGCCATCACATTGCTTAGCTAGGCAGTAGGCCTAAAGAGTGTAGGTATGTTTGAGAATTGGATGTTCCATGTCATTGTGAGGATGGAATAGGAGAAGATCAACTATCATTGGGCAGGTCTTATAAGTGTTGTGATCCATGAGCAATTATGCAATGTGCTATAGACCAAGACATTCACCATGACCTCTTATTTAGTATATGCACTTCCAAGATTCCATCCCTATAAAGGATTAAGCACAAGAGGAATATTTGGATAGGATGCAATTTATGAGGTTTATCCTCAATTGCACCTAGGAAGTTCAAGTTACAGTAGGGTGAGTGATGCATTCACCATGCACATCACTAGATTGCTCCAAGGTGCAGAGCATGTGAGAATATCAGATAGTGCTAAGGAGCTAATAAAAAGGTATGGTGCTTGGTTTATATAGTTTGCCACCTTCTCTTACATAATAATAGATGGTTTTCAAAGAGCTCCATACAGGCTTCCATAGTATCCCACTGACCATGTTATACTTTTGGAGGTCACAAGGAAAATATGTGACTTCAACGCCATTGTAAAAAAGGATAAGCATAAAACTAGATTTGGTGGAGATTTTCCTTGGAACATAGGTACTAGCGAGGCATGCCCTTCAATTAATTCAGCCTATGCTTCTGAGGAAGAAATGAGCACTCTTGGTTGTCTTACCATTCCATGAGAAAAGGTTGTGATATCACCAGTGAAATACAAAAGAAGTCCAGCATGGAATATCACCACAGAGATGATATAGAGGACTATTGGGCTAATAGCAAGGATGAGTTTGAGGTAAGAAAGAAGAAATTTTCTAGACTCCCAGTTGATGTAGTCCAAAGGTATAGTGTGGAAGTGGTTCCCGATTAGGTGGAGCATGATGGAGACTTAATCCAAAGTCATGATTATGATCCAATTAAAGACATACCAATTGGAGAGGTAGACTGGTTGGAGGAAGAAAAGATTGAATTAGGACAAATCATGGCCCCTATGATTGAATAAACCAAGTTATGGCTCAATCACAAGGTGTGGGAACTTGAAAGTGAAGGTGTTCCATGTACCTATAATCTGATGGGGGATCTAGAATCCCATTCCACTTCTGAGGAGTCTACTGAGGAAGATCCTAAGGGAAAAACCAAGGTGGATTCACCATTTAAGATTAAGATCAAAGGTCCCTAGGGAGAGGAACAAGATAAACAAAGGAGAAAAAAATCAAAGAAGAGGACTGGTACTTCAAGGAGAGAAAAATTTGCAGAGGCTAAACTCGGTGAGGGAGGAGGAAAAGATAGTGCTCTAGCACCTAAAAGGAGAAAAATAGTAAGGGGTTCAAGAAAGAAAGGTGGACCCTCCAAAGAGAAAAGTGAAGGTAATCCTTCAACGGTGGTAAATGTAGAAATTTCTAGAGAGAAGACGCAATTATACAAGAGGAGATAAAAAACTTCTCCCAAGGATAGTGTGCCAAGGAAGGATATTGTCCAGCCAACTCTGCTGTAGAAAAACATAAAGAATCTTCTCCACCTCATGAAACATATGGTGAATTAGAACAACCAACAGATGTAGACCATCCACCAAGCAAAGAGGGAGAAGGATTTCAAGAAGGTGAGCTTCATAGTGTAGTTGCAGAAATTGAGAAGACCCTATAGACTCCCTTGGTGACTTATGAGGACTCACCCACTAGAAGTGAAGAAGACAGACCTCCTTAGAGAGAGGAAACACCCATTAAGACCCCATCACTAGTGCATGCAGGAGAGGAGTGTTACCAAGAAGAGAATTATAAAGATGAAGAGTTTCTTGAGAAGCAGGAAGATACATGTAAGGGTCAATAGGAAAAAGTGGGACAAAGTGAAATATAGTCAGAGTCTGCTATTCCAGGTTGGCTTGATAGGGAAATAAGGAGAAAATAGGTTTTTTTTTATGATACCCCTCTCAATTGGGATGAGCTACTGGAAAAGCTAGGAAAAGGTAAAGGAAAGAAGAATGCCAAGGTCATCTCCAAGATTGAAAGGGATGAAGAAAAAAATAGAGTGGTGCACATTGCAACTCCTACTACAGAAAAGAATAGAGATGAAGTTACTTGGAGTGATTACAACATGCATAATATCAACTTGGGACCCACTTCCATGGAACATGATATTGAAGAGTATGAGGGTTCTAGTGTATTAATCCTGGGAAGATTAAGAAAAGAAGCACAAATTAAATAAGAGTTGAAGAAAGAGAATAAGAGACTGAAGAAATATTTAGAAGATCTGATGAAACCATTGCATTCCATTAGCTCCTCATCCTCTACTACATGTCTCCTACCCCAGGAAACTATAACTGAGCTGGAAAGAATGAATGCTACTACTATTTCCATAGTAAACTAGCTTCAAGGGGTGCAAACTAAGGGAGATAATGCTATTAAGGATGTTGTTTCAATAGGAGGAGATGCAATGAGGGAAATATATTGGTTGAAAGATTTATTAGCTCAAGATAAAGAGGATGTAGACCTCCTGTTGCAAAAGACCAAGACCATCATGGAATACAATAAGGATAAGCTTGTGAGTGATGGAATTCTCCCTTCCTCTAGAGTTGTTGAACCTTGGGAATGGTTTGAGGCTTTGCAAATAAGGAAAAAGGTTCTGAAGAAGATATATAAGAAGAGGAGGCAAGTTGAGGATACATTGACTAATATATATAATGGATGCATTTCTTTCTTTGAGATCATGATGGGGAGAAGGAAGTTTGCAATAAAGAATTTGAGCTTAGAAAAATTGAGAAAATGATGGCAAGATGTATATTTTCTATCCAATGAATATCTGATGCAGAGGGTTTGGGACTTTGAAACAAGCAAAAAGATTTCAAGGAACTTAATGATGCAATCTCAACCCTTCTTCAGGCACCCTGGTGGAGATAAGCCTCAATAATGCACCAAATGACTTATTTTCCTTCCTTATGGACCCAAACCCTAGGAACACTCTTAAGAGACTCAAAAAAAAATTTCTTGAATGATTTCAAAGCCCAACCCTTTGACTTAGATACAAAACCAATTTTTCACCTTAACTAGGCTTCTAGCCCAACTAGGCCTCTAGCGAAGGATTTTTGACTTTGATCTCAAATATTCCAAAGGAACCTCCAATATAATGACTATTTCAGATGTGTTTTGTGATGAAAAACAACATATCCAAACCTTGACATCACTTGCTTCAGACAAACCCTTCCAAAATCTGTTGTCTCCTCAAAAACTAGGCCTATTTAGCCCTCTTTTCCAAAGCAACCCATCTATAAACTCAACCCTTGACCATGAAAATTTCAAAAGTCCCTTAAAATGACTCAAAACCAAGGATTCCAAGTTTTTAGGCTTCTATGACACACCTAACATGCTCAAACACAAAACCCTCCTTAACTTGCCTCAAAACTAGGGCTTCTTGAAAACTAACCTTCCAATCACTTCCATAACTTTCTCGTTGAATATAAACCATTAGGACAAAATATTTAGTCTATCCCAACTCAAAAACACACCCCTCATTAAGGCAGATCTTCTACTGCTATACCCTAGCCTCCATCTTCAAGCACTTTTCATTATCAAATCTTGGTGTACACCATAGTATTCATCTATCCTACACATTATATTGTTAGTCCAATATGGTACATGTTAAATATGATCCATTTCAATAGATACAATCATAAAATCCCATGAAATGGATCATTTATCCATGATAAACCCTCAAACTAGTGTAAATTTTGTGTTCTTTTTGAGGACAGTCAATGTATTGTACAAAAAAATTATTTATTATTGCTCTCAGAACCTATAAGGGTTTCAAAAAATGTAATTTCAAGTTCCTAAATAATAAAAAATGATCATAACTTCAATGGAAATCAAGAACTCATAAAAAAACTCAAAGAAATTGCAAGAAAATTGTATTTCTTTCACTATTTCCTGTAGCAGTCCGTACAGTCCTTGCTCCAAATGCCCAACCTAGGTACAAATGATTATTTTGGATTTGTATATCCTATCCCCAACTTCCCAAACCATTTGGGATTGATTAAGTTGCATAAAAGTGATTAAAACTCATAAAGACTAGTTACCCGGCCAAATTGGAATTCAAATATTTAAATTTCCAAACTTACATTTTATTGATTTGTATTGACAAAAAACTATCTAAACTTCAATATTTAGCCTTAATTGATCTAATTAAAACATTATAAACCTACCTACACCCCTTGGACACTATTGGTTCACTTACAAGGTTTTTTTGGTCCTATGGTCCTTTCAAGACCCTTAGGACTTTTGATAGTCACATTACCTTTATTCATTCCAAATGCCATTATAGGCTCCAAGATACCATAATTGATGTTTTGATTTGATGGAAAGGTCCTCCTAACCCCTACACACTTTTGACCTTTGAAGAGCTCCTTGAAGGCCTTGGGTGCTCCTGCACCAAGATCTAGTTATTGAACATCAATTGGATGATGTAGCTACTTATATTGCAGTTATTGATAAATATCAAACCAGTAGGGTTGAGTGGGATAAGTCAGTTGAGCAATCAAAAGAAAATATTAAATCAATCGAAAGGAGACTTAAGGTTCTACCTTTTCCATCTATAAACGACTTAGACAAAGTACTTCTGATGGTGTATGATAGGGTGTACCGAAATAAGGACAAAGGGGAAAGTAGTTAATGTAAGGATTCATTGGAGTTTGTGCTTCCCTATTAATTTGCATGCATTGGTTTGAATTTCAATGGAGATTTTAGGCTGACTTGGATGGAGTTCAAGCATTTAATATATATTTTATTTAATTTTGAATTCTCCTTCGGCCAACTTGTTTTATGGCCAATTATTATTGTAAACACTAACTAGGCTGACATATCTTGGGGGGTTTCTATTAATATGGAATTTTGCCTCATTTGCAAGAGCTAGATAGTTAAGAAAGATGGATAGTTTTGATATTCGAGCGAATTTAGTAGTAGAGCAAGAATTAGGATTTAGTTCTTTTTGAGTAGGTGATGTAACATAAAACACTCAAGTTGTTGCAATTTTTGGGTGATTCAATACAATTGAAGACATTGTGCTTTTGGTGAATTCTCTTGTGTTGATTTATTTTGCATGATTTATTTTGTTCCATTCTTTAAGATTTCTTGAGAAATATTAGATGTATGCTAAATTTAGACTTAGATATGACTCAATGGTGTTCATGATTTGATGTTTGAAGTGTTGCGGCAATCCCTAGTCCATACTTTTTGCAACTAGCTAACTATTAGTTGCTTTGCAAAGTTAGCCCAGATCATATATCTGTTTTGCTTAGTTTGATTGTGAAGGTTTATTCATTTCAATTGTCTTAGGGTTGTTTTGGATGAATGTTCATAATCTGAAAATCCTTATTACCTTAGAAGATTGCATTGTTCTTATGAAATTTTAGATTCATCTGGGTTAAGCAGGAATTAGTTTATGAGGGATTGGTCCATTCAAAGTATTTCATCATTTGCATTGTTAATCTTAGAAGTAGTATTAAAATTAGTGGTCTCTCTGAAACCATTATCTTTTGTCATTTATTTTATCATTCTAGTTATATTTAGGATTGAAGTATCATCATATTGCTAGATCTGATAAAGCAAAGATTATGCATTTCCTTGTAGTAAGGTCCCTTTGTGATTACCAACATTTTCACATTTATCACTGAGTTGTTTATGCATTGTCAAGACCTGAAATTAGAGACCTTGGAGTTATCTCTTAAGGCTTGTTGATAAAGATTTACCCTTCAAGAGAGATAGGATATTATATTTTGTCTGAGTTGTTGCTGTGTAGAAATCAACATCAACAGATTGGCACTAGAAGGAGGGCCTAAATAAGCTAAGCTAGATTGATTTTTGTCTGCAATCTCTCCTGAAAGATTCAAAAGAACTAGATCTACTCTAGGAGAAGATGAATTTCAATAATTACCAGTCCCTATTAAGTCAAGAAGGACAAACATAAGGAGAGAATCATCATCCACCCAACCACCTCCATCATTTCCTTCATTCCCATCCTCATCAGGTTCATCTAAGTCTAAGTCTGAGGACATTCCTATTCAATAACCTCAGTCAGCCATAAGTCAACCATTACCACCCCAACCTCCACCAATGGATTTCCTTTCCAATAACCCATCTCCATTTTCCTTTTCTAATTACAATGTCATGCCCAAGAACCCAGAACACTTTTGTTCCAAGTTCCATGTTAATGACCCCAGTAGAACTGCTGAGGAACACATTAGGATCTTTTAGACTTTCCTTAAGAACAAAGGAACTAATCACGAGGATGTATCATGTAGGCTATTTCCTTATTCCTTAGGGGAAGATTCATTCTATTGGTACAATCATTTTCTTGCTAGATCTATTCAGAATTGGACTGAACTGGAGATTACATTTCTAAAAAAAATTAGGATCACCATTAGTCCTAATGATATTTACCTTTAGTTCAATAATGTTACAAGAGAATTCCATGATCCCATATCATCCTTTAACAATAGGTTTCATCATGTCTATACCTGATTACATGCTCCTTATGTCATTGACGAAGCTACTGCTTTAGAGGTTTATTATGAGGGTCTTGACAGTCTCACAACCACCTTCATGAAGTGGAGAAATAACCCTCCCACCACTTTTCTTGATGCCTATGTAGAGGTTGTGAAGGTTAGCACTGCTTTAAGACAACATTTTTCTAGACCTTTACCATCGTTAGGACCTGCTGCTCACCTTGGACAGGTCCTAGCTCTTAATCAGGCTCTCACCAATCATACTCTAATCATGAATCCAGTACCTCAGTTTCCTATGGGTAGGGCCTCCAGTGAGTCAAGTTTCACCTATAGTCAACTACCCTTAGCAAAATGTGAATCAACCTTTGCATCCACAATCTCATGCTAGCTACCCCTCGTATCTACAAAATTATGAAGTTTTGAACTAGTCATTGAATATCAATATTATAGTAGGATATCCTCAAAGCAATGCGAATCAGCCTCCATATAGGAATCATGACAAGGAGAGACTGGATGAGCTAACTGAATAGGTGAAGAAATTGAATATGGAGGTGACCTATTTGAGAAACCAGAACAATCAGCTTCAAGCTGCTCAAAGAGGTATGCAGTCCGATTATAGTAGAGAAGACTAAGATACTCAACAAGGATAGCATTTTGATAGAGGGAAACATCCTGAAAGAGGATATAACAATGACAACAGATATAATGATAGGGGACAAAATTATGATAAAGGACAATCCTCAAGCCAAAATTTTGATAAAGGTCAAGCTAGTGGACAAGGGTTTGACAGGAGACAACCACCCAGACAAAACAAGACTTGGAATACAAGGCCTAACAATGGAGGAGTCCCCACCCAATTTGATCAACCAATCAATTAGGAGAAGCCTCCTAGTGGTGTATATTTGGCTAAGGTTGCTTTATCAGGATGGTGTAGGTTCCATAAAAAAAGTCTACATTTTGAATTAGACTACCCAAAATTCTAGACAGTAGCTTCAATCTCCCAATATGTAGTGGAGAAAAATTTGAGTAGTCAAGAGATGGTGCCATCTAATCCCTATGATTCATCAGTGTTGGTACTAAATCATACTCCTTTTCCACAAAGAAAGGAAAATGTGCTTGAAGAGGAATCAAGCCAACTTAAAGAAGAGGAAGATTAGGTTTGCAATGGAGATGAGATTACATAGCTATTCAATGAAAATCTAGTGAATGACAATGGCCCCATCGATGAAGAAGAAGCTTATATTGAAGAAGTGCAAACATTCCAATGGTCTATGAAGAAGTATGATTTGAGGGACTTGCCACATAGAAATCCATAGGCTGGAGGTCCTTTCACCACCTCCATTCCACCAAACAACTTCACCACATGTACAAATCCTAATGCTAGTAGTAATCCACTATATCCTCATGTGTCTAAACAATATCTATCAAAGGAAGGACAAACAAAAATGGATCCATAAAAATGAAGGAGTGTCGAGTAAAACAAGGATAGAGTGGTGGAATACCCAAAAAGAGGCCCTTGTTGATCTGAGTGAAGAACAATTGGCCATATATGTTGCAGAAGAACTCAAGAAACTGAAGGTAAGTCTCTCTGCATTTGAGATATTGAGAGTTCCAACCATTAGGAATGTATTTCTAGGAGCTTACTATGCAAATTCCATATCACAAGATAAATCAATTAATGAAAGTGTCAATAAGGAATCTTGTTCTCAATCGGTAGGAAGGAAAAATTAGACACATAATCAAGTCCATGTACCTCCTAGAGATAAAGGAAAAGAGATAGAACTCAAGTTGTTCAAGTGGATACTCCCTTAACCCTGTTTCAAGGGAAAACAAACACTCCTCCATTTGTGATCTTTGTTCGTATATTTGGTAAGAACTTGCACAACTATTTGTTGGATTCAGGTGCTTCCACTAATGTAATTCCCTTTTTTGTCTATAGAGCTTTGGGTATTACTCTTGCTGATTCCCAAAAGAAAGCTACTCAATTGAATAGAACCGAAGTTAATGTTGTAGGGTAATTAAACATGATTCATATGTAGGTTGCTTCTGACCCAAGAATTCAACAAGTTATCAATATATAGGTGGCAGATATACATGATGCTTATGGCTTGATTCTAGGAAGAGACTTCACTAGGGCGTTGAATGGATATTTCTCGACTGACCACTCTCACATGTGGCTTCCTTGGAAGGGAGTTCCAAACTAGATTAGAATTGAAAGAGAACCCATAATGAAATACATGATCACAAAATATCATAATACCTCTAACAAAATTATGATATCGAAAGTAAGTATGGGTAATTACATGTTTGCAACCCCTTTCAAGGAATCAAATGTAGAGGAAGTCCTTATGTTACATGCAATTCCTATTGATCTCATAATAGAATCTAGTATAAATGAAGCTCTGGTGGAACTAGTTGAAAATGATGATCTTGAAGATAATCAACTCAATTTGCTAGACAATTTCCAAGAATTTATTTAGAAGTGCATTGAGGATTAGATTCAGTTGGGTAGGTAAATGAACTTTAGATATTTTATCTTGCCAAATTGGTGTAGAGTCCATATTGCCTCCCATTTTGAACTATATTGTTGCTTATGCCATACTATAGTGGAAAAAGTGCAAAAATGTATCAATTCCATCCCATCAGTCAAAATCAATATCTAGAATGGTCAAGAGAACCCAAAAGGGAAGAAAGTGATGCCTTTTGAGAAACCTTCTAGTAGCAATAGTGTAAGAAGTACATCAAGGAAGTCTACAGTTGTTGTTTGTTGGACTTTAAGGTTTGATGGATCTAAATCGAAACAAGGAGCTAGAGCAGGATTTGAGTTAATTAATCCAAGAGGTAAGACTTTCTTTGCCGCTCATAGACTTCAATTTCATTGCACTAATAATGTAGTAGAATATTAGGCTTTGGTCCATGGGTTGTTAATGGCACTAGAGAAAAGGGTCAATATTTTGCAAGTGTTTGGGGATTCTGAGTTAGTCATTAAGTAAGTTAGGAGACAGTACTCTTGTCATGATAGAAGAGTGATCAATTATAGACATAGAATATGGTATATTATTGAAGGATTTGATGCCTTCAAAAATTAGTTGATACCACACAATAAGAATTAGACAATAGATTTCCTTGCTCAGGCAACCAGTATGTTGCAACATTTGTCTCTTTCTAGATTGAAAAAAATTACAGTGGAGTTAACTCCAGTGCCTTCGGTACCTAACAATGTCACCAAATTCTAGGTATTTGAAGATGATAAGCATATTTTATATTTATCACAAGTTCGAATGTTTTTGCTTCCCAAATTATTGATGAAACTAAACCTCAAGAAGCGAAGATGGATTTGGAAGGAGTAATCAACTTGAAGACTAATACTATTCCCAGAGGAATGGTGCAGTTAGAAAGGATTTTTGATCTAGATAAGATTAGAGATCAAGAAAAAGATGCCAAGAAGGAGTCAATTAGTGGATAGGGTGAAACATATAACATGGGAACTCATGAGGATGCCAATAATGTCTTCATTTTAAAGTATGTAATCCAAAAGAGAGGAAAGGAATAATTGATGCATGACATACATATTAGGATGTGATAGCTTGGAGTTATGAGTATTTGAAAACTTATGACATGTCAATTATAACTCACACCATCCCTCTGAGGCCAAGAGTGAAACCTTTTAGACAGAGGAAAAGGCCAATTAACGCGTTATTGGAACCCATAATTTAGAAGGAAGTGTAGAAATTGTTGTCTACAAGAATCATATTCCTAGTCAGACACTCCACCTAGGTGGCGAACTTAGTTCTGGTGCGAAAGAAAATGGTGAAATCAAACTCTGTGTAGATTTTAGAAACCTTAACAGGGCATCAAAAAAGGACAATTATCTAGTACCTTCAATGGATGAATTACTTCATATTGTCAATGGTTCTCAAATGATGTCCTTTATGGATGGATACTTTGGGTGCAACTAGATTATGGTGCTATGTGAAGATAGGCATAAGATTGCTTTCACTACAAAATGGGGCTCTTTTTTCTACAAGAGAATGCCCTTCAGTTTGATTAATGTTGGAGCCACATTTAGGAGGGATGTGGACATTTCCTTTAAGGACATCATTAGAAAATGCATAATCATTTATATGGATGACCTGACAGTTTTTTCCAAGAGGAGAGGAGACCACATAACAGACTTATGCAAAGTGTTTTAGAAGTACAGGGAATTTGGTATATCTCTTAATCCAAAGAAGTGCATCTTTAGAGTGACAAAGGGAAAGATACTGGGACATGTTATTTCAGAGAAAGGCATTACTATTGACCTAGAATGAGTGGAAGCCATACTTAAGATTCAACCACCAACTATCAAGAAGGAGATGAAGTCATTCTTTTGAAAAATCAATTTTGTAAGGAAGTTTATCACTGGATTTGCTGAAATAGTCAAACCATTGAATGCCATGTTGAAGCAAGAAGCTAAGGTTGAGTGGAGTGCAAAGGAAAAAGAGGAATTTGTAGAAATTAAAAGAGCTATTGCTGAGGCTCTAGTACTGGTAAGTCCTGATTATGAGAAGTCATTTTACATATATTCATTTGCTTCTAATCATTCTTGTGCTGGCATGTTGACTCAAAATTCTGACCAAGGGAATGAACACCCTATAGCATTTATGAGTGCACCACTAAAAGATGTATAACTAAGGTAACCAAGTGTGGAAAAACAAGCCTATTCCTTGGTCCGAGCTGTGAAAAATTTCAGGCATTATATTCTTAGAAACAAGGTCTTTGCAATTGTTCCTAATCTTGTAGTCAAGCTGTTGTTGATGCAAAATGAGTTGGGAGAACATAGAGAAAAGTGGGTAACCATGTTGCAGGAATACAATATTGAGATTCAACCTATGAAGTTGGTAAGAGGACAAGGGCTTACAAGAACAATGGAAGAAATGGGCCCTAAATTTACAGTCCAGCATTACAATCTTGAGGATGTTTCTCCAGGGGGCTGGTATGATGATATCATCCACTATCTATTGAATCAAAGGTGTCCTGCCCATCTTAATGTAGTATAAAGGAGGGCACTACATTTGAAGAGTGACAGTTTTATGCTAAAGGGAGCTATCTTATATAAAAGGAAAAATGAAGGTATATACTTAAGGTGTTTGGGACAATAGGAGGCTAAAAGGATCATGGACGAATTTCATGATAGATATGGTATTGGCCATGGATCTGCACATTCCATTGCAATCCAGATTCTAAGGGTTATTTATTATTAGCCTAGATTTTTCAAGGATACACACAGTCATGTCAAAACTTGCCATGTGTGTCAGACCACAACAACCAGAGAGAAGTATGCAACTCTTCCACTTCAACCGGTCTTTGAGGTAAAACCTTTTGCACAGTGGGGGATGGAATTCATAGGTTCCATCAATCCACCTTCTTCTATGGGTCACAGGTATATTCTCACTATTACTAATTATTTGACATGATGGAATGAAGCTCTTGCATGCAAATAGTGTACTTCCAAAGTGGTAATTGATTTCATTGAATCAAGTATTATCAATCGCTTTGGATGTCCTTTATCTTTAGTTTGTGATAATGGTCCTGCATTTGCATCATTGAAATTTTCCAATTGGTCCTTTGATCATGGGATCATTATAAAGTTTACATCTAACTACTATCCATAGGGAAACAGGTTGGCTGATTCTTCTAATAAAAACCTCTTAACAATCATCTATAAGCTATTAGAGAAGAATCTCAAGGTTGGCACACTCAACTTAGGTTTTCTTTGTGGGCAGATCATACAAGATAGAAGACTTCCTTAGGGACCTCTCCTTATCACCTTGTGTATGGACTAGAACCTATATTTCTAATTCAATTGAGGATCCCTACTTTATAGTTCATTAATGAATATTATGATGAAGAAAACAGGCGTGAGGCCCGCCTGCAAGAGTTGTTACACCTTGAAGAGAAAAGAGACAAAGCCTTAGAAAACTTTGCCAAACATTAGGGTGTAGTCAAAAGGTGGTTTGATAGAAGAGCCAAGGTAAAATCCTTTTGAATCTCTGACTTGGTTCTATACTAGGACAAAGCTCATGACCGTAAAGGGGAGCATGGTAAATTTGATGAACTTTGGCTTGGCCCTTATCATATTTCAAAGATCCCAAGAGATAATGCTTTTTGATTGCAAACTCTCACTGGGGAGGATATCCCACTACCTATCAATGGGTAGTACTTGAAGCATTATTTCAAATCCTGAGCTGTGTACAACTCTTTCCTTGTATATAGTTAGATTAGGGTTTCTTTCTATTTTTGTTTTATTTGTTTTTCTTTGATTAGAGTAGGTTTCTCTTTCTATTTTTCTTTTTGTTTGTTTTTGGTCTGGTGTGTTTTTGCTCTACTCTTTCTTTGGTGTTCTTCTTGTATTTCTTCTAGATGTGTTGCACCTGCATGGAAAGTATACCTTTTATCTGGGATTGTTATGAGTGTTTAATTGATGGACTTTAAGCATGTGTCTCGAATGGATGGTTGAGGTATTTTTGTTATCATCAAGTGGTCTAGATGTTTGTTTTAAAGAGGATGGGTCATTGGTTTGATTTGAACCTGAAGTATTTTGAAATCTTATATCTTTCATACATCTTAAGAATCTTATAGTTGTGGTAGGTCCTTGTGAGGTCATGGTAGGTGAAAAATATTATTTCTACTTCAACACCACTATGGTTCTCAACCCTGATTGTGAAATTCATTGTTCATAGGTTGAAATGGAAAAAGTGAAAAGAAAAGACATATCAAAAAGAAGAAAAGAGAAATATTGAAAATAAAAAGCATTCAACTTATCAGAAGTATCTGAATATCTCTATTAGGGCTATGGATGCTTGGCTGTCAATAGAGCTATGTTCAAGAGAGTCATAGTGATAACCTCGTTGGGGCTATAGATGCCTGACTGGCAGCGAGGCTCTATCCAAGTTGTTTATGAAGTTAGAATCTTTGCGTAGCCTACCCTAACTGAACTTGGTCTCAACTATAACCTTGTTGGGGCTATAGATGCTTGACTGGCAACGAGGCTCTGTCTAGGTTATTTTTGAAGTTAGAATCTTTACGTAGGCTACCCTGACTGAACTTGGTCTCTGCAGTAGCTCAAGGAGGGAAATGAACTCATGTGCACACACTTAGATTTTTAGTTTATGGAAGGTTCAATCTACCTTTGGTTCTGATTCTTTAATCTTTGCATTCTAATTTTTTTGTCTGATAGTGAAATCAAAACCAAATATTTTGGGTTCATGATTCCTATTCATCATCAAAATGCTACTCTAGAGCATTTCTCCAATAGAGTTTCCATTTGTTGTATATTTTTCGCACACACTCCCCACTGAAAGTAGGGGCCCTCTTTCACTTTTATCTTTGGTGTTTTGGCCCTTTTATTTTGAGGATTTTCTTTGCCTTGGAGTAAGCTTAAAATGTTTATCTGGCTTACCTAAGTGATTCCCCTAAGTTTTACATTAAAAAAATCTAAGTTCTGAACAATGTTTTGGTTTTTACTCCATTTCAAATAATTTTGCTCCATCTAGATTTTTCTGGATTTCATTCAAAGTTTGGTGAAGCAAATAAACATTGTAGTTTAGGAAATCAGGGACTTCACAAAATTCTACATTTACTGGATTTTCCTAAAATTTTGTTTTACCATTAGGTTTCTAAATTTCTTCAGCATGTATTTTTAGCAACATTAATGCACCTAGATACAATCTCTATGGCATGAATGTAGTTGAATTTAAGGGGATTTTTCATCATTTGATCTCATGTTTTAGTGTGTATTGCTCTTGCATCTGAGATTTGGCAATTTGGGTGTTCAATTTTCTTGACCTGCTTGCTGAAGCACTTGGATTTCTTGCATTCGGTTTGATTTGGTTGCTAGGGCATCCCGATTCGTTGATCATTTTCCTCATGGTTGAATCTAATCTATTTATGGTATGTAACTATGTTCCTATCCTTTGAATAGTTAATTATTGGTTTTTCAAGGCCATTTTATGTCCATCTGGGAGCTTTATTTTGCATGTTTCATGATTGATTGCTTTAAACTAGGGTTGTGCTTGATGTTTGAGTTTTCTTAATTCCCATCTTATATTCCTCCCTAGATAACCAGTTGGATTTTAATGATGTCTTGCATTCTCAAATCATTCTCATGCCTTGCCCTACAAGTCAATATATTAGTTTGGTTTGGGTTAAGGTTTCACAAGGTCTAGTTTAATTTAGTTCACTCTGAGTTAGCTCATGGGTTTTACTTTTAATTTATTAGTCATAACTTGCTTAAGGATGATTCATAATTCATTGCAAGCCTTATTGAGTGTGTTCAAGCTCACTCTAGGTGTAAACTAATTTTTCAACCATGGCAGAGGTTTCAAATAGTTAAATCTAGGGCATCATTGGTTTGTAATGAACATTCATCATTTAACACCTCAAGTAGTCTTGATCCAAAAGGGGTTGATAGAAAACATGAATTAGATTCAAGTTGAGCTTGGGAGATTTGAGATTCATAGAAATTTGATTGTGTTAAGGAAAATCAAATGCAACAACAGTTTTTCAGGATTTTGAGGACTTTGCGAAATTTCGTTGGTACCATATTTTCCTAGATTTCATTTAACCTTTAGTGTTCCAGGGTGTGCATTGAAAATTCAGAGTTTTGGGGAATTTGCCAAATTCTGAATCAGTTGAATTTTTTTGAATTTTCTGGGAAGCTTTTTGGAACTTAGAAATTGGATGAAATGGTTGAATTTAATGATAAATACTTATCATTCCATGCTTTAAATTGATAGATTACACAATACTCTATGCATTTTTTTTTCATTTTGATGATCTATTGTTGGTATTTGTTCCTTCTTCAGGAAAATCCACCTAGTTTGGAATTTTCCAAAGCTCCTCCCATACTAGTTTTCCCCAATTAGCTTAGAATCCCGAAATTCTCAGTTATGATGGTTTATTATTGGTTTCATTGTTTTATTATGGTTTCAAGCTAACACTTTGATAAATATGTTATTAGTTATTGGATTTTTATTCTAATATTTGATGGATGCAAGCCGAGTCAAGCAAGGTAGCAACTAGAAAGACTAAGAGTGATATGGAGGGATCCTCCATCTCAAAAGCAGAAAGAGTTAAATTGGACATGAAGAACAGGATTCCAGAAAGTAAGATAGCTTCTTTCTGGTTTGAAGTTTCAGATACAAATGTGGGTCGATGGGATTATGAGGAATTTAAAGCAAGGATGGAACAAAAGGATCCTCCATTGCTAGTCAGGAGACTAATGGAATCAAGATTATATCATGTAGCAGGGTTTCCCCCCATAGTTCAGTGTTATGAGTTGGTATTGGAATGTGTTCAACACTATGATAGGGATTCCGAAAGGATAGTCAATCCTCAAGGGAGGGTATTGGCTAATCCTAACCCTGTCTCTATTGCACAAACTTTTGATATGCCAGATAGATCTCATGAATTAGCATTCAATATGGAGGTAGCTAAAAGGTATTATGAGGAGTAGATTGTTAAGTCACAATAGGTTATCAATTCTTGGCTTGAGAAACCAAAGTCTCATTTCTCAAAACTACCTAAGTAGTTGCACAAGGAATAATTTAAACAAGATGTCTATGATGCCATCACATTGCTTAGCCAGGTAGTAGGCTTAAAGAGTGTAGTTATGTTCAAGAATTGGATGTTCCATGTCATTGTGAGGATGAAATAGGAGAAGATCAACTATCATAGGGTAGGTGTTATAAGTGTTGTGATCCATGAGCAATTATGCAATGTGCTACAGACCAAGACATTCACCATGACCTCTTATTTAGTATATACACTTCCAAGATTCCATCCCTATAAAGGATTGAGAACAAGAGGAATATTTGGAAAGGATGTGATTTATGAGGTTTATCCTCAATTGCACCTAGGAAGCTCGAGTTACAGGAGGGTGAGTGATGCATTCACCATGCACATCACTAGATTTCTCCAAGGTGTAGAGCATGTGAGAGTATCAGATAGTGCTAAGGAGCTAATCAAAAGGTATGTTGCTTGGTTTATATAGTTTCCCACCTTCTCTTACATAAGAATAGATGGTTTTTGAAGAGCTCCATACAGGCTTCCATAGTATCCCATAGACCATGTTATACTTTTGGAGGTCACAAGGAAAATATGTGACTTCGATGCCATTATAAAAAATGATAAGCATAAAACTAGATTTGGTGGATATTTTCCTCAGAAGATAGGTACTAGCGAGGTATGTCCTTCAATTAATTCAGCCTATGCTTCAAAGGAAGAAATGAGCACTCTTGGTTTGTCTTACCATTCCAAGAGACAAGGTTTTGATATAACCGGTGAAGCACAAAAGAAGGCTAGCAGGGAATATCACAATAGAGATGATATAGATGACTACTGGGCCAATAGAAAGGATGTGTTTGAGGTAAGAATGAAGAAATTTTTTAGACTCCTACTCGATGTAGTCAGAAGGTATAGTGTGAAAATGGTACCTAATTAGGTGGAGGATGATGGAGACCTAATCCAAAGTCATGATTATGAGCCAATTAAAGACAAACCAATTGGAGAGGTAGACTAGCTTGAGGAATAAAAGATTGAATTAGGACAAATCATGGCCCTTGCGATAAAATACACCAAGTTATGGCTCAATCACAATGTGTGGGAACTTGAAAGTGAAGGTGTTCCATGTACCTACAATTTGATGGGGGATCTAGAATCCCATTCCACTTCTAAGGAGTCTGCTGAGGAAGATCCTAAGAGAAAAAACAAGGTGGATTATCCATTTAAGATTAAGATGAAAGGTTTATAGGGAGAGGAACAAGAGAAACAAAGGAAACCAAAAGCAAAGAAGAGGACTGCTACTTCAAGCACAAAAAAATCTATAGAGGATGAACCTGGTGAGGGAGGAGGAAAAGATAACGCTCCAGCACCTAAAAGGAGGAAAACAGTAAGGGGTTCAAGAAAGAAAGGTGGAACTTCCAAAGAAAAAGGTGAAGATGATCCTTCAACGGTGGTAAATGTAGAAAGTTCTAGAGAGAAGACACAAGTAAACACAAGTAGATCAAGAACTCCTTCTCCTAAGGATAGTGTTCCAAGTAAGGATATTCCTTTGGCCAACTCTGTTGTAGAAAAACATAAAGAGGCTTCTCCACCTCATGAAACACATTGTGCATCAAAATAGCCAATAGATTTAGAGCATTTTCCAAGTGAAGAGGGAGAAGGATTTCAAGAAGGCGAGCTTCATAGTGCAACTATATAAATTGAGAAGATCCTATAGACTCCCTTGGTGACTTATGAGGACTCACCCACTAGAAGTGAAGAAGACAGACCTCCTCAGAGAGAGGAAACACTTTTTAAGACCCCATCACTAGTGCATGTAGGAGAGGAGTGTGAGCAAGAAGAGCATGATAACGATGAAAAGTTTCTTGAGAAGTAGGAAGATACACCCAAGGGTCAGTAGGAAAAAGTGGGATAGAGTGAAATATAGTCAGATTTTGTTGTTCCAGGTTGGCTTGATAGGGAAATATGGAGAAAAAAGGTTGTTGTGGATGATACCTCTCGTAATTGGGATGAGCTACTAGAAAAGATAGGAAAAGGTAAAGGAAAGAAGGCTAGGGTCATCTCCAAGATCGAAAGGGATGAATCAAACAACATAATGGTCCACATCACAACTCCTGCTACAGAAAATATTAGAGATGAAGTTACTTGGAGTGATTACAACATGCAGAATATCAACTTGGGACCCATTTCCATGGAACAAGATATTGAAGAGTATGAGGGTTCTAGTGCAATAATCCTTGGAAGATTAAGAAAAGAAGCACAAAATAGATAGGAGTTGAAGAAAGAGAATGAGAGACCCAAGAAATATTTAGAAGATCTAATGAAATCATTGCACTCAATTAGCTCCTCATCCTCTACTGCAGGTCTCCTACCCCAAGAAACTATAACTGAGCTAGAAAGAACAAAGGCTACTACTCTTGGCAAAAAAAAATAGCTACAAGGGGTGAAAAATAGGGGAGATAATTCTATTAAGGACATTCTTTCAACAGGAGGAGATACAATGAGGGCAATAGATTGATCAAAAGATGTATTAGCTCAAGATAAAGAGGATGTAGACCTCCTATTGCAAAAGACCAAGACCATCATGGAATACACTAAGGATAAGCTTGTAAGTGATGTAATTCTCCCTTCCTCCAGAGTTACTGAACCTTGGGAATGGTTTGAGGCTTTACAAATAAGGCAAAAGGTTTTGAAGAAGATATATAAGAAGAGTAGGCAAGTTGAGGATACCCTGACTGACATATATAATGGATGCATTTCTTTCTTTGAGATCATGACAGGGAGAAGGAAGTTTCCACCAAAGCATTTGAGCTTAGAACAATTGAGAAGATGGTGGAAAGATGTATATTCTCAAGCCAGTGAAGATCCAGCTAATGAGCATCAATTGGATGATGTAGCTACCTATATTGTAGTTATTGATAAGAATCAAACTAGTAGGGTTGAGTGGGATAAGTCGGTGGAGCAATCAAAAGAAAATATTAAATCAATCGAAAGGATACTTAAGGTTCTACCTTTTCCACCTATATCCAACTTGGATAGAGTACTTCTGATGGTGCATGATAGGGTGCTGAAATAAGGACAAAGGGGAAAGTAGTTAATGCAAGGCTACATTGGAATTTGTGCTTCCCTATTATTTTGCATTCATTGGTCCAAATTATCATGGAGATCCTAGGCCGACCTGGATGGGTTTTAAGTATTTAATGCATATTTTATTTTATTTTGAATTCTCCTTGGGCTAACTTGTTTTATGGCCAATTATTATTGTAAACCCTAACTAGGTCAATATATATTGGGGGGTTTCTACTAATATGGAATTTTCCCTCATTTATAAGGGATAGATAGTTAAAAAAGATAGATAGTTTTGATATTCGAGCGAATTGAGTAGTAGAGAAATAATTAGGATTTAGTTCTTTTTAAGCAAGTGTTGTAACACATAACACTAGATTTGTTGCAATTTTTGGGTGACTCAATACAATTGAAGACATTGTACTTTTGGTGAATTCTCTTGTGTTGATTTATCTTGCATGGTTATTGTTGTTCCATTCTTTAAGATTGATTGAGAAATATTATATGTATGTGAAATTTAGACTTAGATACGATTCAATGGTGTTCATGATTTGATGCTTGAAGTGTTACAACAATCCCTAGTCCATACTTTTTGTAGCTAGCTGATTGTTAGTCACTTTGCAAAGTTAGCCTGGACCATATATCTGTTGTGCTTAGTTCGATTGTGAAGGTTTATTCATTTCAACTGTCTTAGGGTTGTTTTGGATGAATGTTCATAATCTAAAAATCTTTATTACCTTAGAAGATTGCACTATTCTTGTGAAATTTTAGATTCATCTGGGTTAAGTAGGAATTAGTTTATGAGGGATTGGTCCATTTCAAGTATTTCATCATTTGCATTGTTAATCTTAGAAGCAGTATTAATCATAGTGATCTCTCTAAAACCCTTATATTTTTTCATTTCTTTTATCATTCTAGTTAGATTTAGGATTGAAGTATCATCATATTGCTAGATCTAATAAATCAAAGATTCAGTATTTGCTTGTGGTAAGGTCCATTTGTGATTACCAGTATTTTCACATTTATCAGTAAGTTGTTTATGAATTGTCAAGACCTAAAATTAGAGACCTTGGGGTTGTCTCTTGAGGCTTACTGATAGAGATTTACCTTTCAAGAGAGATATGATATTATATTTTTTCTGAGTTGTTGCTGTGTAGAAAACACCATCAACAGTAACTTATCCTTGATCCTTCTTTGTTTCTCATTTTTTTCTATGCAGAGCTCTTCACGAAAAGAGGCTGAGGGCCAAAGGAGGCCTTACAAGAAATCAGTTCTTTTTATTAGTTCTTACATGTAGTTTTTCCTATTATCTTGTGCTTGGCTATTTTTTTTCCATGATCACATCACTTTTATGGATCTGCTAGATATTTCCTAAATTTGTTCTGGCACAAGAATTGGGCTCAAGACTATATAGTCTTGGTATAGGTACAATTGGGATAGATTGGTCTATAATTTATTCATACTTGGGAATCCCACTCGCCAATCCTTGGTTTTCCATTGCTAATGTAGCTATTGGATTTTTCCTTGTGATGATGACATTGGCCTATTGGTTGAATCTCTTTGATGCAAAGAAATTTCCTGTATTTTTTGTGGATCTTTTCACCTCCTTTGGGAAAGAGTACAACATCTCCAAGATTACTGATTCAAATTTCCATCTAGATTTAAAGGCCTATGAGAAGTATGGCCTAATACATTTAAGTACCTTTTTTGCTATGACATATGGAGTGGGATTTGTAGCATTGACTAGTACAATAGTTCACGTACTTCTTTTCCATGGAAAGTATGTATCCATCTCCATGTCAACCCTCTTTCTTTTTTGTTCAATGGATACCTTATATGTCACCCTAATAGGATTTATTGCATTTGTCAAAATGCCAAATGTTTATGATGCAATGACATATATGAAAGCTTAGTATTTTTTATTTTAGAGATAATGTGCAGTGGAAGTGCACACCAAATTAATGAGAAAATATAAATAGGTGCCAGAATTATGGTTCCAAATAATACTTGTTGGCATTGTTTTGCTTTTTCCATCTTTTCATGTCAGTATTACATTGATCAACTTCAATTAGCCCTGGTGGGGAGTACTTCTAGCATTTGTTATTGCCCTGCTATTCACATTTCCTATAATTTAATTTATCTTCTCTTCAATTCTATCACACATTTTCTTACTTTTTCATCAACATTTAGTCTAACTTAATTTGCAATTGTAGCATCACATTCAATATGACCCATATTACATGGTATAGCCTTCTGAAGATGTCAACACCTTCAAGCTCTATCAAGCTTTGCTAAAGTGTCCTTTGAATTTCAATGATAGTGTAGACAAATTTTTAGAGCAATCACAACATGCATACAAAATTCAATTGAAAATATGTGTAGTGTTTGGATGGTGTTTCAAAATGTGTAGGTGTGTGGCTTTGTCTATTTCCATGTGTTCATGTCTCATGCATTTCTATGTTTATCTATGTATGTCTGCTTCTTTGTTTGTAGATGAGTGAGTGCATGCATGTCATACATATCATTGTCTCCAAATGGTCAAATATTTTAGTAGATATAGTCCATAGGGGAATATTGTAAGAACTCTTTGTGCCCTAGTTTTTTAAACTTTTCTTGTTTTATATTTTTTTGTAGTTTTTGGGGGGTTTTCTGCTTTTTTGTATTTTTGCAAATAATAGAGAAACTGGAATTTTGAAAGAAAATATAATAAGTCTAGAAATAGCAATCTACAAATTCTTGATTTTATTGCTTAATAGTACTAGTCTAGATACAAGAATACCCATATGAACATACGTTGGTTATTACATTGTTTGTAGAAAAATCACCTCAATGATTAATTTGATTCTCCTCTTTTAGGTGTCCTTTTTCCTTAAATCAACTATGGTTAATTCCTCTAGGGTTGGGCACACCTCCTTATAATTTTTAATTATTTTTATGAAGCTCCTTTTCCCAAATCGCACTTGTGAAGGAGTCCACCTCCCTGCTGTCAACTGATAACACACAAAAAATAGATCGAACCCCTTGTAAATTTGTGTTGGAGATAGAAAATAATTTTTCACCAATATGCTCTTCAATTTGACACCAATACCCCTTTGATTTGCTCTTGAAACATTTTTCAAATAACCTGATTTTGCACAAATAGAACTTGTGGATGAAGCTCTCCTAAATGGTCAAATTCAATGGATATTTCACCAACTCAAATGGTTGCAACAATGAAGAATATATTGTTCTCCAATGTCTTGTGGAATGAAAACCCTTGGCTTCCTTCTCATTGAAATGTTCATCACAACCAAAATGCTCCAAAATGCCTAAATCAAAATCTTGAGGGCTTTTTAAAGGATTCTTGAGGAGGTGCAATTTCCCTCAAAAAGTGTCATTTAAACATATTAAAAAATTATTTTATCAATTGAGACTTAGGAAATATTTTAATTTCTCCTTGAAGTTAACACTCTCAATTAAATAATTTAATATGGCCCCATTTTAATGATGAATTGACCCTCAAGTTATAACATTAAGTTATAACTTAATAATGCCATTTTTAATAATTAAATATTATTTGAGTCATTTAAACATTAATTTCTCCTTTAATATTTAATATTTCACCAAACTGTCTGAAACTAGGATCAACTCTATGAATCTCATAATGACCAAGTGCCTTACTAAAAATAGTAAGGGTCCCTCTCATCCATCCTTTGTCTTTCTATAAATAGTAAGTATAGCAACTGGAGCCCTATGAATGCCAAAAAAAAGTCCAAAGTTGATGATCATTGAACATTAGAGGCAATGAAAACCTTAGAAAGATCTATAGAAAACCTCATTAGCCTATGAGGGTCAAAATGATAGGTTGATATACTGACATTTGATGTCTCAATTTGGAGGGGACATTACAATCCTCCCTCCCTAATATTGCTTGTCTTCAAGCAATCTCAACTCTGGGTGCTGTAAGGTCTCCTCACCTTCTCAGGTGGTATCCTCTACTGGAAAATCCTTCCATTTGACCAAATATTCCATGATAGTCCATCTCTGTATCTATCTCTCTGAAATCCAAGATGGCCTCTAGTACCAAAATCAATTTACCCTCATCATCTAGGGGTGGTAGCACTGTTGAAGGAGTAACATGATGTCCCAATTCCTTTTTGAGGTGTGAAATGTGAAACCTGTTGTGTACCCTTCTATCTATCAAAATATCCAACTCATACGCCATCTTTCCTACTTGCCTAATGATCCTAAAAGGGTTGTAGTAGTGAGGTTTAAGTTTTCTAGCACCACTCTTCCTGAGAGTGGACTAGTGGTAAGGCTATAACATCAAATATACCATGTCTCCTACCTCAAAAGATCTCTCAGCACTCCTCTGATATGCATATTGTTTCTATTGATTTTGTGCCTTGGCAATATTCTCCTTAAGATCCTTCATGATATCTTGGCTCTCCTACAACAAGCCATCGACACTAGGCACTCTATTGTTGCTCAATAGTAAATTAAGGAAACTCAAGGCCTCGTATCCATATAATTCCAGGAATTGTGTCATCTATATCCACATATGGCAAGTGGAGTTATAGAAATACTTGCATAGATAAATCCATTTGACCCAAGCCTTTTGTTGCTTGGCTATGTAATTCCTGAGGTAACCCTCCACCCACTTGTTAACTATCTCCATTTGGTCATTGGTCTATGGGTGGCAGGTGGTATTCAGAGTGAGCTCAGTCCCATAAAGTCTAAACAACTCTTGCTAGGAGTGACTCAAGAACCGACTATCCCTGTAGCTAACTATACTCTGAGGTAGCCCATGTAGCTTGAATACCTCACGAAAAAACAACTCAGCCACCTATGTCATCATGTATGTAGCTACAATTGAGAAGAAATGGGCATATTTTTTTAACCGATCTACAACCACATATATACAATGTTAACCTTGGGCTTTAGACAAGCCTGTAATGAAGTCCATAGATAGGCATTCCCACTTCCTATCAAGAATCAAGAGTGGTTGTAGTAAGCCTATCAGAGAAGTGTGTTCCTATTTGTTCCGCTGACAAATAATACACTCTCTAACATACTAGAGAACATCTTCCTTTTAAGACCTTTCAAGGTGAACTCTCCCTGATTTGCCTATAAGTCTTGAATTACCCCTAGTGTCCTATAGTGGGCATATCATGGAAATTCCATAGTATGATGTTCTTCATCTCTAACCCTGGAATAAAAAAGATCATACCCTTGTAAATGATGAGCTCATTTATAACTATGTATTTTCTGTCCTGAACTAACCCCTTAATTATCCCTGATGCCCATGTGTCCTTTGCGTACTCCACCACTATCAAATATCTCCAATCCTCTAAAATATAAACCAAATACTTCAAGTGTGGCCGGCCAGATAGAGCATCAACAACAACATTCTAGGCACCTTTGAAATATGTGATATCAAATTCATATGACTGGAGTTTATTGACCCCTTTTTGTTGATGATCATTGAGGTCATGCTGCCCTAAGAAGTGTCTCAAAATATTATGATTAGTTTTTATGCAAATTTTTTTCCCAATGAGATATTGTCTGAATTTGGCTAATGTGTGCATAAGGGCCAACATCTCCTAGTCATAAATACTATAACTTCTCTTAGGTCATCTAAGCTTCCTACTCTCAAAGAAAATCAGGTGCTTATCCTGCATAAGCACAACACCAATCCCCTCTCCAGAGGAATCACAATGAAGCTCAAATGACTTCACGAAGTCAAGAAAAGCAAGGAATGGACATGTAGTCATAATCTATTTGAGCCTCATGAAACACTCTTGTGCCTTTGGGGTCTAGGTAAAAGTACCTTTTTTCATCAAATCCATGAGTGGTGTTACATGATGTGAATATCCACTGACAAATTGATAGTCAAAACCACATAAACTCAAGAATCTACGTAGCTGAGTGAGATTATATGGAGTAGGCCAGTCAATGATAGCATGGATCTTATCAAGATCCATCTACACACCCTCTACACTAATAATGTGGCCTAGATATAACAATTTTGTCATGCCAATGTCACACTTTGACTCCTTTTCATACGAATATTCCCTATACAAAATTTCCAACACTATATCAAGATGAGCAAGATGCCCCTCCCACATCCTACTGTACACCAAAATATCGTCAAAGAAAATGAGCACAAACTTCCTCAATTGGAGTTGGAAGATTCAGCTCATGGTGGCCTGAGATGTCATCGGTGCATTGGTTAGCCCAAATGGGATAACCACAAACTTGAAGTGTCTACAGTGACACCTGAAGGCAGTCTTCTCTATATCCTGATCTCTCACCCTGATCTAATGGTAATTGAACCTTAGATCAATCTTCGAGAAAAAAAATGCACCATGAAGCTCATTGATCTACTCATCGATTTGTGGGATAGGGTACCTATTTTTTATGGTTCTCTTATTAAGCATATTGTAGTCAATGCACATATGTAGGGTACCATATTTTTTCTTAACCAAGACCATTGATGAGGAAAATGGTGATTTTCATGGTCTAATGTGACCCATTTCAAGTAGCTCCTTAATAGTTTTCTCTATCTCATCTTTCAGTCATTTTGGATGCCTATAAGGGGTGATCATTATGGGTTTTGCACCCTCCTCTAGTCCTATAATGTGATCAATACCTCTGTCGGGTGGTCTACCTAGTGGGATGTCACTAAAAACCTTTTCGTGCTTAACTCTCAACTCTTGTACATCTAGATGATATTCAAACTTCTACGACCCCTCCTATGTCAGCATCAACACACACTCTGCTACCCACTCAACCATATTATGTCACATGAGCCTCTCCATCCACCTGAGTGATATCATCCTAAAACTACTGTCTCTAATGGCCTTTAGTATGTTATTTTTCCCATCCACCTCAAAACTCATCTCCATCTCATGAAGTTCAAGAGTGAAATTCCCAATAGCATGGAGCCATCTCATGCCCAGGACTACATTGATATCCCCCATGTTTACAACATAATAATCAAATTTAAAGTTATAATTATTTAGGTGCATAGGGAGATCCTTAATCATCTTATTACACTTAAGGGTGTATCCATCAATTACCTTCACCCTTATGCCTTCAAACTCCTCGGTCATGATCCCATGTTTTTCCACAAAGTGTGCATCAATAAAATTATGAGTGGCACCTATATCCAAAAGAGTGATGACCTTTTGACTAGCTAGGACACCACACATTCTAAATGAGCCTTCCTATTGGATGCTAGTAAGCCGTGCCTCCTGAAGATTGATTTCTACACCTTTTTCCTCTTCTTTTTCTTACTTTTCATCCTTCGATTCATCTTGACCAACTTTTTCAAAATTTTAAAATTCTGAATCTTCATAAAATGCCCACATAACTCAATTAGCTTTCCTCTTAGGTCTTAAGGGTAAATCATGATTTTCATCATATGGACCCTTATAGTAGAAACATAACTTCTTTTTCTGCAAATCATTGAGAGTTTCATGATCAAATCGAGCTATTGATTTTCCTTTTTGATCTTCTTTAGAATCTGATTTTTCTTTGCTCTTAGGAAATGTTTTATTATCCCTAAATGAAGAAGATCCCTTTGATATGAACTTGCTTTATGAACTAAACTTTCTTGATGGGGCTACAAGTTCCATACTCCTTGCTTTCTTCATTGCTTTCCTACAGTGTCAGTAGGTTGAAATCCTTAATCCACCCTCATAATGGTTCCAATAAACCCTCTATGAAGAGCACAACTAGTCTCCTCTCTGAAATGTTGGTCACCATCATGGATAACCTTTGGAAATCACTGATATAACTCTCCAGCCTACTAGTCTTCTTGAGTTGTGCCAAGTCCCTGAAATAAAATTCTAGATCCTTTTTATCAAAGCGATCAACCAACCTATCCACGAACTCCTAATAAGAGATGATGTGATCATGCTATAGTGTCACCATCCCATGATACCACCAATCATGGGATGCTCCCTCTAAGTGTAGCATAGCATACTTGATTGCTTCTTCTTCAGACATAGGTCGAAGTGACAAGGTTTCTAACCTATGAATCCAAGATTGAGTTGTTACCTTGCCACTGCCATAAAAATTGGGTAATGTGATTTTGCTAGTGGCATGCTTCAAGTCATTATTTTGGTTATGAGGCCTATTACTTGGTCGAGACCTATAGTATTCAACCCTTGATTGCACAAATTGATCAAAATGTATGTGCTCTTGCACCTGCAGTGTCAATTGTTGCCACTCATTGTTGGCAGCCATAACTGCATCAACATAGGTTGGATCCTCAACCCATTCAACATGCTCCTCAACTCACTCTTCTCTCAAGAATGTGGGTCGAGTAGGCCTATCTATAGTGTAGGAAAGTGCTCTCTACACTCTCCATGACCCTACTACACTCCTATCATCATCTTGATCCCAAGGTTGTCTCCTGGGTAAAGTCAATTGTTGTAGAGTTGTTGAGAGCTGTTGTAGTACACTAGCTACCAATTGCTAGCCATCCCATAAATCCCTCAATGTTTCTCTCACCTCTCTATCCTCATCCCTATCCTTGTTTCTTCTTACATTCCTTAATGGATCCTCTTTTTCCCTGTCACCCATGTTTGCTAATGGTACTTTTGGAAATGGATTATCCCTTTTCCAATCTTCTTCTGGCTCTCCTTTATTGCGAGTGTAGTATTTGTGGTGACTTCTCATGTGAACCTTCAACCCTCCAAGATGACAAGATTAAGGCTCTGATACCAATGTAATAACTCTTTGTGCCCTAGTTTTGGATACTTTTCTTGTTTTATATTTTTTTGTATTTCTTGGGGGGTTTTCTACTTTTTTTGTATTTTTGCAAATAATAGAACAACTAAAATTTTGAAAGAAAATATAATAAATCTATAAATAGAAATTTGCAAATGCTTTATTTTATTTCTTAATAGTAATAATCTAGATACAAGCATACACATATGAACATTGGCTAGTTATTACATTGTTTGCAAATAAAGCACCTCAATGATTAATTCAATTCTCCTCTTTTAGGCATCCTTTTTCCTTAAATCAACCATGGTTGGTTACTCTAGGGCTAGGTGCACCTCTCTATAATTTTTAATGATTTTTATGAAGCTCCTTTACCCAAATCATACCTGTGATGGAGTTCCCCTCCTCATTGCTGATAACACACAAAAAGAAGACCAAACCCCTTGTAAATTTGTGTTGGAGATAGCAAATAATTTGTCACCAATCTACCCTTTGATTTGACACCAAAACCCCTTCAATTTTCTCTTGAAACCTTTTTCAGATAACCTAATTTTGGACAAATAGAACTTCTAGATGAAGCTCTCTTGAATGGCCAAATTCATTGGATATTTCACCACCTCAAATGGCTTCAACACTGGAGAATGTATTGTTTTCCAATGGCTTATGGAATGAAAACCCTTGGCTTCCTTCTAACTGAAATGTTCATCACAACCAAAATTCTCCAGAATGCCTAAATCAAACTCTTGAGGGCTTTTTGAAGGCTTCTTGAGGAGGTGCGATTTCCTGCCAAAAAGCATCATTTAAACATATCAAAATATTATTTTATTGAGACTTAAGAAATATTTTAATTTCTCCTTGAAGTTGATACCCTTAATTAAATAATAATATGGCCCCCTTTTAATGATGAATTGACCCTCAAGTTATAACATTAAGTTATGACTTAATAGTGCCCTTTTTAATAATTAAATAGTATTTGAGCCATTTAAACTTTAATTTCTCCTTTAATATTTAATATTTCATCAAATCATCTAAAATTGGGATCAAATATGTGAATCTTATGACAACCAAGTGTCTTACTAGAAATAGTACGGTCCCTCTCATATGTCCTCTAGCTTACTATAAATAGTAAGTATAGCAACTGGAGCCCTATGAATGCCAAACTAAAGCCCAAAGCTAATTATCACTAAACACTGGAGGTGATGCAAACCTCAGAAGACCCTTTAACCAACCTGGTTAGCCTATGGGTATGTGCAGGACCATCATGGAAAAAACAGGCCCTTAAGTGGCAAAAAATTTAGAAAATTTGGAGTTAGGCAACTTGACATAAAAATTTGAATAAGTTATCTATATTATTTCAAAAATACGTAAGAATAGAGTTTATATCAAATTGAATGTAGTTTCTAAACTACTAGGTTTAATGAAAAAAAAAAAAAAAATCAATCTGGTGAAAATTTGAAATTTCAATGTAGTAGTACTTAAATTTCAAGGAAAAAATAAGAAGTAGGCATCTATATGACCACCCTAACCACAATAAAATGAAGATATTTTTTTATAAGATTTTAGATATAAGTAGAGGACTCATGTTCCGATGTGATTCATATTTTTTTGTAATTTTTTCCCAAGTAAATAATTAATTATGATTTTTTTATTACAACTTTTAAAAAATATAAAAAACATGTATGTCTAACCACTTAACTTGGTCAAAACTTCATGAAATTTAATTTTTATTTTTTTAATCCTATAGTATGTGAAGCATAGAATGTGATGCATGTTTTTTATTCAAAAAATGTGATACGGTTTGAAAGCTATAGATGTTTTTCAATTAGCCTATCAATCAGGGATTTATTCATAATTTGAATAGAAAATCAATAATAATTACTTATTAAATTAAAAGTAAAGCATAATTTATATTGGTAGAAAGCTGAGAATCTCCTTTAAAAACCCTTTTTTTTCATCAATTTTGGGTAAGAAAAAAATCATCAACCACATACCCATAATATTGCCACTTTTTGGCCCATCATGATCCTGCACATACCCTTATGAGGGTCAAATGATAGGCTAATCTACTGACATCTGATGTGTCAATTTGGAGGGGACATTACACATATTTTATACAAAAATTTGCATGCATAGCATACAAATCATTGTCTTCAAATGGTGAAACATTTTAGTAGATATAGTCAATAGGGGCATATTTTATACAGAACTATAACATTGATAAAGAAAGATTAAAAAATATATATAGGTCGTTCCTCTTTAATAATATTATTGAGTTTGTGTATTTAATCTCTCAAAGTAGCTCATAATGGCTCAGTGAGGTGTGGCAAACCTAGGTATCCACACCGCCTACACCCAACACACTTTTTTACTAACTTGAATGTCAACTATTATCAAAGACATTCAAGAATTGTCTATGTGACCTATTTTTCCTTCATTGCAATGTTTCCTACATAAGTATTTATGTATTTTTCTTGGTATGTGTCCTTGTACCCCCTTGTACTCTTTACATTGGACCTCATTCAGTCCCACGGACCAACTATGGTCTTCCATGGACATTAGTACTTATATTAAGCTAAATATCAAAAGTAATTATAGTAAATGTGCTGCATAATTGTTGTGATTCTTGAATGTATGATGTTTCATGCAACCAATTTTCATATGGAGGAAGCTTTGATTCACTTAAGCAATGGAATATCACTCACAAGACCTTTTACTCAATCCATCAATATCAATTGAACTCTCTATAGGTCTATGGTGCTAATTTTCATCATCTGAACCATTCTTAGATGTGATTTTGAATGAAGCTACCATCTTGAAATTTAGCCAATTGATATAAGCTTTTTTACTTGAACTACAATTTTGACTGTATTGTCGATATGGTCTTATCATTCAGTTGGATTTTTTTTCCCTGCTATACACTAGGACTGAGTGACTTCAAAATTCACATAATCAACATATTTACTAATATAACCAACTATGAAAATAAATACCATAAGCCAATGAAACAAAAATTCCCAAACTTCAAGATTCCAAAAGGATATGCTTGATGCAAATTCAATAATTAGCAGATAGGCTACATATAGTGTGAGATTTTAGCCTGAAACAAGTCTCACACCTGCAAACCATTGTTGAGTCATTGGAAAACAAGTTTCAATTGTCTTTTAATGGTAAATTAGTTGTTGTTTAATTGTTAAAGCCTCCAAAATATTAGGTAAATTCCTCCAAAATCTCACTTATCACATAAAAGCAATATAAATATTGATTTGACAATTGGATGGGAACATTTACTTCCATATGTAGTGTTTTTTGTCAATTTGATGACAACTTTCTTTTTTCCTTTGCATTGCTTTATGTTTTAAATTTGTATGCAAATATTTCATAATTAGATAATTTCTTTAAAGGACAAATTTAGTTTTTTCTAAGTTTATTTCATTCCATTATTTAGCACTTAGCATTAATTGTTTAATCTAGCCACATGTAGCACATCCATGCACAAACACATACTCTCTAACATATTAGCATATATATAGTACTCAAGATCCTACCTAAATTTCTAAGATGCCTGGGATGCATAGTAACTCTGATGTTAATTTATTTGGTAGCAAGAAAACCTAGAACATTCTAAATTACAACTGGTATTAATTAATACAAATTTTTTGCTAAAAGAGATTCATCACCACCATCCTTTATCAAGAACAATTAGTCCAGTAGAGAAGAGCCTAGACTGTTAATGAATATTATGGCTCATGGAAGAAATAGCTGATTAGAGTGGAGTTTAACATAATTGCAGATATCTATTTTTTAATAATACCTTTTCCATATGCATGAAGCTTCAATTAGTGTGTAAATAACCTTTTAAGGGACCAATTAGAGGGTTAGTTAATATAATTGACAACTTTGTGAAAGCTATTTTCATTAGAAATAAAGTTTCCCAAATTGAAAAATAAGATTACAATATTTGATAAGAAATTCCCTTTAGTTTATGAGAATCAACATACTAAATCATTTACATGTACTATTAGTAGCTGGTAAGTTTCATTGAAGTATTAAGTTCTACAGGTGCTTATACCATTTTCTGTTTTTGTGAGTCTATTTGGAATACATCCAACATAATATATGGGACTTTTAATTTGTAAAATATTTTATCTAGGCTTGCATAGTTGTTTAATATAATAAGCCCACATTTATAACAAGTTAGATAATCAAGTTTTATAGGGCATTTCATACACCAAAAGATCTATTAGTTTAGAAGCCAACTTTTACTTATCACTAAATCAATGACATTTCTAAAGATCTCTGGGCCCACAAATGATCTTCAAGAGTGGACTTCCATATTTAGGGCATAAATGCTCTATCTATATGATATTTTGATTCACATAGGTTCTCATTTATTATTACAATTGTTGTTGAAACCTATTACAATAAATATAGTTCTTGTAACATTGTAGTTTTTGGAAAAGTCTCCTATGCCACACTAACACCATCATTACTTTGTATGCCACTTAAGAAACCAAACTGCTTAGTTGAAATGCTTTGGAAGGAACTAGTTTGATCTATCTATTAGTAAGTTTGGAAATGATAAGTATGTATCCATCTCCATGCCAACTCTCTTTCTTTTGTGTTCAATGGATACCTTATATGTCACCCTAATAGGACTGATTGGATTTGTCAAAATTCCAAATGTTTATGATCTAGAGAAATAAGGAAGCTTAGTCTTTTTTCTTTTAGGGATCATATAGTGGATGTGCACACCAAATTAATGAGAAAATATAAATAGGTGCCAAAATTATGGTTCCAAATAATACTTGTTGCCATTGTTACTTTTTCCATCTTTGCATGTGAGTAAATTACATTGATTAGCTTCAATTACCCTGGTGGGGAGTATTGCTAGCATGTGTTATTTCCCTACTCTTCACACTTCTTATTGGAATTATTATTGGGGTAAGTGCACCAAGATGGTTCCCAAAAAGGGGGCTTAAGTGGCCACTTTTTTTTGAAATTAGGAAATACTGACCTTGGACATGAAATTGAGGATAGTTACACTCAAAATTTTGAGATGGAACAAAAACAAGGATCGAAGTGCTCTGAGTATACTTTTTGAACTATTAATTTATTTTGAAAATGGTTGAGATTAAGGGGTTCAAAAGATGGATGTACAAAAATTGGTGCTATTTTTGTCAAAAAACATAACATAGCAACTCTTGTACGACTTGAGCATGGTGAATTTTTTTGTAGTATTTTTAAAATCACTATGGTCAAAAGTTAGCTAATAGTATCTAGTTGATGCACAATTTTTCTAATAATTTTTTAATGAATATTTTATTTTTTACTAATTTTCTAAGTGGGCACTTCCTGAAAAGCAGAATTTTGGCTGTGCTCCCCCTAAATTTTTTTGAAGGTAATTGATTTTTTAATTTTTTT